>JARJCQ010000103.1:0-345642 GCA_029281465.1 Mycena epipterygia | reverse complement strand
TCTCCATCCGCGGGGAGACATCTCAAGACCGTATGCGATGCGGTTCAGCTGTTTGGCCATACAAAGGCAACATCCAGGGAGTCCCACGTCTGCTCCGATTTTCAGTTTTGTGACTCGAGGAATAAGAATTTCAGCACATACATTGACTCCGATTTGTACTGAACACTCACCAATGTCGCACCAAACCGGAGCAATGATATCCACATTCCCTTCCCATATCACAGCGTTGATCCCATAAGTCAAGTCGTACAGGGAAAGCCAGGCAATTATCGAGAGCGTCGCAATGTTTTTCACCCTCCAGTGGTGCGGAAATGTAACGAGTACCAAGACCGAAGCAATGAAAGGCGCAGCCGTCAGTGCGCCAGGCATCTTGAAGAAGGAGAGGAGTGGAAAGGAGTGTGGGTCCGGTCGCTCTGCCAGCAGCCTCGAGTTCGCGACGGTCTTCCACGGAAGAACATCTTTTGAGGTCCTTGGGATCAGGAGCTTTTTTGGAAACACGACCGCCATCCGGTTCTCCCAGACATCATGGGAGAGATGTAATAATTGTGGGATGCCGGTAACCGGGAGAAGGGCAGTGCCGGTCGTGCCGTCCTTGCGTGAGAGAAAATGGCCAAAGGCTCAACAACCCCAACACCAACCCATATCATTGTGCCGTTGAAAAGTCAAGAATGCTTGTTGCGATCCGTCCAGCACTTTGATAATGGCTCCTATCTAGTGAATCAGGTTCTTCTTGAAAATGCAGAGTTGGTTGCTGCGACACCTTGCAGATTCCGACCTCCCGCAGCCCCTGGATCGACAGAAGATGGGTGGTCGCTCAGCGACGATCGTTTTGTAACGGAGCTAGTGCGCTACATTCCTTGGCGAATACACCTTCATCATGGATTATCACGATACATTGCTATGGCAGGCGAGTTAAAAAGCATCCAACAGCGTCTTCGAACGCATTCTTCTTTACCCCTACAGGCGAGTCCTGTACTTCCCTTTTCAGCTTTGAAGCCTTTGTTCCAAATTACACCCATGCGTCTCATTTCGGTTATCCATATACTCTGTGCATTGGTGTTGGCTACCGTCGCCGCTCCCGTTGGTGACAAAGCCTTGTCCACCGTTGATACCAGGGACAACACTGAGGTATGTGTTTCGAGTTACATTGATTGAGGTCGCTCATTAATTGTCTGCAGGACGGAAACAATGACACGTTCCAAACCATCGACCCCACAGTGAGCGCTTAATTTCATATTCTTTTGTGATAGGATGAGCGCTCACGGTTTTCTGCGCGGCCGGTAGCCACCTAATACCGTCCACGCGATCTCGGATGAGGTTGACCCGGAACCAGATGATGGATGTGTGGTAGCATGAAGTAGCATACGAGTGTCGGACAATTTGGTCTCGCCAATCACACCGAGGGTGTGGCATGAAGCTTTTTAGTCGTTAAATATGTTGTGCTGTAATTCGCCGTGAAGAATAGGTATGCCATGGGTGTCAAGAAAGTTCTATGAACATAATGGATATGGTGAAACAATCCTTCGAAAAGTCATGTGTTTAAGAAAACATTCATTGAGAACAAGTCGATGTCATAATATTTGGCCCACTCACGAATTGCGGAAAAATAATTGTGGATGAGGATAAGCGAAAAGAACTCCGTGACTATCCCCTCGCCGACTAAGGACGGACCTCCGACACAAAATCCCCGACAAGGTCGCGAACCTCCAACCATTTTGCCTCGCCCAGATCCAAATTATTGAAATAATCGGTGACATGGAGAGTTATCGGTGGCATTCCGCGAACTTGGTATGCGCGCAACAGGTGTTTCAACACTTCGAGAAACGGGTCCACCGTAGTCTCATCCGGGCCGAGCCGAGTAAATATGATGAGCTGGATGCTGCGGAGAAGAGCGAGGTGGCCCGTCTCCAACACGGCATCACAGAATCGCATCCCTCCGTCATCGATGTGGAGCCGCACCGCCTCGAGAGCGGGTAGGAGTGCGAGGGCCGTTTTCCACGCGGCGACGGTGAGATGTGCTGAGCTAGCATCGAGGTGCGTGATCCCCTGTGTGGGGAGCGTTCGTCAGAATCTGGCGTAGCATGTGCGCGCTCACGGGATGCGAATTTATGCTGAAGAGCCTGTCGCGGCCAAGAATGGCGGGGAGTCCGGGCTCGACGTAAACCGCGGTGAAGAAATGGCTGATGCTCTCGTTCTCGATGCGTGGGACGCGGATGCAGAGCATCGCGGGTTTGGGTGCACCGCGGGCATGGAGATGCTTTCGGAGGGGAACCAAGATATCGCGAACGTCTGCACCCCTCCTGATTCCCTGCGGGTAGACTTCGACCCGCGTCGTTGCGGGAAGCATGACCAGTGAGAGCAATTCCTCGCAGCGGGCCAGGAAATCGCGCACGTAGAGGAGCCCGAGTAGTGGGAGCTCGACCGGATCGTAGTTCCAATGCGGGAGCGCAGGGGCAATGGCTATGTCGAGTCTGAGGGTATGCAGATGTGGGCAGGACTTCAGAACAGTGATCAGGGTAGGCAATGATACCGGGGTAGAAGCCGATTCCGGACTACTCGTGAGGGATAGAGATTGTAGGGAGTGCAAGCATTCCCAAGGGGCGTCGATCCACGACAACGAAGTGAGCGGAGGCGAGGCATGCGCCCATCAAATAGCTCGGGGTGCAGAGTGATGCTCGGGTCCGCAGTTTGAGTCACCATATCCTCGCGGGGAGTGAGAAAGAGGGACTGCAGGATGGGGAAATCATGATGCCGCATCTTGTCGACGAGCTTCAAGAGGCAGTTAGGATCGCCTCCGAGATGAAGCAATGTCAAGCGCCCTGAATTTGACAGGATTGCCTCCGTGAAGTCATATGACGCGAGCGAGCCAATTTCGATTTTTAACGGCGCCGCTCCAGACCGATCGAGCTGGATAAGCAAGCGCTTCTCGCTCAACTCCCAGGGAAACCTGATGTTACTCCATAATACCGGGGATCCAAGTGCAAGTGCGTGCCAGTGCCGACAAACGAGAATGAGCTTCGTCCAATAAAGACCGGATCCGGAGCTCGATTCTTCGGCATAGACGCTAAATATCTGCACGAGAATCTCGTTTGGCAGGGTGGAAATGAACGCGATGGAATTGCGTTCCGCCTTCAGAGATGATATCTGCGCGTATAATGATTCCAGTTCCTTGTCGATCGCGGCCATTCTGATGCCGGTAGCAACTTTTCTTCCAGGATTTTCATCGGAGGATGACCTGTGGAAATATGAGCGATTGGAAGGAATAAAAGGCAATATGACGCACATCTTTAGTCGACGCTCACGTATATCGAGCGTGGACTGCCTTCCACCGTGAAAGGGCGAGATTGAGGAGCTCGCAGATGAAGGGATTGGCGAAGCGTTATCGCCGATCGGAGCCGAGATCGCACAGCCACTGCGCACGGACCAACACGACCTCCCAAGTTCAAGAGTCCACCTTGGGGAGTTAGGAAAAATGGAGTTCGGGGCACAATGCTCTCCTAAGCACTCACTGAGAACAGGAATGGAACAAACGACCTCAAAAAAAAAACGTGTCTATTCTTCAATCGAAACGTAGTAAACAAAAGGACTCGCCGAAGAGGTAATCCCTGAGGTGTGCCACGCAGTTTCCCCTAAAGACGATGCCCCGGTGTCTTCACCAGATAATGTGGCTCGCTGAATGAATTACATATGTTAACCACCGATCCAGTGCACAAGTTTTGCACCCTTAACATTTATAGTTACTGCATAATTTCAATCAATTCGACCGTCACGCGTCACGCACCCCCTGGTCGGTGTCAAATATTGGTGCGAGATCACGCATCACGCACCCCTTAAATCCGTCACGCAGCACCCAAAATTTGCGTCCGCGACGTGAAAAAGTCAATTTCTCGTTCCAGTGGTTGAAAATTTTTGGTTGGTCACGCAAATTTTTGACGATGGTCGAATGGTCGAATTGGTATTTTGGATAACGCGTCACACCCTAGGTCAATTTGATTGAAATTATACAGTACCAATAGTACAAATGGTATCCCTTCATCAGTATATTTTATTCACCACCTTCATATTTTTTTCCTGTGAGTTTCTGTGGCCAGGCATACAATATTTCTTGAAAAAAAAAAAAAAAACAATCCCTGCATCGACACATGACCTGCACAACAGAAACAATCATCGACAGATCGTCAACAACAACAATCGCTACTTGTCTGGACCCCCAAAAATCTATGTTGCATCTCTGCATCGAAACTGACCGCATATTGTGTGTTCTCAAATTTTAGCTTCATCTAAGCCTAAACTCAATAGTTTCACAAAATCACTAGGAGAACTATTCGTAAAGTAATTAGTTTAAATCAGCATCTGGCTGACTTCCCTGCTTCCCTAGAAAATCCCAGTAACTCTATAATGTCCCTACATCGCTCTGGGATGGTGTGAAATTTTTTGGCATTGTCACGGTCCAACCGGGCCTTGTCGAAGTGCCGAGGTGTCACGCGTCACCCCCCCTATCGAATTGAGTGAAGAAAATACAGTACCCCGGGAGACACTGGTACCAGGAGGGTAAGATTTAAATCTTGCGGATAAGCACGACTCATACTGTACGTCCTGCAAGAGTTGGTCCCACTTCTGTAGAATTAGCAGTAAATACTAAAATTATTTTACGAACTTTGAATACGCAAGCCACAAAACAAAGGATTTAAAATGACTGCAGGATGACATCAGACTTTTAACATATAGCTTGTGAGCTTGTACAAGACCAAAAAAGGTCACAAGACAGGCTAAACGAGCGGCAAGAAAAATTTTGGAGAGTTGTCCTGGCGATGTTTTGCATTTTTAGCAGGGTCATTTTTTTTTTGACAAGCTCGCAAGGCCCAAAAAGGTCAAAAGGTCATAAGTTATTTGTTAAATGGCTGATAGAGAAGACAATCTCTCCAGTGAAGACACCAGCAGTGATTCAACCTCCTTGTCCATCCATTTCCCTTAGTATCCTCGAGATCAATACCATGCTCAAACCATGCTTGTGCAGCAGATGAAGACGCAGTTGTTCGTGATCTGAGCAATTCGACGTCAACCCAAGATAATTAGTAAGTTATCAAATATGAAGTGTTGGAGGTCAGTTCTATATAAAAAATCGTCAATGATAAGGAGGAAGAACCAGGACCAAAACTCACGATAGACAAGTCTGATGTGACCGGAAGGATCAAACAAAATTTTCTAATAATTGCTATCAGCGCGGACCTAGGTATGAGCGCATGTGAAATGGTTTGTCTTCGAGAGACCAGCGGACCAAGATCTATGAAATGCTGGCACACGTCAGGCCTGATGTCGCGGTGGCTGAAACCAAATTTATGGCATTACTCAATGGCAAGAATCAGTTAGAAGAGGCGCGCAGGACAGAAGAAGGGCAGCGTGGGTCACCGGTGGACATTGGGCGGACAGAACGTGAGGAACTTGATTAATCCCACAGAGCGAATGCACGGCATTCCGTCTCAAACACTAGTTCACGGTAATATGCAGCTCGCGCGGCCGCCCACACTCACAGTCCCACTTGAGAGCGCCTACAATTTCGGACAATTCGGTGCGAGACGCTGTACGAGATCCGCTGTTACAAGCGTGTTTGCGAAAAGCAAGTCAGTGCGCACTGCGGTGTGAAAACGAAACCTCACGAGAAGAGAACTGTATTGTTTGTGACGTGTCCACTCTTTTGTTGCCAGAAATTAGAGAGTTAACTTTTTGGCTTGCAAAAGTGGCTTGCGCCCGCGCAGAATGGCTTGTTTCGGGCGGGGGCGTGGATTTGGGTGGGATCACCCGCCCACGCCCGGCCGATCGGCTTGCAAGCCACTTTGATGGCTTGGCAAGCCATTCTGCCAATTTGATCCCACCCAAATAAAAGAAGTGGCTTGTCCACATTACGTCGTTATTTCGCCCCAACTAACCTTTTCTTTCCTCACAGTAGGGTTCCCTGAGGCATTCCTTGAGGTGAACACAATTAAATTCCATAATTTTGCGCTATAACCGTGAATATACACTGTACGGCACAACCATGACCAGGATAAAGGCCATTTGAGTTAAAGAACTTGTGGCTTGTGCTGCCCCACACCTTGATATGGTCTGTCACTGAATGAATATGCACAAGGAGCAAAGACAATTGATAAACTCGAAGCTCGGTGGCATTCGAGTGACCCGCTTGACTGTGAGTTCAATTTCTTTTCATGGGGAGTCCCAAAAAATATGACGGTCAATATTTAGACCCAAAAATGCAAGCATTAAAGAGTCTTGTGTGAGAACCAACACAGTTTCCACAGTATCTCCTCTGGCATTCCTGCGGAACCTGCCGGTCAATCAGGTTACTTGGTTTTGACTAGTTGCTGGGGAGCTGAATTTTTTAACTATTTATGGCGAAAGGGTTAATTGACCCATTTGAGGCAGTATATGCCCATTGCATGCTATTTGAGCTCTTAAATGTGATTCAGGGTCACTGAGCAGAATGGCTTGTGCACGTGACACAAGCCGGCCAAATGGCTTGCGTCAATATCTCAGGAATGATTTATGTATTCACTGTAATTCAACTACAAGATGGAGAAGTTAACTCAGAGGTACATTTTGTATGTTTTTGTGTGACAGGAAACCCCAGAACAATGGTTGAAATTAATTGCAGCGGAGGCAGGGGCAGCGCCACCGAGCAGAATGGCTTGCGTCCGGCGTGGGGCAAGATAGAGTAGCTAATTCATCAAATGTACGGCTATTCATTTAAATTCGGTGTAGTGATATAGATTAAGGACCAGTAGAAGCAGAAACTCAATTATTAGGCAGATACGAACATTTGGGAACGGCCATTGGCATACTAGTACATTCGATCAAACCCAGTATTGCTAAAAATCAGATTGTACGACGAGGAAGAGAGTGGAAGAGATTATATTTTCGGAGAATATCGGTGGACATGATGAAATGGACTTGACATTCCAGCCAAATACATGAGTGAGCACAAGGGTGGTCTGTCGATTGATGTTGCGTGGGCGTGGATCACAGCCTAGTTTGGCGTGGGCATTCACAGGGAATGGCTTGTGCGTGGCATGGCGTGAGTAGATTGGACGTCATTGAGAAAGATTCCACAGCTCAAATGTGTGGTTGGATAATACCAAATGAGACGGGTGACAGCGTGGATCATTCGTCCTTCCCAATTCAGGGCCATTGGACGATTTGACTGCAGTAAGGGAATATGTGACTTTGATTTGTGCCAGATGAGCAGAACCGAGTTCCCTGGTTCAAAAGTCGCAGTCACGATCAATCACGGCGGCAAGGTTGATCGGAATGTCCCGAAGGTAGTACGGGATAAAATAGACGATAGCGGCACAGTAGTGAACGTTAATGAACCAAATGCCCTTGGTGAAAATGTGTAGTGTAGCCGAGGACAAGCCAAGCCACATCACAAGCCACGCCGTCCACGCCCGCCCCACCAAATTCAAACTCCGCTAAGGGGCGCAAGCCATTCGGCCAAGCCATTCCGTAAAGTCTGGCTGTACCTGCATCGTGTTGCATCACCCTCAAGGGTGGACCAAATGCACGCACACACATAGCGCGACGGGCAGGTACCTTCAACGCAATAGGCGGGTCCACGGGTTTTGATCGTCTCACGGTCAAATCCGCACACGCTGATTTCCCGGCCCACTGGTAAACCTTGAGGCATTGCCGATGCGCTGCGCAACCCGTTTCAAAGCACTGGTGTCTCACCCAGGAGCACGAGCCCACGAGTGACAGGCTTTTTGAGCCGGCTGCTACTTGGAGAAGCCGGAAGTGGATCCGGACGTGGCATGCGACCTGCGGGACACGCCGGGCGGTACGAGACGAATAACGCGGGACTACACCATGAGTACAGCAGGACACCATTGAATGGTGCATCCAGAATGTGCACATGTCCAATGCAGTGCGTGCGGGTGGCGATCAGGACGCGGGGGTAAGAAGACGGGCGGTGACGAGGGTGCCGGCGCTCCGTTGAGGCGGTTTGCTAGAAAATCCCACGGGCTATTGGTGATTTATCAATTTACAGCTGTTTGCAAAATTGATGACAGTCGCCGAATTTGGAATGATAGGATCAATTCTGATCTGTCGGCTTCTGCCGCTCATTTCTCACCCAAATCTAAACGGATTATCTCGGTTCTGGGCGCGTTCGACGCGTTTTTCGACGCGCTTTCGAATGGTACCGGATTGACTGTGTAATTCAAAAAACCAGGGAAGTGAAATTCGGCCGTGTGTATTTCAGATCACCACTTCTTGCTCCCCGTTCTCAGTCAATTCTGGACGAAATTCGCTGATTCTGGGTTCATTTTGAAGAGGATTTTCAGGCAACCACGGCGGTCCGAAGTGCTTTTGAAAATTTTGTCTAACCTGCTTTCAAGTCTGTGTTCTCGACTTGATTCGATGCCCAAATCACTGGAGGCCCATTTTTGGAGGAAACCATTTTCTCTCACAATGGAAATGTTTGCCTTCAGATCCTCGTTTCGGCAAACTTTGTCTCGTTCAGATTGGATAAAATTTGACCAAGATGAGAAGGATTGATGTTTGCATTAGAATGACCTGGCCCTAATTTTGACACGCCCTAATTTTCTCAATCAGCGGGAAAGTAGGGTATGGGTTGGAAGCTCTCATTAGCCCCTTTCAAATGCATCTATAACCAAGTGATTCTGCCAAGAAATGGGCAAGATATGAGGCCAGAAAAACGGGAACTCAAAGTGCTTATTTATTTCAAATTTCGATCAACTGTCATCAATTATGCAAACAGCTGTAAGGCGGTGCGGGGGGCGTATTGTAACGCACCGGACACTCAAAGACTGAGACACTCAGACTCGGACCTGAGTATAGACGGAGCCGCATCCAGCTCATGTCCTAGCATTAGACACGTGAAAATAGGATAAGAGGACGCACCAATGAGCCTCATTCAATAGCGAGTGGCAGAGCAAGGTTTTGGCTGTTTTTGAGCGTGTTGTCGGGCGGGAAGTGAGAGACACGGTGAGTCACACCTGTGACCGACGAGTGATGGCGCCTGATGCGGGTCAGGAACAACAGTTTTTGTGCTCGTTCAGGACTCCGAAGCATCCTCAGTAGAAATGCAGTCTGTGGAACATCTAAAATAAGAGTTCTGGATCAATTTGTGGGCAAAAAAGCAAGAAAATGATGATATGCACAGGTCAGGAACAACATGAATGGCTTTGGTCGGAGCCAGATTTCTGTTTTCGGGTGATCTGGCAGCATATACTGTCTCGTTGGGTCTATACCTTTCCACAGATGATAGGTTTTTGTGTTGGAAAGTTGTGGTTGAAGAGTTGCATAAATAATATCCATTCACAACCGTGAACACAGTACAGGACTGGACTCGGTCATCTTCCAAACTCCAAATGAGGAATGTAGCTTCAAATCATTGCCAATGGATTGAGGAAGCAGAAGAATGAGCTTGTGCCGTTTTTGCCAGTTGTTTTCCGGGCGATGAGAGGATGGACCTGGATCGTGGTCAGGAACAGAATTTTCGTCCTCATTCACACTCTGAATCACCTTCAGTGACAACGGACTCGATGGAACATATTCAGAACATCTAGAATCCGAATTCTGAATCAATTCCTAGAGAAAGGACACAAGCAAATACCAAGTCAGCGTGACAATCCAGGGCATTCATGGGTGCGGTAGGCTCCTGCTTCTAAACTCGTCTATGGAGGACGTAGCCACGCGTGCTATCTTGTGTCCTGCATCCCCAGAAAAAATCATTTGTTTCGCATCTGGTGTACCAGAACTATTTTCTGCGCGGCGATCTCAGCCGGAGGCAACGGTCCGTCCCGGTCCGCATCACTCCGCTCCTCCAAAAAGAATTCGTGAACGACGAGCGGCCTAGACCGAGGGCCCGAAATATTTACTGGAAATGACTTATGAGCTGCCTTCGTCATAATATGTGAGCAATCCTACCTGGGCTCCCAGGTGGAAGCCGAGCCGAGGCAGATTTGGGTTGAATGAGTCGTTGTGTACGAGCTCCGATCAATTCGACTTGGTTTTGGAGGGCTATGTAATTTATACGGGTAGTATGACCAAGTGGGAATGAACTTATGATGTAAAAGAGCTCATATGAAAAAGATTTGTTGGAAACCGTGAAGTTCACCTATCGATAGGCAAGGTTGTATCCTGAATAACTTCATGAATGGTCGAAATATATTGGACACAACTTTTGGCTCAGAATTGAACCGTAGGATAATATTCTAGGCCGATATAAGTCTCAAAATTTTGGGTAGCAAATAAATGGGCATATCTGCAGGTGTACCCACAGGACGAGGCTGCCGAGGTGGAAACTAATATAATTTGTGATTTTACCATGTCCGTTGTAACAGCTTTGAGAGTACCCAATTTCAACCAGCTGATTCTATCAATCATACCATGCGGAAAATGAACTATTGACCCTGTACTGTGAAATCCTGAAGAATTTGGGACGTGCAGAGAGAACTGGACCTCAAGGTGATTTTGATCAAACTGTAGAGTCAAATAGTCCAGATAAGGTCATAATCGAGGAAGGAGAATGTATATACACGATTACCGGGTGTTCAGATGGTACCAAACGCGCCTTATATGCTGTTTCTGAAGGACGCGACGGGAAGTGATTAAGGCTTGATTAGGGAATTGTCACGCCAGTAACACAATCACATCACCATCACTCGACTCCCTGGTGGATTCCGCCTCGGCCGCTCACTCGAGTTTTACTGTTGCGCTGCCTGCTGTCAGCCACACTTCATATTTCTGCTCAGTGATCCCTCCCCTGCCATCCTTTCCCGGATGGCCAAGCGCAAGGTCTATGATATTAACAGTCAGGAACAACTTGAAATGGCTTTGGTCGGAGACAGAGAACAGAAGTTCATCATCTGACACCAAATACTATCTCAGGGGGTCTTCACCTTTCCAAAGCTATATAGGTTTCGGTAGGGTAAGGCTGTTTTTGAAAAGGAATACAAATGTGAACCATCAGGCCAATTTTCCGTAGCCCGCTCATTTGAGGGATACAAAACACATCTTGACCACCCAGGGTAGTCCTATAATCTGTGGTAAAACTATATCCGAGGTGTATCCATTACACAGGTGAGGAATATGTGCAATTTACAGGTTAACCATCTGTTCCTGATGATTCTGCATTATCTGACATGGAGCATGCAATAGAAAGCTATCGGAAGTGATTTCAAGTGATGTGTGGTGCAACAAAGCTTACCAAGAAGAGGATATATGCTTGTCGTGCAGACAAGACTGTGGGAGAGGGTGGTCCGGGCAGGCCGGGTATAGGTGGGACGGGATGGGCGAGTAGGTGGTAGTAGCGGTGGCAAAAATGCGGAGAAGTACGAGTAATTAAAGCATGAATAGGGTTGTCGCCAAAAACGCGTCGCCTGTCCAGCAAAGCCACAAATAGCGCAACTGAGAACCAAAAGCCGTGTGCCGGTCGTTACCTGCCGCGGGGTGCAAAAATGCCCAATCCTGTGGATCGTTCTTAGATAGAAGGGGGTATTCGGGGCAGAAACGGTGCGAGAAGGGCCGCGGCGGCCGGGATCGAGGGCAGCTGTGCACCAGTTAATTGCGTGGAAATGATGGGAGCAGGGTCCAGGGAGCCTGGAAAGGCCTCGAGACGGCGGTGATGCATTGATAGAAGTACTACCTATCTAGGACTAAAGCGAATCATGGGCGAGCAGCCAGGGAGGGCGGATCCGGGGGTGAGCAGGCAACAATTGCGCTGGCCACAAGCTGGCCAATGACACAATCAAACGTGCACAAGAGTGCGTGGAACGGAGGAGTGAGGACCCCTAAGACTACCCTTGGAGGTACAAAGAGGAAAAGCCAGCCAGAGGACCCTGGGAGGACAAGATCGGGGAGGGAGGAAGGAAAGTGTTGGAATCCTAATAGATGCAAATACACGCTCATTTCGGTTGCAAAATGATGCGACATCAAGCGCCGTTTTGCAAGAAGCGCCGACGCGAGATCTGACGTTTGATAGACGACATTACCCGAGGTCAGCGTGGAAGGCCTCTAGCGCGATGTATCGCGAGGGTCTCTGATTAGAGCTGTGGATGTATCGCACTACTTCCTCTCATCAGAACCTCGCGATATATCAAAACCCCAGATACGCCTGGCAGGGCAGAGAATTCGGCAACACACTTCAGGCCACGTCCTACAAAGGGCACACCGAGATTGTGCAGGCACTGCTCGCGAGGGGCGCCAACGTCAACGCGCAGGGCGGAGAATTTGGCAACGCGCTGCAGGCTGCATCCTTCAGTGGGCACACTGAGATTGTGCAGGCACTTCTTGAAAGGGGTGCCGATGTCAACGCACAGGGCGGAAAATTCGGCAACACGCTGCAGGCTGCGTCCTCTGGAGGGCACACCGAGATTGTGCAGGCACTTCTCGAGAGGGGAGCCGACGTCAACGCGCAGGGCGGACACTTTGGGAATGCGCTGCAGGCCGCGTCCCAAGGAGGGCATCCTGAGATTGTGCATGAGCTGCTCGAGAGGGGAGCCGACGTCAATGCGCAGGGCGGA
This sequence comes from Mycena epipterygia, assembly GCA_029281465.1. Classification (NCBI taxonomy): domain Eukaryota; kingdom Fungi; phylum Basidiomycota; class Agaricomycetes; order Agaricales; family Mycenaceae; genus Mycena; species Mycena epipterygia. The sequence goes on along the minus strand of JARJCQ010000103.1, from coordinate 333,103 downwards.
GCCTTCGGCAACGCGCTGCAGGCTGAGTGGGGCGCCAACATCAGCGCACAGGGCGGAGAGCATGGCAACCTGCTGCAGGCTGCGGGACATTAGGGCATGTGGGAGTATATACAGAAGCTGTGGAAGTAAAAGTGGGTTAATTAAAAGCAAAAGTCCACCTTCAGTAGTAGAAGTAGACAGTGTGAGATACAACGCGCGTTGCGTCCCATTCATGCGCACCGATGCGGGGATTAATCTGGTATTGTAGCCTCAGCCAGCGCGCGCGGGCCTTGGGTAGTCAAGACGCAGGTGCAGTCCCACCGCCATCGGGCCGATATAATCCTTGCTATAGTCCTGTCAATTCAATTCAGCCGTGGCACCAGTTCATTTAAAGACACATTGACACCCGTTGAATGCGACGATCTAGATTCTGCAATGTTTGAGGTGCGACGTTTGAACTTGCGGCGACAATCAGGCGTAATTCAGCCAATAACATAGGCAGGCAAAAGCGATCCCAATAGATTCATCCATGGCTCGATCCCGAGTCGAACGGGGTCCCTGTCCGAATGTACATGACCGGACGCGGGTGCGGTCCCACCGCCAGCGAGCCGATGTTAACTGTTTTTTACTCCCTGTATCAGCGGACGTAACCGAGAGTGGCGAAATTGAAATTTGCGCTGAATCAGTGCGGGTCTTGACGAGTAGTTCGGAGCGTTGAAAATCGAGTGTCAGGTGTAATTCAGCCAATAACACACAGGGTCCCCGATTTGGTAGAACGTACATGACTGCAGCTGCCGATATCAGCGTGTTTTGCTCGTTGTATCAGTGCGATTCAGAAAGCTGTCGTAGCGGCGATACTTGAATGGTAAATTCCGTTCGACGTACGGAGTCCGGGACTTCGATGGCGTAGGGCATGCGGGATGTACACGATAACGATGCATAAACTTTACGCGTAACTCTGAAGACACTAACCCCAGAGGCCAAGGTTAACGCGACAACTGAGCGCGAGGTTGCCACATGATAACCATCAGCGACGCGTGTCCGCAGAGGAAGGTAAACGAAGGAGCGGGGAGTGTATGGATTGACGTTTACGGGGGAGGAGCGGAAGCGGGTTGTCAGGGTAGCGCGGGGCGAATACAGAAGCGTCGGGTTGCCGGGGATACAAGGAGGGACGCCGGGACGAAGGGATCGTCCGAACGAGCGGCAGCAACCGTTTAGAAATGCAGGAATGAGAGGATGATCTAGTACAGATATGGCCATGGCGCAATGATTAATGACACCTGCGATGATAATGCAAAGAGGCGTACCTATCCGGAAGATGATCCTGGCCCATTCCATAGCACGGCGGTACCAGTGAAGGAACGAGCGGTTAGCGGACGGGCGGCAAGGCGAGAGGAGCTGACCACTGTCCGGCAGATGCGCTCCACGCGCTATCGGGTCTTCATTCTCTAGCTCTTGTCCTTGGTTTTCAGCTAAAATCCTCCTGACCATTGACTGCGCAGAATTCAACTCAAATTAGGTATCACCTTATTTTATTGATGCCAATGACCAGCTTGATGAGAGTCAGAATGGAACGCCTCAATTTTGGGTGAGAGAATGTACCGTGTTGTTACGTGGTTGAAACAAGCCGAGAGAGGAAAAGTCGACCACAGTCAAGACCCGACCCCGAATCGCACCCCGAATCGAACGGGTGTTGAATATTCTGTTTTAGTTCAGAAATCAATAGTCAGATGGATATGCAGAGCTCCGCAGTATTGGGTCTTTAATTCCCTTGTTGCAGGCCCAAATAACCCCATAGGCAGCGTATATAGGAGTTTGTGTGGCGCTGCTTGGTTGTCGGGTGATCTCGGCCCGGGTCCGCGCTCTCTTCCTCCACCATCGCAGGACTCCGTCCTGCCGGCCTTGGTCATCGCGGCACAGCTTTGAAGGCCCCGCAAGAAGTCATGTTTTCGGAAAGAACATCCAAGACGCCTTCAGCAGTCACGGCAGCCTGCTAATGAGTATCCCACCAAATTCACATATCCGCCAGGCTGTTTGCTTGCCTCTCTTCTGCTGCCGTCTGCCCGTGCGTCGCTGGTTCTGTGGGACCGGGGCGTCGTCATCCCAACAGATTTGCTTGCTATTCATGTATCATTCGTGCTCTTGTCCTTCCTCGTTCTGCTCGCTGTTTCCCTAGGCTCTATCACCATCCCCGCTCTTCTCCAAACATATCAGCGCCTGCATTTCCCCGCATTCGTGCCCGTGCTCCTGCTCTCATCTACGTTGCACGTCCGCCGCCTATTCCGGAGCTCCCGCTCCGGAACACCGAATACCCGACGCCAAAAATATTGCAGGGCCAGTACTACTCGTGTCGGCAATCCATACTTTGGGACACACCGCGAGCAATTGGCCCCCATTGACGTATTCCTTATGCTCGTGCATTTTTTTTAGCCAAGCACGGTATGTGCCCCCACATCCCAGGACAGCTGCTCGCTGCCCGCGTTCCGTCCATCGACGCACACATTCCTATTCCTCCTTCCTTCCACGCATTCAATCTATTCCGCTCTCTCCCAGGAATACTCAACGCTTATGTGGAAGACATGGTGTGTGCCCAGTATTTCACGTTTATGATTCTTTGCGCGCAGACGAGCAATACCGGCCGCCGGCGTCCCATGTTACTATCTCGCACCCAATCGTACTGATCAAAGAGCGATGCAGATCTAATAACGGCTCGATGGCAGTGGGACTGCACCTGCATCTTTTATCACTTCCCTCTCAGGCGAATTCAAACGCAGGGACCCCCGTTCGACTCGGGATCGAGCCATCATGATGTGAGTACGCCATCCATTTTTTTGGGCTCCTGCGGCCTTGCCTCGATTGTTCCAGAATTTCGCCGCCATCCCGCAAGTCCCGCAAGTCTGCCCTGCGCGCAGGCTGTGAATCTGGGGTCAAATCACCTCGGCACCACAACACAATTTGCCATCAATGAAGGCCAATATCGGCTCAATGTACGTCCACTGGAATCTGAACGGCACGGGTGACAGGAGGGAATACCGTTCGACTCGGGATCCGGTCTTGTAGATTGCCTTTTTTCTTTCAGGTGTTGTTTCCTGAATTACACCACACCATTCAGCTTCCACACGTCGAACAGAATCCGCTGTTCAAGAGTCATCCCTTCCTCCAAACGTGTGTGAATCAATCTGTTATCACGGCTCAATTAACTGCCAAGGGTCAAAGTAGGGATTGCATTGGCTCGATGGCGGTGGGACCACGCCCGAAGCCTGTGATTTCCTTGTCCGAAGGCAGGGACGTCCGTTTGACTTGGGATCGAGCCATTCCGTTGCTACAAACTTTTTCTCTCTGTGGTTAAATTCCCCCACATTTCCGCCCCAAGTCAAGTCCTGCATGCCAAACGGAATTCACTATTGAAGAATTTTCATCCTTTTCACTTGCTGCAAATGTGTGTGTCAATCAATTTTCAGGCACAGCTGGCTCGATTAAACTCATTGAGTCTAGGAACAAAACACGCTACTATCGGCTCGATAGCGCTGCGACCGCACCTGCATCATTTATCACCCACTTCAGTGAATGAGGAGGATCCCGTTCGACTCGGGATCGAGCCATAAGTGGTTTAGGTTGACATTTTTGAACGGGTGTTCTGCTTGCAACACAACATATGTGTCCGATGTGTAGATGCACGACACGCACTATCGGGTCTTGCTTTTCTCTTCCTGGGCCTTGATATTGAGCGTTTTTTTCTGGAGCTGTGAGTAAATTTCGAACAATGTCGCTGATATCCCCGTATTTTGTGCCCACCAGCAGAAGAAAAACACCAACACGCCTTCACCTCGTGATCCGCATTATACTTAGTACGGATTTACGGCCCACCGTTTCAGGTCTGATTTGCATCAACCTTCAATACTGTTTTTAGCAAGATTGGAATAGGTAGGATCGCGGCTTCAGTGGATAAAATGCGGGCGGATTTGAGCTGACAAATTTCAAATACGTAGCCCACGTGTTTCGAAAATGAGGGGAAAAAAAACGACAGGTTGCCGGCAGGGCAAGGAAATATTGGCCAGCCGCGACGCCCAAGTTTGAAGGGAAAGGAAGGCGCCGACAGGGGTTTGTGTGGCACTGTTTGGCTCACGGATGATCGGCCCGGGCTCGCATTCTCTCTTCCTCCACCAGTGATCTTGCATCGCATCGACTCTGTCCGTCGACGCCAGCCTTTCTCAACGACAGGACGTCATCTCTTCGGCTGGAACATTCAAGACAACGTTCCACAGCCACTGTGTCCGCCCTACATGCCCTCAGAACGCTCATTCGGCCCTCTTTGGATCGCGCGATCGTGCGGAGCATGGTCGCCTCCCAGCACTCGTTCCCGCGCCTGGAGGCCAATCTCTGCAATGAAATTGTTTCCCATCTGTGTCTAAGTCGCACCGCCTGGCGACCGCCACTCGCGTTCCTGCATACTGCACGAATCGCCCCGCAAGATGTATTGCGGGTCCAGTGTTTCGCTTATCTTGGTGTGTGCGATCGCGCATTTCGGCCCGCGCCGCACTCACGCTCCTACATACCAACGGGACCAGCCTCTCGCTATTCCCGGGGTCGCCGCGTAGCAACCCACTCTGACGTAGTGCGTGCTCACACTCAGCGACGCTACCGTGCCGCACAAAAGTACTCCTTACCCCAATCTGCGCACAAATCCGCACCAACGCCGTCGCTCGCTCTGCCCGGACGTGGCGAGCGATGCCTTTCCTTTTTTGGGGAGCTTATTACGGTGAGGGAGTTAGTATTACTAACTGCATGCGTTCAATCTCATGCGTGGGCCGCTCTACCGCTCGCCGCCAATATCGACTCTGAATGGCGTTGTGTTACGTGTAAATAACCTCGCATCCAAGCTGTTTGTCGTGCATACGCACGCTCGCCTCATCTCCGGGCGATATCCGTGTTATGGTGCCTCCTATCCTAAAGAGATCCTCATACGACCCTCCTCGGCTCAGTTCGGTTCCGGCCATGCACTCCTCGTTCGCCCAACTCCACCTTGAGTCTCCCTCATGTAGCCGTCCTCGCTTCGGTTCCGTCCCTGCACTCCTCGTTTGCTCCAACTCCACCTTTAATCTCCCTCCATCCTCGCGTTTCCGCTGCCATCCCAGCATGCCCGGGGAATATCTTTTGCGCGGGGTGCGGCACATATCTTGGGAAGGCGTGACCGCTGTTACTCCCGTGGGCCGCACCCCTTTCGTTAGCATTCAAGTGGATGGATATCTCATCCCGTTATAGCGCGTACGGTACAACGCTCCGAGCTATGAGCGATCCCTCAACCATGCATCACGTCAGCTACTGGCACATTCTGTCTGTCGTTGTGTGTCCAATTTATTTATTCCAGCACGTTCTATTCTGTTCTCACCAACGGTTTAGAATCTTCCGAGCTCTCGGTCTTACCGGGAACTGCAGGAATGTAATGTGTATGTACATAAACTGGTTTCCGGACTCTGCTCCATAAGTATTAATTTCCTTCCCATTTCAATCCGTTCCAACCGGCGCTCCGGTGAGTCGTCATTTTCACGAAGGCAAGGCTCACGGGGCGTCTATGTGTACTTGCGACCAAAATGACATGTTTCTGCTACCAACGATCCGCAGGATATAGTGAACCTTGGAGCACGCAAATTGATGTTGTGACCTTCCTCGAGTTATACTTGCTCGGGACATGGCAACTCTGCGAGCAACCGAATAAGAACCGACAGAGTTCTGACTGGCCGAATCCTCGTTGAGCGATCCTGCTTTCCTTCGCATAACTTTTGACATCACGAAGCCGCCATTACGGGATTTTTTCGACTCGAGAAATGGAGATTACGTTGATGCCTCCTTTTGGGTTCATTGGCGCTCCGCTCCCATCGTATAAGAAGAGAACTAGATTGAACGACGATATCACACCTCACCACGCCCACTCCGCAACTTCCTCCTACCCGACCCACCTAATTCACAATGTTCGCCCTTCGTTTCGCTTCCCTCCTCCTCCTTTCCGCGACCTTCGTGTCCGCCCTCCCTACCCCTGCCGCTGGCCTCGCTGTTGTCGGCAGGCAGTCTAACACGGACATCGAGAGCGTGCTGAACACCTTGAAGAGCTCAACCGACAAAATCCTGCCTCAAATCAGTGCGCACTTCCTTTCCGTTACGCCACATTCATTGATATTATTGTGCTAATAATTTCTTCCAGCTGCAATGGGCAAGGACGCCAAGTCAGCTAACTTGACGCCGCTTCTCAACGACCTAACCGCTGCACTTAAAACCGCGTCGGGGTCACTCGAGGGCCTCTTCCCTGGCATCAAGCGGCAGTCCGTCGACGGGCTTCTAGAGTCCCTTGAACCTCTTCTCAAAGTGCGTTCTATTTGTTGTTCATCCTCATTTTAAGCTAGAGTGATGTTCTTACCGTGGCCTGTGTGTGTAGGGCCTCGGTCTACGGACTCCCTCCACGCTCAGCGACGTGTCCAAGCGTCAGTCCGACGAGCTTCTAGGGCTCCTTGGCGTTGTCGTCAATGTGCGTTCTATTTGTTGTTCACCATGATTTCCAGATAGAGTGATGTTCTTACCGTGGCCTGTCGTGTAGGATCTCAATCTAGGGGGTCTCCTCCCCGCCGCCAAGCGCCAGTCCACCGCCGACGTCGCCGCGCTCGCTGGCACTATCGTCACTGTGCGTTCTATTTGTTGTCCATATCCCGATAGAGTTATATTCTTACTGTCGGGGGTGCAGGGAATCGCGACCGCGCTCGACAACGCCCTCGGGACGGTGTTCGCCGGCGTTGACAACCTGCTCGGGACGGCGTTCGCCGGCGTTGACGGAGTGCTCGGCACGGCCTTCGCCGGCGTTGTCGCTTCGCTCAAGGTAGTCCTCGTTGACCTCAACACCCTGTCCCCCGGCATGCTCACCACCTTCTCGAACCTGTGCGTAATCTTATTTAATGTTCCCCGGGTTTTACAATTAAATTGGCCTGTGCACAGAGTCCCCGCCAAAACCGGCCTCTAGATCTTCCCGCTGGGTAGCCTCGGCTTTTGAATCCGATGAAACAGATCACTGCTTCTCTGACACTTTTATTGCCCCACCTCATACGTTCATTACATAATTGCTACATCTCCCACACTCGCTTCGGACTGTCCTCCTTCTCTTTAACTTTGAGTTACATACACGTACAATCAGATGTATCCTAGGACTTTGTTGTTTAGATTTAATACAGCTAGTTATATGCAGGATTTGAAGGTTTAGAAGTTGAACCAACGGAATTGGGCGCAAAAGGCAAGTCCTCGTTGGATGGTGTTTGGATGGCGGTAATTTAATTATACACATCTCTCTCCCGTTGAATGGGATGATCTGGATTCTGCAGTGTTTTCCGTGCGGGGCTTTGAACTTGCGGTGAATTTAAAAGTCTGGCGTACTTCAGCCAATAACGCAGGCAAAACACGGTGAAAACTTCATCCATGGCTCGATCCCGAGTCGAACGAGGTCCCTGTCGGCGACGTCGGTGGACGCAGGCGCGATCACACCGCCATCGAGCTGATATTAAGGTGTTTTGCTCCTTGTATCAGAGCAGTTAATTAGCTGTGATGGCCGGCCCGTTTATGAATAAATTTGGCCCTGCCGGCACTGTCCAAATGTACCTCACTGGACGCAGGTGCGGTTCCACCGCCAGCGAGCTGATATTAGCGTGTTTTGCGCCAGGATTAGTGCGATTCAGAGTGTAGGACTTGGATAAATACTAACAGCGTAGAGACTGCAGGGCGTCCGGTATTCGATGGCGTGTGACTCGATGGCAAGTGACTCGATGGCGCAGGGCGGGATACGAGGCAGCGCTGAGTGAGCGTTGGTCGTGACTCTAAGCAGAAGATACTAACCCCAGGGATGAGTGGTAACGCGATATTCCCAGGGAAGATGAACGAAGTCACGTCTGAGCGAGGCTCTGTAGAGACTGAAAAGGACATCAGGGCGGCGTGAGAAACATAAGTATGAGAGTGAGTATCTCGGGAGCGCCATTGGGTGCGGTGTCAATTAAAGAACGATTCGCTAGAGCGAGGAAGCAGAAGCAGCACAGACGTATCGTCGGTGGAGGGAAAAGACGAGCTCGAGTCGGGCCGAGATCACCCGACAGCCAAGCAGCACCACATAAGCCCCTTTCTTTGCACATCGATCTGGCGTGGCGAACACTTTTCTCCCCTTGCCAGTTTCCATATATCCCCAAGCTGTGGTGCTCGATTATCAAGGTAAGCTCAGAGTCGTGGGCCTGATGATTTTCTCAGCCTCGCGCTGCCGCACGCATCTTCAACTCCGTCTAAATTTATTTCCGCGATCCTCAGAAAATGTGGCAACACCAAGAACATCACCCTGCACTAAAGACCCGATGGCACGTGGCGTGCACCTGCACCAAATTACATTGCTAGGAAATCGGCAGGACACCCGTTCGATTCGGGGTCGGGTCCTAATTCTAAAACCAATGGTTTTTGCGTTTTGTTCGTTTTATATCGTAGCCTGCATATCGCGCTCAAGTCTAAAAGTTCACGACTTCAGTGCATGATACAAGTCAAGTTGAAGCTGGCATGAAGGCAGGTCCTGGGTCTTACAGCATCTTTTTTGTGTCTGACGTTGTCCCCAGCTCACCTGTATCAATATTTATCGGACCCATCATTATTTCAACGCTGAGAAAGTGTGGCTACACCAAGAACATAATCCCTGCAATGAAGACCCGATAGCGCGTGGCGCGCACCTGTACCAAATTCGGTCGGCAATTCCCTGAATAGGCAGGACGCCCGTGCGATTCGGGGTCAGGTGCTGATTTGAAGACATTGGTTTTTGTCGTTTTAACCTGCGCATCGTAGCCTGCATCGTCTCGCCCTAGTTTAAAATCTCACGAGTTCGGTGCATGATCTTTTCATCGAATGCACATTAATATTCTTTGCGACGGCAACAACTAATAAGTAAAACAGTTGGGTTGGCTTACAGGCCGCGTGGGCAAAGCAAAGTTTCTTCCGATGAGATGACCCGACCGCGGATCGAACGGGCGTCTTGCATGCAACTAATCACAAGCCCCAATATAGAGCCGGTGCGCACCAGCGCTTACAGGTCTTTATATACCTGTTAACGTCCTTTTATTTATGCAGTCTTCTTGGTCTTCGAGTCAAGTGATGGAATCAATTATTATACGATTAGAGAGCGCCACAGCCAACAATTACATTGGGATTGAAAAACAAATTGACTTAGTCCAGATGCACCCCTCACTGATGGATACAAGAAAGAATGAGATTAAACCTATGCGCACGAGAGGGAAAAAAGAGCCGAAATAAACCTTAACCACCTTGACCCTAGAGAGCTAAAGCGGGTTGTGTCGAGACTCGACCCGTTCACAGGGGCTTGTGTGGTGCTATTTGGCTGTCGGGTGATCTCGGCGTCATCTTGCATCGCAGCCACCGCGTCACCAACTCCCCACCAGAACCTAAGCACGAACCCGTCACTGCCAGCCTTGAAAGGAGCCACATCGTCTGGCAGACATCCAAAGACGATGTCAACGATCGGACGCGTCATGCAGCCGCCAGCATTCCCACCAAAATCATGCCTGTCCCCGGTTTTCTCCCATCCCTGCGCTGCTCGTCCTCTTGTGGCGTCCGCCCGCATTTCTCTCGTACTGCCCCACCGGGTCGTTATCACCTTCGATGGATATTCTGTGGATAAGGTGCATGCTATTCAATTTCTCCTCCGGGCACTCTCGCTCCTGTTCGCTGTTTCCCGCCTTGCGTCATCATCTACGCTCTCCTCGTCTGACCATCTCCTTCCCTCTGTCGTCGTGCTTCTCCGCGAGCGATATCGCTCCGGGTGCTCGGCACCGGTGCCAACGCGCAGCCGTCATGGACTTCGGCTGGAACAGCCAAGACGACGTCGAAGATTGGCCGCAGCCACTGCGTCGCCCGCCCTACATGGCCTGCGCGATCGTGCGGAGTATCGTCGCCTCCCGGCACTCATTCCAGCGCCTGGAAGCCAATCCCTCGTGCGCAAGACGTGTTACGCGGTGACATCGTTTCGCGCTCGCTGCACGCGTTTGTTCATCCGGCGCCCTTTTTTAAGTCACGTACCCGGTTCACCGTGGTGCCTTTTTGAACTGCACACCGCCATGGTGTCCACCAGAACTCCACGACGACATCAGCATCCCGCTCCAGCCGCAACCTCAGCCCGCATCCGCACCAAACTCATGTCCGTCCTCCCTGGTTGCTTCCTTCAATCACTCTGAGGTTGCTCTCATCACAAGTCGTCCTCCTCTCGCCCTGCATCACCATGCTCATCCGCGTGTTCCTTGTCCTTCTCTGCTTCTGCCCACGCGCTCCTCGTTTACCCCGCGCTCATCGCCGCGCTCTTCTGTTCGTCTGCGTCGCACCGCCCGGCTACCGCCACTCGTATTCCTGCATACTGTACGAATCCCGCCGCAAAATGTATTGCGGGCCCAGGGCTTCCCTTATCTTGGTGTGTACGATCGCGCATTTCGGCTTGCGCCACGCATTGACCTATCCCATATCCCGAGCGGAAGCGCCGCCGCGTATGAGTACCACTCACGCTCCTGCATATCAACGGGGCCAGCCTCTCGCTATTCCTGGGGTCGGCGCGTCAAAACCCACTCTGGCGTGGTGCGTGCTCGCACTCATGAGATTACTCCTTACGCCGTTCTGTGCACAAACCCGCACCGACGCCGTCGCTCGTTCTGGATACCCCTGCTCGGACGTGGCGAGTGATACCTTTCCCTTTCCAATAGGGTGGTTTCCGGACTCTTCTCGATAAGGGTTAATTTCCTCCCCACTTCATCTAAGCCAATTCGCTCGAACACGCGCGCTCCGATCGGTCCGTCTTCATTTTTATGCAGACAAGGCTCACCGGACGTTTGTGTGAACTAGGGACCAGAATAAAATGGTTCTGCTGCTACCGATCCGCAGGAGGTACTAGAGCGGAACACCTGGAAGCGGGTACATTGATTTTTTGACCTTCCTCGAGGGATGATTGCTCGCCACCTTTAGTCTCCCTCATATGGCCCTCCTCGCTTCAGTTCCGCACATGCACTCCTCGTTACCCCTAACTCCACCTTTAATCTCTGTTCGTCACTGCGTTTCCCTGTCCACATCGTTCCGCTGCCATTCCTGCATGCCCGAAAGATCTTTTGCGCGGGGTGCGGCACATATCGGGAAGCCTGGTCGCTCTTACTTCCATGGGCCGCACCCCTTCGTTGGCATTTAAATGGATGGCGTACGGTACAGCGCTCCGAGCTATGGGCGATCCCGCAACCATGCATGAAGTCAGTTCCTGACACTTTCTGTCTGTCGGCGTGTGCTCTAATATTATGCACGTTCTACTTTGCTCTCACCGACGGTTCCGAGCAGCTCCGAGCTCTCTGTCCTGCCAAGAACTGCAGCAATTTAAAGTGTACGCACGTAATGCCAGACTCTTCCCCATAAATATTAATCTCCTCCTCATTTCACCTAGGCCAATCCGCTCGAACACTGGCGCTCCGGCGAGTTGTCATTTTTACGGAGACTCACGCGGCGTCTATGTGGAGAATAAAATGGTTCTACTACTAACGATCCGCAGGATGTAGCGAACCTGGGAGCGGGAACGTTCAGCTTATGACCGTTCTCGAGTGATGATTACTCGGTGGAGACTCCATGCCGCAACTCTGCGAGCGACCCAAGAAGGACGGACAGATTTCTGACTCGCCGAATTGTCGTTGAGTCATTCTGCTTCGATTCCCAGAACTTCTGACATCATAGAGCCAGCATTACCGATTCCTCGACTTGGGAATGGCGATCGCGTTGATGCCTCTAACTCTTTTCGGTGCAGTTTCGTGTTCTCTCGCCCCCTTTCATCGAACTCCTATCGTATAAGAAGAGACTGACACTGAACGAGAATATCACCCCTCAACGCGCCCACTCCACAGCTTCCTCCTACCCGACCCAACTAAATCACAATGTTCGCCCTTCGTTTCGCTTCCCTCCTGCTCCTTTCCGCGACCTTCGTGTCCGCCCTCCCTACCCCTGCTGCCGACCTGTCCGTTGTCGGCAGGGACGCTACCGCAGATATCGAGACGATCTTGAACACCTTACAGAACGCAACCGACACAATCATGCCTCAAATCAGTGCGCACTCTTTTCCGCTACTTACGCCGAATTCATCATTATTATGCTAATGCTTGGCTAATGCTGATTTCTTCCAGCTGCGATGGACAATGACGTCACAGCTGACGTGACCCCGCTCATCAACGACCTCACCGCCGCGCTCAACACCGCGTCGGCATCGCTCGCGAGCCTCAGCGTTACCGCAGGCCAGGAAATTAGCATCTCCCAACAGATCAGTTCCCAAATCTACAGTGTGCGTTCTATTTGTTGTGCGTTTCTGAATAGAGTTGTGTTCTTACCGTGGATCACAGTCTATCAGTAGCGTGGTCAGCCAACGCCGCCGGCGGGCACCGCGTCCGGCACCGCGTCCGGCACCACGCCCGGCACCGCTCTTCGCCCGTGTCGACACCTCGCTCAGCCAAGTCCTCGTTGCCCTCGAGGTTGTTGTCCCCGGCGTGCTCACCATCGTCGCGGACATGTGCGTCATCTGATTTCATCTATCCCGCGTTTTTGAATTTAAATTCGCTTGTGCACAGGATCCCCGCCGAAACCGTCCTCCTGGGATCGCTCGATTTCCCCCTCACGCTGGCCACGCTCGGCTTGTGGATCCAGTGAAACAGATCACTGCTTCTCTGACACTTTTATTTCCCAAGCGCACACGTTCATTACATAATTACTACATCTCCCACACTTACTTCGACTGTCCTCCTTCTCTTTATCTTTGAATTACACATAAAAGCAGGTGTATCCTAGGCCTCTGTTGATAAGATTTAATACAGCTAGTTATATGCAGGATGCTTCCTGCGTTGTGATCACTGCAACCTCGATTTTACCGACGATACCATATCCAGCATTGTTGAAAACCGATTTCCCACCTCAGAAGAAACAACGAGTGAGCTCCTACTTGTTTCCTACTCCGGCTCCTACTTCTTGCCCAGCAGGCAATTCTACTCGGATTTGGCTAAAAATGAAAAGGAGGGTTATCCGATACCCATATAACATCCCTACATATTTTCCTGCTCGATTTTTCAAATAGTTCCCAAGAAGGGTGAACGAGTAGGAAAAAATTAGGTTAACTTTGAACGCGCAGGCTGGCAATTTGCCCAAGTTCCCTCAAATTTTGGGCATAATTACAACTGCGATACAAGTAAGTAGGAAACATGATATTTTACACCTCTTCACACATAACTAGATAGTCGTGAAAAAAATTGGAAAATATTGAGTGGAAGCACAAAAAGGGAAAAGAGTAAGAGCCAAAATTTGCAGTAGGAGCCATCAAATCGAGTCTCGAGCCCGAGACAGGGGCTTGTGTGGTGATATTTGGCTCTCGGCCCGGGCCCGCTTTCTCCTCCACCAGTTATCTTACATCGCACCGACTCCGTCCCGACTCCCCGCCAGCCTTTCTCGCCTCTTTGCCTGTGCCAACGCACAGCCGTCATCGACTTTCCACAGGATGTCATCGATTCATCTCTTCGACTGGAATATCCAAGACGCCCGGCGCCGTCGAAGACTGGCCCCAGGCAAATTCAAGCCCTGTCCTCCTTCTCCTGCCGTGCCTCGATCACTCATCTTTCGGCAGGCGGGTGTCATTATCTGCAGAGCACACGGATGAGGTACGCTTTTTAAAGCTCCGAGACTCGTCGCTCCGTGTGCGATAACCTGTTCGTCGTTCGCCCTACAAGCCCTCCGAACGCTCATTCGATCTTCTTTGGACTCACACACACCTAGATTTTCCTGCGTCCCTGCGCGCCTTCGCCTTGCTCCGGTGCCTGGGGGCCAATCCCCATGTCCAAGACGTGTTGCGCGGTGACATCATTTCGCGTTCCTCATTGCACACGTTCTGTTGATCCGGCGCCCTTTTTTCAGTCACGTCCCCGGTTCACCGTGGAGCCTTTTTGAACTGCACACCGCCATATGGTGCTCACCGGAGCTCCACAACGAAGTCAGCATCCGGCCGCAGCCGCAACTGCAGGCTACATCAGCACCAAATTCATGCCTGTCCTCCCTGGTTGCTTCCCTCTGCACAAGGTGCGTGTTCTTCAATCCTCCGAGATTGCTCTCATACATAGTTTCCTCCCGTCCTGCATCACCATGCTCATCCGCGCGTTCCTTGTTCGCCCCTGCTTCTGCCCGCGTGCTCCTTATTTACCCCGCGCTCATCGCCGCGCTCTTCTATTCGTCACTCTCCTGCTACTGCACGAATGCCCTCGCAAGATGTATTGCGGGCCCAGTGCTTCGCTTATCGTGGGATGTGCGATCGCGCATTTCGGCCCGCGCCACGGATTAACCTATCCCATATCCCGGGCAGAAGCCCCGCCGCGCATGAGTACCACTCACGCTCCTGCATACCGACGGGGCCAGCCTCTCGGACGCGTAACAACCCACTCTGACGTATTGCGTGCTCGCACTCAGCGACGCTATCGCGCCACATCAAAATACTCCTTACCCCGTTCTGCGCACAAACCCGCACCGACGCCTTCGCTCGCTCTGGATATCCCATGCCCGGACGTGGCGAGCGATACCTTTCCCTTTCGGCGTAGTTCTGGGAGTGTATTACGGTGAGGGTGTTGGTATTACTACCTGCACCATGAGGGTGCGTTCAATCTCATAGGCCGCTCTACCGCTCCCCGCTGATACCGACTCTGAACGGCATTGTGTTACGTTTAAATAACCTCCCATCCAAGCTGGTTGTCGTGCATATGCACGTTCGCCGCGTCTCTGGATGATATCCGTATTAATGTGCCTGCTACTGAATTTTTTTGTTCAATTCGACAGGGGGTGTGACGTGCGACATCTTGAACCAATTCGACGTTTCGACACAGCGCGCAAAACTGTCGGTGTGTGTTCAATTCGTTTTTTCCTGCACGTTCTATTCTGGTCTCACTAATGGTTTAGAATATTCCGAGCCCTCGATTCGCCGAGAACTGTAGGAATTTAATGTGCATGCACATAAGGTGGTTTCCGGACTCTTCCCGATTAATTTCCTCCGTACTTCATCTAGGCCAATCCCCTCGAACACGCGCGCTCCGATCGGTCCGTCTTCATCTTTACGCAGACAAGGCGTGCTTCCTTGCTTCCCGCGTTCACCACCGATCTTGAGACTTGAACAGCAACGATGCCGGCCTTGGTAGTCCTCTCGTCCGTGCCAACGTGGAACCGTTATGGATGATCGCAGCGCTGGCCATTATTCGTTTCCATTGGCGTATCTCGTGCCCTCGCGCGCTGCGTGTGGACGCACTGGACATTGCGCACCGTCCATCGTACTGCCATCCACCCACTCGTTCCTGAATACAGAATGAAATGAACGCCTGCGCGCAGATATCAGAGGAGCAGTACCTAGATCTGGAATGACTGGAAATGTGCGAGTGACACCACGGGTTCGCTCTTGGGTAATTTGTCATCACTGCCTGCTCTGCGTGTCTACTTATACAGGTGCTTTGCACTGCGCATTCCCCCTCCTTCCGCCGTCGCACCCCTTCCTTCCACATATTTATCTTAATTATGCTTCCTTCAGCGCACCCGTTTTGCGCCGCTCGCGCTGGCTCAATACCGAATGCCGGAGCGCAACTTCACAAGGACGATGTTGTTCGGGGACATCATTGAGACTAACGCCAGTGTCTCGCTTATCGGGAATGATTTCTGGAATGCAACAGGCATTGGGAATACTATGCCCGCCTTTTGCGTGCAGGAGCCCTCACGCATCGCCGATGGTGTTGCACTACGCGCATGGCATAACAGCTATGTGAATCGTACTGTTCCACGGACCAAACACGCTAACATCGGCTCGATAGCGCTGGGACCCTGCGCATGCCTGCATCCGCTGGAGTTACAAAGAAATGCGAAGGCAGGAAACCCCATTCGACTCGGGATCGAGTCATGGCAAAATTTTTCTTATCAGCTTTTTCTCTTTCCTCTGGTTTAGGCTCAACTTCACATGGCGCGTGCTACCCAGACCGTGAGTATACTTATTTCCTCGTGTTCTCTACCGGACTTAACTAATGTCCCGCTTTTTCCTGTGGTTGCATGTCGTAGATTGCTTAACAGTGTCTGTCAATGTTTGCGCGATTTTTTCGTCGAAGCGGCACGGATCAGTTCAACTGGTCTTAGTTCGCTGAACTGGACCCCCGGACACACGAAAGAATGAAGGGCCATTTTCGACGTTGCCGACTCAGCGCTTGTTCCCGACTGGTGCCTGCTTTCTCCTCCGAACATTGGATACAGCGGGGCGGAATGCATTTCCCCTGTTCCGACTTTGTATCCTCGTGAACCATGCTAGAGACCCTATCTGCCATGCCCGCTGTCGAAGGCGACTTTTTCATCTTGTGGACAGGCCGTCCATGATTTACGGCAGCACGACTTAGGGCGTCAAACGCAGCGTCAATGGAGCTGGGATTATATCCGGCGAGCGTCTCTCTCTTTATAAATTGTGTGTCCGAAGCTTTTTACACTCCGCCAGGGAATCACCGACGTATGGCGGCGGAGGACGTGGACTACGTAGGGCCACCACGACGGCGACGATCTAGGCTACGTCACAACGTTGCGCCCAAACGTCAAATGTAGCGCCCATCAGAGCTGGCATTATATCTGGTGAGCGTCGAAAATAGACCTCGAGGGCGTCGTAAGTGTGCACAGTGAGTCTGGTAAATTCCTTTCATATTCACAACAATTGAAAGCCAACTGCCATCAGTCCAACCGTCATATCCCTGGATATCATTTATGTCTTCAAAGGAAATGGGACACAACCGTGTTAGCTCCATGGATTGCACTGCCCTGTTGTTAAAATTCCTCGCAGGACCGGGTGGCGTGTACAATGGGCCTTCGATCATTATAACAATGAACAAATTCTGCTCCCTACTGGCGACCCGCTCTGTCAACTAGAGGTCTTCTGACCTGGGGATTCCGGGCACAAAAACAGGATCGGAAGCACAATATGGACGGTATCATCTCGGCATTCCATAATTATGGGAAGAGGGTCAGATGTATACCACTTCTATTTTTTAACGCTTTTTGACGACTCTTTGAATCGCATACGACACTTCATCCGCACGGTGCGAAGGAGCTGCACCATGATTCGCAATCGAGGGACTTCAAGTATCGGTAGTGAGTGACTTTCCTCTTTGTGAACAAGGATGTTGCTACTGTAGATTAGGATGACCTAGATACTTGGGCATCCACTCAGAATAGGCTGACATCTCAAATCTGTCAATGTCTGATTCCGGGGTTCCTGAATAAAGCCTAACATCCGTGAACATTATATACATGGATAGTCAAGTGTGTATGACTTGGTATCCAACATCCGTCTGGGGACTGTATGTAAAGCAGTGCGAACAGCGGCGGCGTCTTGATCGTAGGACGCCACATGATGCGATATATATCAGGCCCCGCTCGAGTCTTCAAAAATGCCACGTCCCTGCCACGTACCCACTACCGGCGTCCAGTCCACACCATGCGATGACCATGAAGAGCTAGCATGGACGTCACCATAAATCGCCCCACACCAGCATGGCAGAACATATCCCATTTCTTGGATTCCACGCTCCCGAAACTAATCCTGTCGTACGGGGAGCTGATTGCCATAACGGAGGAGGTTGAAGTCCTTGGCGATCTCTTCTGTCTCATGCAGAACGCCCTCGTTCTTGTGCGACTTTCCAATTCTATTTCAGCCCGCTCAGGGAGCGAAGTGTCTCTCGAATACGTAAGTGCATTAACCTGTTAACGCTCGTCAAGACTAACACGCTAGCTTGTAAAGGACTCCCTGCATGTTGTATTCAAAGTGTTTCTGCATCATATTACTCGGGTCAATTGCACCGACAGCCATCTCTATATTTCCACGGATAAAGGCACTCTCCAATTCGACATTTCACCAGATCATATGTGCTACCGTTACTGGAAACCAACCCTCATTTTTCTCACCGCACGCCGTCTTGCATTTGAAACCCGCTTGCGGATATGCACCCCTTGGAGCGACGAGGATGGGGAAGAAGCGGAATTCTTCACCGGTGACTTGCCAGCGGCCGCTCGCAACTGTGCCTACACCAATCTAGAGACAATCTATGGCCCTGTCGTGCGACAAGGAGACGTCAAACAGCACATCCAAAGGCAAGTCTTCTGGCGAACGAAAGAGGAAGTGGAGTTCCGTTTCCTCGTCCTGCGAGAATGTGCACTGTTACTGTACAAAGAGCGTGAACTGGTGCGTTCCTTGTCCTCCTGTAGCGCTCTCCATTCATCCAAGGTTCCGGTAGCCAAAAATCCCGTCCAGAAAAGATCAGTGTATCTCATTGCGGGCCGTCACTATTATCACAAGAAAGCCTGGAACGCAAAACTGCATATTCATTCGTACGACGTCGAAAACCGTCCCGCTCGTCTGCGAGTCGTATAGTGACGCCGGCCAATGGATGCATGCAATTCAGGCCGCCGCTGTTAAATTCCAGTGCAGCCCTAAGCGCGGGCGGCCCATCGGCGCGTTGGAACTAGTGAACCACCTCACGACTCAAGTGACAATACCCCGCGACCCTTACGCGAACGGCGGATTTGCCAGTATCTACATGGGCACCTTGAAGATTGCGGAGAGAGGCTCACGGCCAGAGGTGTGGAAGCGACAGACGGTAAGCGTCCACAGGTTGAGACTGGACCCGTAATGACACGCACATATCAGGTCGCCGTCAAGGTTTTTGTGGATAGGAAGTCCGAGGGCCGGAAATTCGAAAGAGTGCGTCCTTATATGCCTGTCTCCACAACAGTTCAAATTGATTTTGATTGGATACAGGACTTGCGACGTGAGGTAGCCGTCTGGTACAGACTACACCACCCCAACGTTGTCCCTCTGCTCGGGATAACATACGATTTTGGGACATCACTTTCTATGATTAGCCCGTGGCTCGGGAGAGGTACTTTAAATACGTATCTCAAGTCCGGCGAACCCCGACTGCAGGATTTCGGTCGACTAGTGAGTCGTTTGGCAAATGGTTCACTTCCTTTTGATCTATTTTCCCCCGTAGTTGATGGAGGTTGCGACTGGCCTCACATACCGTCTGTCTGTGGATTTCACGTCGGAATACCAGCGCTGACCCAATTTGTAGTGCACTCGGAAAATGTTATTCACGGAGACTTGCATCCAGTAAGTGCCGTTATGCGTCCATTTTCCATCCTTTGATAGAAACCCAGGCGAACATCCTCATCACTGACGCAGGACACGCGCAGTTGACGGATTTCGGACTCTCGATGATTATGCCAGAGTTCGAAGGTACCTCTTACATGACTAGCTCCATTCGCGGCGCAGTGCGGTGGGCAGCACCAGAGGTCTTCCGCGAGAGCCTGAATAGCGACACATCCCTGAACGTCAGTGCAATGAGCGATGTTTATTCGTTCGGTGGGATCATGTACCAGGCAAGCAAGAATTTACCCTTATACGGCCAAGTCACTTACAATTGTGTCTTCAGGTCCTCTGCGGAGAAATACCCTTTTTCAAGATTCACAATGACGTGCGGGTTGTGATTGCTGTGAAGGATGGCCAACGACCGGCAAGATGCAGGAGGATTTCCGATACTAATTGGGAGTTCTTACTCGGGTGTTGGGAACATGATCCAACCAAGCGGTCATCGCTCAGGGAAATAACCGAATTTCTCGGAAGTCGCTTCCAACCTCCCTTCAGAATTTAACTACCATGATATGGACCCACAGGGCGTTCAGATACGCGGAGTCATTCGCCGTCTGTTACTTTTGATTTCTTCCGCTAAAACGGTTGGGGTAGCATAGATGGCGCCGCTCTATCTTCGTATACCAAGGTTGTGATAATGGATTCACTTGGATTTTGAAGGCACAATTATCCGCAACTGCCAAAAAAACATCCTACATATGCATTGAATTTGTGTGAACTGTGCCCCTATCTGATACCGAACCTCCTGTATTGCGCAACAGTGTCGGCCTGCCTTCCAGCCACAACCGGTGCTAGCTGTGGTAATGGCCAGTTCAGATGAAATTTGCCAACACCGGAAAAGCCTGGAGTGTAACGGAACAGACTGCTCGCCTCCAAAGACGAACTGCAGGCTGCGACACAGAACGTGGAAATCCTTCCCTCTCCCGTCGCACGGACCTAAGAATCTAAATGAAGTTTTTTTAATCAAATACGGTCTCAACCAGCAGTCATGCTTTAACACCGCTTCGTTTAAACCACTCCACCGATGCGGTGAGGCGGAAATATCAAGAGCGTCGAGGAAAGAACGAATTTGGTCAAGTTGAACGGGATCAAACAGGAACGCTGCTTGAACCGTGCGGATCGACTGATGTTGGCCATAAGTCCGGGAATCGCGAAGAACCAAAATATACCAGCTGCCAAGGTAATAGCACAAGTTCATACCTCGGCATCCATCGTGTATTTCAATAAACGGGAGAATGAGGGGAATTATCTAGGAATGGCGATTATTATAACGAAGAAGCTGCGAGAGATAAAGCCCAGGTGCAGCAGGATGAGCAAGGCGTGGGCGGACAGCGAGTGATGACAAGCAGCAGGGATGGAAGCAAAGTCTTAGCAAACAGGGACGACAACTAAACTTGAATTTGGTCCGGTCGTTGATATCATCTTGTTCCGGCCGACGAGATGATTTCTGTGGGCATCTAGAACACTGCCCGGCGGGATGCACTGCAATTACGAGTACTTATGTATGAAGTGATCGTCCATTTTATAAACTACAACAAGAGCGCGCCAGGGCGCTTCGCGCCCTGGCACTTCGGCTGGAGGTGCTGAGAAAGATAGTTAGCACTCGGATAAATGGTGGAGATAGAAGCTGATGGCCCAAGTTTGATGGCGGGCCGGACACGGGGTATAATGGCACGGCGGACTTGAAAATCTGTTGGTGGAGCAATCAGTGGTGCCGGCCCCGGGACGTGAGAAATCAGGCGGAGCTTAAAAAGCTCCAGACGGACGGACAGGGTTAATTCGGAGTTTCATCTTTCCGTAAAGAAAGTTTAAAGGTATCTTCCACAGTCCGGGTCTGATGAGCCAAAGCTGTAGTGTCAGCTGATGTGGTCAGCTGATGTCGGAGGGTGAAATTTGACAGCGGAGATCGAAAAGGCTTCGGACGGACAGACACACGTAATTTTATAAAGAGGGTGATGAGGATTTTGAGATCGTTTCTTTTTACTTGTCCGACGATTGCGTTACAATCCTCATTAATGGCTGTGTTGAGGGCTTTTTTAACACTTTTATTACGATTTTTGTGAGCAAATAGTGGCTGTCCTATTTTTAGGTAATCATGAAGTCACTCGTTCGAACATTTCTATAGGGGGGCTCGTACCTAGCGCCAAGCTCCAGTCCGCCGACGGCGTCGCATCGCTGGTTGCCGTCATCATCACTGTGCCTTCTATTTGTTGTGCATTTCTGGATAGATCGGTGTTCTTACCGTGGGGGATGCAGGATATCACTCTCTCGCTCGAAGGACTCGGGTCGGCGTTCGCCGGTGTTAAAGTACGACAGCTCGGCACGCTGTTCTCTGGCGTTGACGCTTCGCTCAACACAGTCGTCGTCGACGTCGAGGCGCTGGCTCCCGGCCTGATCTCCATCATCCCGACCCTGTGTGTGATCTTATTTCATCTGTCCCGCGTTTTGAGACTTAGATTCGCTTGTGCACAGGGCCATCCCTGTAAGCGGCTTCCTCCCGCTCACGCTAGCCACCCTCGCCTTGTGAATCCGGTGAAATAGATCACTGTTTCCCCGACACTGTTATTCACCAAGCTCACACGTTCATTACATAATTACTACATCTCCCACACTCCCTTCGGACTGTCCTCCTTCTCTTTATCTTTGAGTTAACGTATAATCAGATGTATCCTAGGACTTTGTTGTTAAAATTCAATACAACTAGTTATATGCAGGATGCTTCTTGCGTTGTGATCAGCTAATACCATATCCAGCATTGTTGAAAACCTATTTCCCACCTCAGAAGAAATAACGAGGGTAACCGACGTACGACATCAATCCTGCCAAATGCATCCTTGGCAGCGGTGAAGGCAGCGGTAATATCTTCCACTTTAGTAATGTCGAGTTTGAGAACGAGCAGCTGCTCTTTTCCTGTATTGGGCGGCGAGGCTAGCTAAGGCCTCTGGTTTACGCAGAGTCGCAACAACCCAAAATCGACAGCTCAAAAATACTTTTCGTGGCCGTAAATATATGGAAAGGGTCACCTTTTCGTCGTTCGCAAGAGGCTTCTCCACCATCAGCAGGCCAAATCCCGATGAAATATGATTACTTCATTCGCTACGAAAGCCGGACCCACTGTATGAACATTATACACCACTTATAACATGCCCTTGCATTTTTGTTGCTCTGTATTCCGACCTTTTCTGCACATTACTGCTAAAAATGCCTTATATTGCCTGATTCTTAATGTCCATACTCCAGAGAAGCGCGTCAAGTTGACGTTTAGTATCATCATACACTTTAGGTTGCTCATATGAATTTATTTCGGCCCACAACACCTTACTGGTGGGGAGTTTTCTCAGCATACGCCAAGGGATCGCAAACAGCGCAACTGACCTATGAGTATCGAAATGGAAGCGGGCTACTGAATCCGGTTGATCCACGATCCGAAAAAAACGTGGGTGAGACAACGAATTGTTCTAAAGTGCTGTCTCCTGTACAGATCTCAAGTGCAAATGGTTCACATGAAAGGCCACGGCGAACTTGGAACAATAGATCCACATAATGTTGAACCTCCCAGAAGGTCAAGACATAATAGGCAATCTTTGGGAGTCTCCCCTCACCGTTTCCCGATGGTCGAGGTATTCTCTACCAAACCAACACATATGCTGCCTTTCATAGTATTTCTCCACTTGGTGCTATAAGTGCAAAATTAGCATCTTCTCATCGGAAGAGATCATCAAGCAGCCAAGACTCACGCGACCGTCGTGTGGGAAATTTTGGGAGGCCACCCAATCGCCTTACTGAGCGGGAGAGGATCAACCCAAAATGTGCACCCGATGACTGTACCTGAGTTCCAAATTGCATGGAACCAGAACACAGCATGTTTGAACGTACTGTGTGGATTTGCATCTTACGTCCTTGTTCAGTTTCTTCCGCTTCGACAACGATTCTCACAGCCTGAAATTGCACGCCCGCTGGGATCCACAAGAGAGTCCTCTGGATTGACGGCACCATCGTACATTAATCTCGATGTCTCGGATACTTGGAGCTAAGGGCACAGGGAAATTCTAGCCGGAATATCTATGTGTGGGCGCTTAACGGTACCGGATGATCAACAAGTGCTGCACGCCTCTACATCGCAGATCTGCCATCTGCAAAGTCAATGCACCACACGGCTTCCCACGCCTCTACATCACAGATCTGCCATCTGTGAAGTCAATGCACTACGGCTTCCCGCCCCTTCCGCTTCGACTGTGATCAGTCCCAGGTCCCCAGCACTACTTGTATCCCGCAGGATGCTGCTCGTATCAAGTACAATGTTCCCTGCCTTTGGTCGTATCCTATTTAGTATTTCTGTTACTGTTCACGGCCGCACTCTCTGTGGTTTCACCCCTTTCCACCAACCTGCGCACGCCGATCACGAACAGCTCGGCGGAGCCCTCAGTGTGTTCAGGTACTGGCTCCATCAACACCGGGGAGGCCACCTTCTTTCAGACAGGCTTGGGTGCCTGTGGATTCGTCAACCAAGACTCAGACTTCGTCGCCGCCATTTCCACAAACATCTTCGCCAACGGCGCTAACTGCGGGCGCTCCTTCCTGGTCACCGACGTCACGACCGGCCTGGTACGCTCTGACTCAGGTCTCTAGTGGGTAACATGTGTTCTGCTAATTCTTGTTTTTTTAGGCCACACAAGGCATAGTAGCCGACGAATGTATCTTTTGTGGCATCATGACCTTCACTATGGATATGACCCCCGGCCTGTTCGAGTTCTTCGCCCCCCTGGACGACGGGTCGATAGATAGTACGTGGTGTTAGGTGTCTGGGTCTGGGGCTGCCTAACACGGTTGTTAGTCCAGTGGCAGTTGTGTGATTGAACCCTATTTGGAGGATCCGGAGTTGGTAACCAGGCTGGTTGGATGTGTGTTTGGACGGAGAAGAATCCAACTTTAGTCTCGGCCGAGATGTATAAAAGCTTTTTTACACCAATATCACTCGGTGTGTGAGCCGCGTTTGAACACCGTGCTCGCTTTTCCGAGCTCAGCCTACATCAACCAACAATCCCACCATTGGTTGCCAAATTCTCGTTCCACCTTCTGGCTTTCTAATCAGTTGGAGATTACAGATAGGTTTTCAAGCCCAGTTTCTCACTGGAACCCCGCAAAGGGGTACATAGTCTATTGGGAGTGTATTTGAGAGGTCAGAGACTATGTAACCAAACAAGAACCAAGTCAAGGAGGGGAATAAGTCTGAAAAAGGGAAAATAAAAAGAACGGATAAAGGGCAGTTTTTCAAAAATGGACACATGTAGCTCATTTTGGAAAAGGGCCCTTTTTCCATTCCATTTTTGCATGTTTGTTCCCTCTTTTGAAAAATGGAACAAAGAGGAACTGAAAAGGAGGTTGAAAAGGAACCAAAAAGGGCGACTGTGAACAACCCTATTCCAAGTTTTGTATTGAGATTGGTCTATTTTTGTAAGGTCTAGAGTTCTTTGAATTCAATTGGTCTTATTCATAGTAGCTGCTTCAGGGAGACCACTTCAAGTGCAGCCATCCGTGTGTTGTACATTTCTGTGTTTCTCTCAAGGACTAAAATTCAACATGTGCAGTTAAACTTGTTACCTGTAAAAACCCCGCATAAAAAAATGGGTTTCTTATCAGAATTAACGGAATATCCAACCACAGAGTGGAAATCTTGAAATAGAAGGAGAGAGGGGGCTTCTCGAGCAGGCGAAGAGGCAATCAACTTGGCACATGATATGACCAATCGGCATGCCCGTCGGAAACTTTCGCAAACTTCCAGCAACACTGCTTTCCCAAAATCTATGAACACCTCCAGCACTATAGCCTGTTGAATACTACAGGGTGTTTGGCTGAGAAAATTTGTACTGAACGTTGGTTGAATAATCAGGTGAGGACCAGCGCCTCGCATCGAACCAGTTGAAAAAAAATGATGAAGCGCTCTTGGAATTGCTCGAAAGAGATGTATTAAGAGAAGAACTATACGCCGTAATTCCGCCCACAAAACTAGGGCAAGACCCCCTGAAATGGGCCAATATAGTGGATTCCGTATGCATTCTTGGCCCCAAATTCGGAGTGCCTTATTTTTTTTTGGCTCCGCTGCACGGCCCTATGCACTTCACCTCAGTCATTATCTTTGATGTTTCTAGACTGAATTACAGGTCTTGAAAATATTCTGAATCGCTCGCAGAGCATCATAAGCTTGCCCTTCTCTCCATCGCGTCTCTTCCGCTGCGAAATCGCTCAGATCGAGAGATTGGGGCTCATCCGCTGATTTAACATCCGAGGGCAAAAAGAGCTTCTCGTTCTGTATCAGAGGTGCAGTCCCTGCGCTCGCTCACCACCTTTTAAACAGTTTCCCGTGTGTCATTAACCAATTATTATTGTACATATACACACACTCATAACCCCCTACTCATCAACGACATTAGCATCCTCCGAGCACTGCTTTCCAGGCGCCACACTAGTCGCCTTGATACTCGCAGGAAAGCACGACGCCCCCGAAAACTCTACACAAAGTACCGCCCCATTCACGGGACTCTTCACCGCAAACCCATTCGAGCCCTTCAGCGGGGTGGTCGCACTGTTCTTGTTCGCCACCATGCTCGCCTCGATCGCCGCCTCGCACATCGCCGTCACGCTATCGCGGGTGTACCCCCCCTCGAATGGCGCAGCCGCAGCGGTATCAAGCCAGAACGTCTTCGTCTTCTTCTGCCCAAATGGCATCGTGCCGAGGAGCGTCGCGGGGTTGGGCACCGCGTTGGTGTTGCCGTTCGCCTTGATCCATGTGCTCGCAAGGTGCCGCCCGCTCGTCTTCTTCGTCGCGCTCCCATCGAAGACGTGCGAGGAGATCCCGGCGAAGATCTTCTTGGCGTTGGCAGAGCGCGTGGCGGCGGCGGCGGACGCGGCGCTGGCGGCAAATTTGTTGGTGATGGCGGTGCATTGGGCGGCGGTGGTGGCTACGGAGGCGCCGTTTTTGACAGCGGGGATACATTTGCCGTTGGTGGCGGTGGTCTGGGACCAGCCGCAGGAGACTTTCTTTGTGGTTCCGCCTGGAGCTGCGGGTGCGAATAAAATGAGATCGTGACGAGGTGAGGTGAGGACGAAGACGTACTGCACGCAGAGCAGGACTTGAAAGTGGGGCAGATGGACGCTGCCTGGGGCGTCGCGGGTGCGGGGTGCACGACGGGCGGGGGCGCCTTGCCGGCGGGGAGGGGCGGGTTCTTCACGGGCTTTGCGGGGGACTTGATGATCTTTGCGCGCTCATCGAGCTCGACTGGCAAAGCCTGCACCGTGAGCAAGCCGAGGAAGAGGGAGAGGAAGATGGAGGAGCGCATGGTGTTCGTATGCAAAATGAAGGTGAAGAAGTGAAAATGAGGTGGGGCGCTAGGCCGAAGAGGGAAAAAGTGTGTGGGAGAAGGAAAAAGTGCGCCGGGCTGGGGTGGCCATTCGAACCCGAGTTGATTTATAGGTCATTTGGCGCGGAAAGTCTAACCTATATGCATACGGATCGCATAGCCAGCCGCCACTTGCAATTGCCGCAACAGCGATCCGGGTACTCCGTGTTTTAAGCAAGGATCGCAGTGTTATCCTGACAGTTCGGATCCCTGTTGTTGCTAATTTTGCAATCTGACAGTTCGTAACTACCCAGCCGCGGTTACGAACTGTCAGATTGCCCGGGTCCGTTCAAAATTAGCAACAACAGGGGAGGCGGTTCACACTTGAGCAACGCACTGCGATCCTTGCTTAAAACAACCCTCCTATGGTCTGATTTTCATCACGTCACACATGCCCAACTCTACCGTGACTCTCGACCTCGACCACTCCGCCGAGCACCTCTTCGTCGCGCACCCCTATGTCGTCACTTTCGCGCCCAATTCCACAGACATCTGGGTGCTCGATGACGCCTCCACGCTGCAGCATTACACCCGCCTCGACAAAACTCTTTTGCACCCCCGCGCGCTCACCCCCATCCTCGACGACAGCCTCAACCCCGGCCTGCTCGCCATCGCGGACCTAAGCGGCGACTCGCCCGAGCTGTGCGTGTTCTCCCTCGAATACGGCACGCTCCTGCGCACGCTGTGGCTGTACGGCGACCTCGCACCCTCCGCACCGCGCTACGCAGCGGGCCGTGCGCTGATCGGCACCACGACGCCCGACAAGTCCGAGCTCTTTCTGCTTGATGTGGAGGGGGACGGCTGGATCCTCGGCACTGCGCAGCTCCCGTCCGATCTATCTCAGGCTGCGTCCCTCGATGCCGTTCATCTCAAGGCGAACGAGGATGAGATCGCCATCGTCGGCGCTGCGCTCACACACCCCGGGCAGGCAGACGATATCACACTCCTGCTCTGGCGCGGAATACCCCCGGAAGACGCCCAGCCGGCGGCCCGCCTCGTGCTCCCGCTACGTATGTCCGACGTCGACACCGTCACGGTCACGTGTAGCGCGTCTCTTTCCACATCAACCTTCGCGTTCAGCGCGTACGAATCCATCTCGGACGCGATAAACACCAAGTACTCGCGCCTTAGCGTCGTCCGCGCCATCGACATCAACAACGACGCGCTGGCGCTAAGGTGGGAAGCGCCCCCGGAGGCGCTCCCTGGGTACGTCTCCCGGCTCGTGCACGTTCCTGCCGCACACGCAGTCGTTGCGATCGGCTCGCAGAACGCAAGGGAGGACGCAGGGAAGGACGTACCGCTCACTTTTGTTGCGGTGCTCGATGACGAGACGGGCGCGCTAAGGAGGCGGGAGGACGTCCGGGAGGCGGTGCGCGCGTGTACGGTGGTGCAAGGGAAGGTGGTGTGCGTGTGGGAAAACGGGGAGGTGTCAGCTGTGGAGGTTGCGGAGTTTGTGCAGCGCGGGTTGCCGATGAGACATGCGACTGGGGCTGCGGCTACGGTGCGCCGGGCAGGGGTGTTGGACGGCGCGGTGGTGTTGCTTGGGGAAGGTGGGAAGGTTACGGTGAAGAGCTGGTGATAGGCTAGAAATTTGAAGAGATCCATGTCCATGCGAATATGCCTTGCGCAACCTGGGCAACGAAAAAGAAAAGACGCTCTGCTGGTGTTAACTTATGCACCCCGAATCGAACGGGAAATTCTACGCACCGTACTCACGTACTTCCTCGATGCTGGACGTACTCAAATTCGAGTTTTTGAAATTTGTTCCTGTGTGATTTCATCCGGACTGTCGAGGGTGGCCCACGCAATGAAGAAAAATGATACTGTACTTTTTCATTCAATTCAACACGAGGGTCCCCCGCAAAATCCAAAGAAATCCCATAAATTGAGAAAAAATTATTGCCGGGCCAAAAATTTTCGGTATACCCCGCGACTGTCGAATTGAATAAAAAAGTACAGTATACCCTTCTTCCCAAGACCCCACTCCTAGGAGTCGCCATTCAACAGTCATTGTGCCGTCCTATTGAGTGCAGAGGCGCGGCGCGCCGTTTGGGTCTGTATTTGCTCTTGATCCCGAGCTTGAACATTTTGAGTCTTGACGGCCGGGTTACGCCTTCCTCAGAATCTTTGAAAATCTGGAGGAACGAGCCTATTGCAATAACCTGTACGGTAGAGCGCGCTGTTTTCTGATAGTATTGATCAATCTTCTCGGTAGCCTTTTGAAGGGCCGGCGCATAATTGACGTATTCGGGCTTTGCGGCTCACTTTGGCCTGGCGTGGTGGAGCGCTTCGAGGGCAGGGATCGCGCGATGTAGAGAGGGAATGGTCCCCGAGGAGAAAGCCTGTTTGGCCTTCTCCACATGCTGTAAAACGCGTCAGAAGACATGCAAAATGGTCAAGCAGCTGAGACAGTCTGACGGCAAGGAGACGCGTAAATGTATCGACTCGAGCCCACTCTTCCGGGGTCAGTCTAAGGTCACGAATTTTGGCGCGATCCTCGGGAGTCGGAACATCGTATGAGATGTCAGTGACGAAGTCCACATGCTGCTGTAAAACAACTGTCAGTGAAGCGTCCGGTACACAATTGATAATTTGCACCTCTTTCAGTTCAAGCGCACACGCACCTTCAGGTCTATAATGAGCAGTTTTGCGACAAAAACTTGGACTCCCATGTTCTTCCCCTGCCTCCGAGCCTTAATCTGAATTCTCCGGAATATCGCCTTGTGTTTGGCGGACGAGCGCTCATAAAATTAATTGTGACAAGGGCGTTGAACAATAAAAATGGCACTTACCTTGACAGAAATTGCGCGCACGAGTTCGATTTCGTCGCGGAGAGTTGCGGAGGTATCCGGTAATGACTTTCAGAATTTTTAGGGTTGATAATATGTGCCAAACAGCTGATCAGAAGCAAAAATGAGAAACAGTAGTCCGGCAGGATGCGGTACGTACGGCAAGTGGCACGAAACCGTCCCGCTGGAGAAGTTGAGTAGCAAACTCAATTGCAGTAGTGCCGTTGCAGCCGGCTCTATTAGTCGTAACATATCCAACCTCAGAATCTCGGTTAGGACAGTGTAGACATTGATTTAGTTGATCATACCCGCTTCTGAAACCCGAAGTGCGCAACGATCTTGTACAGCGTCTGACCGAGTCGCGTCCCATTGTGGGCATTGTTGACTGGCAAATTGATAGGACTCCCAATGTGGTAATTTGTTCCTATGATTGATGGCTTGGGCGGGATTTATGCGCCGCTTGCGTTTCGCAATCTTCAGTCTTCAGCAACCTGAACCCAGAAATCATCTAGAAATTCATCTTTCCAGCATCCTTGTCTTTCATTACGCCATTGACGAACTCGTTACCTTGTGAGTCGTATTAACGCCGGCACCATCGAAGTTGAACTGTTGCTGATTCTCGCTTGCAAGTGTGCCCGATTTTTCAACTAAAATTTATTGATGCCGCCCCGCAACGACGGGAAGCAAAAGCAAAAGCACACAGAATAAACATCTGGTCGTAATGATTAGTATGACGACAGGCTCGGTTGGGAAGAAAAGAAGCCTCGAGTACAGTACCATAGTACCCAGTCGTGTCCTCAAGGAATGAATCGGAAATGAAAACGTTCAGAACCGGCGGCCAGCAAATCGTATTAATCCCATCATACATACATTCAACGGCCGTATACATCTATGGGCTGGGGTGCTGCTACGCGGTTCATGATTGAGACGCATGCGCGACTTCAAAACGCATATCCTTAAGGCTTTCACTCTTCAATTCCTCCGATGCGAAGAGCTGCTGGATCATCCCGATGCGTAGCTTGCCCGCGTCTGTATTTTCTAGGCGCGGGGAGAGGGCGTCGAAGACGTTCGTCTTCCAGCTGTTAAATGCGACCTACGGACAATTACCAATCTTCAAACGAATGCATGACAGAACTCTGAATGGACGTACATTCCGAACGGTTAATCCCGTCTTTCCCTCCGCGCGCAGGCGGCCAACGTAGTGCTTGTTCAGGTAGTCCAGCAGACGGCCGACGATGCCTGCGCCGTCGGAAAAATGATCCCATTCAGCGTCGTAGTACGCTGTGAGGGCTGAGTCGTTGCTGGGGGCCGCCTGGGAAAACGTACAGTAAGGCGATGAATGAATGGATATCATGGCACGCAGGATACTCACCGCACGGATGCGCTCTGTGTATTTTGCGAAGAAGGGCTCTACCTGGGCGTATAGATCTAGAATATTTGTATTCAGAATCTGAAAGTTGAGCCGCCGGTTTGTCGAGCAACACGCACATTTGCAGTGGTCGTTGTTATGAATCTTTCGCTTTCCTTTGCCCTTCATAATGAAGTTGAGTCCTGTGGAATACACAGCTGAGTAGGTTGCGTAGGTGAGGGGTTCGCTCCCGGTGAGGATTTGGATGATGTTTGGCTCGAGATCGGTCTCCCAGAGCTCTTGCGCGTCGCCCTGTGCCATCAGTGGGGAAATCGCTCGGTCGTGGATGAAAAGGTTCTTAGAAGAGCTGAAGGGAGAGCTGTAGACACAAGAAGGAGTACGGAGGATGTAGGCCGATTGTAAGAGCGAGAAGATAAGGAAGACAAGAAGAAGGAAGATGAAAGAACTGCGCGCCACAGATGACGTACACTGTTTGGCCTTGGTGTGATGAGTATGGTCGTTTGGAGTTGTCTGTTTTCCGCCCTCATTCTTTTTTGAGAAGGTCAAGTTTCTCAGCAGCATTAGCGGCAGACTAAGAGTTCAGAGTCCGCTATGTAAAAACCATTTATTCATTTATCTGTCACATTCTGTTACACGCTGGACAATGGGAGTCTACCAAGGGCGGAGTCGATGAAAATTTGAGGTGGCATTTAGTGGCACTCGAGTCCCAGTGAAAATCTGTCATGCTGAGATATGCCAAGAGCGCAACGAGACGTCCGAGCTCCCAGGATTCCGGAAAACATGCTAGAACGTGTCGATAAATGCTGAAAGCTGACAAAAACTCTCAAACCTCTGATCTCTATTGACATCATTTAAGCACATTTCGCAGATGCGTTCTCGACATGTTTTCCGGACTCATGTGCTCCCAGCATATCTCGACAGATCCCAGCATGACCGATTTTCACTGGGCTTGAGTAGCTTGAGTGGCACGGAGATTTTGTTGCTTAAATAATTTCTCTTGATCGTGACCGATCTACATATGTACTCCCTAATTTCAACAGCGACAATGACATTCTCGGTTCCAAGGCCAGATTCTAAACTGGAATATGAGCTCGATCGAATGAATTCGTCGCTGGGACCTGTAATGACTGGAGGCTCGGATTGTCACGATGTGATAGAATCAACAAATACGACCAGGTAGACTCGTTAGATTGATTTCTATACTAATCTGCGCAAGAAATACCGAGGAGCTTGATTTTCCTGAGCGTTGACAGAGAATCGGCCCCAGAGAAGCAGAGACGGAGCTCCAGATCTCGGAGTTTCTGACGCTTGACTAGAATGGAGGGAATCCCAGAACGTGTCGGTTATAGTGGTAGCAGACACATCAGCCGTTTCTGAAATGCGTGCGTTGAGTGTATGGATGCATTGGATTTGGGGTGTATCAGAGTATCTGCGCGTTGCATCGAGCGCCTTGAAGGCCTGACGCTGAATCAATTCGAATGGATTTGCGACAGCCTGGGACTGGAAGAGGATCGTGAGGGCGCCCGGGTCCGAAACGTATACAAGTAGATGTAGATCCTTATGCGAATTTGATTTTGAGCGGGTTGCGTGCTGAGCTACATGTATTGTGCAGTCAGCAAGGCTTTAAATGTTACGCAGAAGATGGCTTTACGCAGAGATGGGAGCGCGCGGTGCAACTCCAAAAATAGGAACGCGCCGTGCGACTTCAGAAAATAACACCATGCCGTGCGACTCAAGAAATAAACCTGGAACGAATAGTCAGTGTGTTCAACGCTGATTTATGGAATAAATAACCACATGATTAGATACACAGTCCGCACGACGTGCATCAGAGACATGCAATCTCACAACTATGATCGTGCACTCACATCTACTATTTCTTCGAGTGAAGGGAGACCGACGAAAGCGGACGGCGTCCAACGAGTACCCCACGAAATGGTGACCCGAAGTGCGACCGGACTTGATTCCTTTCGGCGTTCGAGAGGTGTGGATGTTGGTTCAGAAAGCGCCGGGGTTATTGTTTCAGAGAGAGCTGTGAAGTGGATGGACTGACATCGGTGCGTGGATAGCGGATGGCGAGGATGGTCGACGAGGCACGAACAACACGCGATAGGATACACGCAGTCGGATTTGATTTGAATCGACGTTTGTTTACTCTTGCGAGAGATTGATTTAGCATAAAACTTGACAGATTTGGCGCAGTGTAACAGCTAGCATCGAAGATGGATCCCAGAACCGCGCATGAAATCCGAGTTCCCTTCGAGGACCATCACAATGAAAGCAATACAGTGCTGACGCAGGGTAGCGCAGCGTGCTGAGTGCACGAGGCTGAGGAGAGCGAGCGCGGCAGAACCAGGCAAGAGTTGTGGAGCTGGAGGGAATCGGCATGAGTATTCAGATTGAAAGCGCTAGGATGCTGGAATCCATTGGCCGTTTGGAGAGCTGGGAGGCCGAGTTAGGTGTTT
The DNA here is from genome assembly GCA_029281465.1 of Mycena epipterygia. Taxonomy (NCBI): domain Eukaryota; kingdom Fungi; phylum Basidiomycota; class Agaricomycetes; order Agaricales; family Mycenaceae; genus Mycena; species Mycena epipterygia. Next base: position 299,831 of record JARJCQ010000103.1, on the reverse strand, counting down.
CGAGGGGAGAGAGGGCCCGTCGGCATACAAGCACAAGGGTTTCAAGAGAATGTGGCCACGTTGAGCACGTGCAGGGTGTTCATTTCGCGCACCAGCATAAGAACGGGAGACGCCCAAGCAGTAGTGGTGGTTATTCGAAGGAGAAAGGAAGCGATGGGCCGACAGCCGATGGAAGGCGCAGCCCAACATCCGCACACTCACCCTTTTTGCTGATGATCGGCGATTCTAGGTACTGTACCATTTCGACCGAGTGTTCACACCTTGTTACGTGTTACGCCAAGTGTTCATTTTCTAAGTGTTCAAAACATGATCTGACGTGTACTTACCCCAAAAATGTTCATTTTGATCTGAAGTGTTCATTTGATCCGCTGCTTGTTTCCTCCGATTGCAATGCTTGTCCTCCTCTCTGTCCTGCAAGAGGAGTTCTAACCCCTTTGAATGGCTTCTCCAGAGGGGGTGCTGATAAATGCTGACCATTCTGCAGGACCGTCCTCTGCAATCTTGGGTACTCGGGACATCTTGGGCCGCATTTCTAGCTGAAGCGCTGATAAATGCTGACTTCTTTCGTGGAACTGTTTCCGATACGACCCCTTTCTGGCCAATTTATTGTTCGGCACACAGCCAAGGAGGTTTTCTTAGAATGCAGGAACAAATTATTGAGAAAAAAAACTCCATCACACCGTGTTCTACTCACAATGACCCAAGAAACTCCCTTCCAATTATCCGACTGGATTGGCCAAGGCAAATCCATGGCCTCTGCGCCGCCGCGGATCCACAAGATAGCAAAAGAAATTTCCGAAATCCCCCAATCCATTCACTACGACATTATTCCTTCCCCAATGATGTCCATTGCAAAAGCCCGGGAGTTCCCCATGCCTCTCGAGTACACCCCCAATGATTCTCCACAGCCATTTCAGTACTTCAGCATGGCAGCTCCGGACGTCATGAACAAAAATACGACCGTACAGCGCTTGCGGCGTCTTCCCATTCCAGAAGCCAAGGTCATTCGGAAGCTTGCACAGCACAGTCGGCAGGCCTGGCTCGACGGGTACCAGTCCGTGATGTACAGCCATCTCGGCGGTGTTGTCGCTCACTACCCGTTGTGGCTTATATCGGTCTGGGTCGCATTTTTGGACTTCAAACGGGATGTGCGGGGGCCGTGGGTCAAGTCTTCCGACTGGCTTGCACAGCAGAAGAAGGTCTCGAAGAGGAATCCCGCGCTGGTGGAGCTCTTGGATGAAGCGGGGCAGATCCTCAGCATGTTGCCGTGGGGCTGCGCGAAGCCTGCGGGCCTGTCGGACACGGAGGCTGCCTTCAATTTATGGCGCTTCCTCGGACCCAACTGGTTGGACAGCTCGCAGCAGAACGACATGCTCGAGTTGATACGCCAGAAGGTCGATGCTGATCCTGCCTTGGCCGGCATGATTCGCGTCGAAGGTGTGGATCTAACTCCCAAGATCATCGAAGCGTTTAAAGCTAGCGCCGACACCTACCGCACCGCTCGCAGTTTCCGATGGATCCGGGAACTTTTTGATGATCTTTTGCGCGACAAGGCCGCACTCATCACCACCGCACATCTGGGGGAGATCACCAAGGAGCCTCATTGGGTCGGGCTCGTGGTCGATGCGTCGAAGCCGGTGACGCAGATCCTCTACGCAGATTCCTTCGGGAAGGCAATCCCACCGTCCTTATTTGCCGCATTCCGTTGGTTCGTCGATCAGCACACCACAACCGCCGAGTCCGCGGGGAAGCTTCCAGTCGGGCCTCAGCAGGATGGATTCTCTTGCGGGATGCTGGTCGACAACAGCCTTCAGCATTTCGTCGATCTAGCGATCCCTCTCAGCAAGGCCGGCGAGAAGTTTGCGCGTGCGCGCCTAGTGGCCTTCAATACGTTAGGAAAATGGACGTTGGAGCGAGTGAGAGTTTCTATTTGATGTTTTGGCCAGTACTGATTGTGTTCATAGCTCGAAATTGCTCGAGCTGCTGCGATTCGGGAAGACGAGGGTTCTCAATCAGACTCGGCGTTCCCGATCCGAGCACAGCCTCTTCAAATTCTCCGCCAACCAATGATGACAGCGACTCAGATTCAGACGGGCCCGCCTTTCTCTTTCGCCGCAACGCAAAACATGCGCAGTTCGTGGACACTGCACGAACAGGTGATGAGGGCTCTCTATTTCCTCACAGCCGAAGCGGCAAAGATCGGAACCGAGGTTCGACCTCTGTGTCACTAGCTCAGCTGTCGGCAACTGCCCTGAACGGCCATAGATCTGGACGACAGCCGAGTGGGATGATGTTGCCCGTGTGTAGGGGTACTCAGGAGGAGGGCGTGGATCGTGAATCCACGTGGACATTCTGTGGCGGTGGCCGATGCCCAGTTCGAGTACGGTGTCGTGAGTCATGTAGAAATCCACGGCTGTGCGTATGTTGGACTCGGCCCAGCCTCCGTACGGGGGTGCGCGATAATAGGTGAAATCGTCCATAAAGAAAGTCGGGATTGGAGCAGTCGGAACATGTGATAGCGCCCTTTGTGAACTGGAAGCGTAATGATCGGCCTCGTGATTGAGACATGCGGGAGTCGACGACTTAGCTGAATGCCCGGTGTGTACTCGACTGCAGCTTGTTTCGTCTTAACCAACTCAAGTATCCACCTATAGTAAGAGTGGCCGTTCATGCGGCGAAGCCGGGCATCTTGAGATACACTAGTTTAGTGTTGCTTGTTACCAGGATTGCCTTCATCACTCCTTCATCCCAATGGCGATTTCAATCATGTTTGGTAGATCCTTCATGTTGGTCTATTTCAGACCCTATTAAGTCACCCGTGTACGATCCAGCTTCATGAGAATATATGCCGGCAACTTTTGCAAGTGCACGATGAGCCCATCTTCGATCGGAGGCTCATCTGGATCCAATATGATGTCTATTTTGCGCCGCGCTCCATTTGTATCTAGATCTGTTTCAGTGTTGCTTGTTACCAGAATCGCCTTCATCACTCCTTCATCCCAATGGCGATTTCATCATGTTTGGTAGATTCTTCATGTTAGTCTATTTCAGACCCTTCTTTCTTCGCCCGAGATGTGATGCTAATGTGTATCTTTCTCCCAGATTTAAAGCCCGTCCTTGGTAGGTGTCATCTGCCCTGGGGCGATGAAACCAAAGGACATGACACCTATACAGCCCACATAGAAAATCTTTATATTTTGGTTCCTGCCCAAAAATCCCCAACGACCACTACCATCCCGCGCAAACGCAAAATCCAGGAAACAGACCCAGGTAGTCCCGCAAAAAGGGATGCTCCATTCAAAGTATGGCGTCAGATGTCGTCCCGCCAATATGCAGTTCAATTGATCTGAGCCCACTCGGGATTCCACTCAATGTCTTCCAAGTCCACTAACAACTATTAGTAGCAATGTTTGAAAGAGACCCGATGTTTCAGTTGAGACTGTCAAAAAATTATGTATATATCATAAGCTATTCGCCGAGGAAGCAAGATCTTAATTTCGTTCAACGTAATCCGTGAACTAGCAAGCAAGGTCTGTGCCGACGTAAGGCGGAGCTTCCTCGTATCGAGCTTGTAGCAATTTGCAGCAGAGCAAAAATAAAGTGACTTGTGGCCGGAGAGGTGATTGGGAGGCGATTAAATAAAAATAAAATGATGCACTGCATGAAGAAGCAGATCCAAAATCCACGGTACGAGCGTGTCGGAGAGATGGTGCAAGAATAGCTTGGCCGATTTTATCAACTCAAACAATTACACTGTATTTTTGTTTTCAGCAGGCAAGGGTTTCTTTAGCCGTCATGTAGTTGATGCATCGAAGACGATAATTGATGCAGAATCCGGGGTACGAGCTTGCTGGAAAGAAGTAGTAAGAATAGCTTGTCAGATCATCTATGTCGGATCATCTGCCACTTTAAACAAACGCAGTGTATGTATTTCTGTTCTCAGCGGGCGTGGGTTTTTTTCGACGTCATGCAGCTGATGTCCCGAAGTTGTGGGTCTAAAGCTCCAAAGAAAAGCTTCAGACAGACACGGACAATTTTATAAAGAGAGAGATAAGCTTCTTCGCCGGGCGATGTTTGATAGACACGAGGCTGGCGGACACAAAGACGATCGGCGGCGGAGACACATGAAGTCGCAAAGCAGGAGTCCTAAGATTTGATGAGCAATATATCAACTATATATATTTCGATCTTATTTTCGCTCCCGGTCGCAAAGCAGAGGTGCCACTGGGTCCTAAATTCTGATGAGTAGTATCAACTATGTATATCTCGATCTTACGCTTAACGGTAGAGGGAATGATGACTGACAGGACCTACTTGTATATAAGGGCTAGGTATTCAGGGCCTCGACGGTGGCTGATCTCTCGGACTTCTTCCTCAACAATTGTCCCGGCAGTAACATGAAGGCTCCTATTCCTCTCGCAGTTCTCCTCGGTCTTTCCACCACCGCCCAAGCTATCTGCCCAGGGCTCAACTTTGCCATTGGCAACGTTATCTCTCTAGGTGAAGACGTTAGCCGCTGTGAGTTGAAAATTGAATACGGAAAATCAAACCAGTGTTAGTCTGATCTTTGTCATGGAAAAATGCAGGGAACGTTTACAACAGCAGCTGCATTGTCGTCGATGGGCTCACCACCACACAGAACCCGTGCACCCAAGGAATATTCGGTTGCAGCCCCGCGCCCATCTTTTTTGACCAGTACACCAGTTCGGTCACGGGGCTCAAGTATGATGATGTTCTGTGATGGTTTCGCCGTGATGTACTGATTCACGCACATCGTGTCAGGTACACCTGTCTGCGAGATCCAAACTCTGAAGTCTGTGGCAACGATGTTATCTCTGTCTGTGTACGTGCTATCCTCACCGAAATTCTAGCCATAATAATCGAGTCATTGGTCGTTGGTTTGAAGTGTGCCGATGGCTCGGTGCTTTCTATACAGAGTGCTTCCACTTCAGCCTCGTTAAGCGCTTCTGCCTCCTCGAACCCCTCCTCGACAGTCTTTCGCGCACCCACCTCCTCGACAGTCTTTAGCGCACCCACCTCCTCGACAGTCTTTAGCGCACCCACCTCCTCGACAGTCTTTAGCGCACCCACCTCCTCAGCAGTCTTTAGCGCACCCACCTCCTCAGCAGTCTTTAGCGCACCCACCTCCTCAACAGTCTTTAGCGCACCCGCCTCCTCAACAGTCTTTAGTGCACCCGCCTCCTCGACAGTCTTTAGTGCAACCGCCTCCTCCAGCACTTCAACCTTGAGTGTGGGCACCATCGCCGGAGGAGTTGTTGCCGGCGTGGTGGGTGGCGCCATTTTGATTCTCCTAATAATCTTCTGGCGAAGGAAGAGGACTTCCACAATTATCTCCCCCACGACTCCCACGATTACCTCCCCCACGACTCCCACGATTACCTCACCCACGACTTTCACGATTACCTCCTCCACCTTTGCGTCTCCTCCCATTATGGCATCATCCGAGTCTCGTTTCAGCTCGACAGGTACTGTCAGACCTTTGACCGTACATTCAGAGGCGTCTCGGCAGGGAATGGGGAGAGAGAAGGGATTGAGGTTGCCGAAGACTGGCTCATCATCTTCATCTGGAATCGTTGGGGGGGCCGGGTGGGAAGAACACCCGCCAGATTATGATTATGTTTGAGATGTACACGGAGCGGGTCAAGTTTCTGCAACAGATGGACCTTCGAGACATTGGAATATCCCGGCTCTGGGGGTCTCGGTGTACGAACATGACGTGTTGCATAGTATTGGTTAACGTGCATTGTTCTTATGTTTTAGCTATCTAGGCTTTGTGATCCTTTCATTCACTGCATTCCGAGCCCCGGTATGCAAGCCTTTTATATGAGTCGATGTCGTTCTACCTCGGCCGACCCCAGTAGGCAGAGTCTGCCTACGAATTTCACCTTTGATTTCAGAACTGGTTTCAATCCAAGCTTTTCCTAATTCGATACTTCAGGTTTCAAGTTGCACCTACAACAGTCCAAAATTTGGGAATCATGCCCAAGCCCAATTGTGTGGAGGCAGCCGCCAGCCCGCTAGTGTACACATCCAAGAGTGCCAAATTTTGGGTGGTTGTAGGTGCAATTGGAAACCTGAAGTATCAGATCAAGAATAGCTTTGACTGTATGGCAAACATAGTTTGCAAAAAGGATTTACATGTTCAGCACTAGAAACCCAACACAACTTTGATTTTAAGGTCCAAATTTGAGACAACTTGCGAAAATTGCAACTTCAAAGTAAGCACTACTTGAATTCCTGGCTGACAACTTTCAACCGTGACAACTTTGAACTAGAGCAACTTGAAAAAGTTGCAAATGCGACTTCAATGAGGGCTTTTCCCATAGGAGGTAACCGAGATTTGGGCAGTGAGCAACCTATAAACCTGTCTGTGACAACTTAGACCACATTCAGCTGCAACTTTGAACTTCTCTATAACGGGGCTGGAAAGAAATCGCCCTATCAGTGATCTGGGGGCCATTTACGAACATTCCAAATAGTGGAGACAAGCAAGGTGTTAAATGGAGGCCATGGGCATGGCAAAAACAGTGTAATTTTTTTTCTAGTAATTTAATGACCTCAAGGCAAAATATGGACCAGCTCCACCCAAATATTTGGTGCTGAACTAATTCAGAGGAATGAACCTAACAAGAGGCTACATATAAGGTTTGATGAACAATAGATAATCAGCTCACAGAAACGGCTGAGCCACCCCATATTGCCTTAGCCTGAAGAGAAACAGTTGACAGTTTGGATCATTCCTGATGCCAAATTCCCGGAGGGATGATTTATTTCGTAAGCTTTACCCTGTGGCGGATGTTTGAGAGCCTTGGTGGGAAGAATGTCAGGGCAATGAAAATATTATTAGGCTGATCTGAATCTCCTCATGATGGGAATTATTCTCTGCTGTCATCACTTACATTCTGAGAAGTTACTGTTCAATGAACTCTGCTGTAATTACAGCCGTTTGCATAAAGGATGGCAGTAGCCCTTTTTTGAAAATAAGAGCAATTTTGATCTTGTACTTTGCCATTGACGCTCCGACCGCATTTCTGGACGTATTGACTCGATTTCAGGTGCGTTCAAGAGGGATTTGACAGGCCTTTCGACCCGTATCCAACTCACCAAGTAAGATTGAATATAGAGGGTCTGTGAAAATTGGCCTAAAGTGATTCCACCTCTGACTTGGACTGCCTCCTACTCACTCAAATCCTATCCGATTTTGTTGAGTGTGGATGCGTTTGAGAAGTAATCCACTGGCATATATTATGCATGAATGAGATTTTGCTTTCAAGCTAAATTGGGCCGAGTCTAATCGAACATTCAACAAAAAGGGTCAACAGCCTGCTAAAGGCTATGGAAATTGCCGTGACACAATTGGCTGTAATAGGAATGGATGCCGCAGTAGTGGCTTTCAAACGCGGCCTGAGCCGGCTAAATCAGCGCAGAACCCACAGAGAACTAGATGTAACAAGACCTACAGGAATATAAACCGTGAGAATTTCGACGATCCTAGATATTGTGTTTTACCAAGTGAGTTGGGTATGAGTCGAAAGACCTGTCAAATCCCTCTCGAACGCACCTAAAATCGAGTCAATACGTCCAGAAATGCGGTCGGAGCGTCGATGGCAAAGTACGAGATCAAAATTGCTCTTATTTTCAAAAAAGGGCTACTGCCATCCTTTATGCAAACAGCTGTAATTACAGCAGAGTTCATTGAACAGTAATTTCTCAGAATGTAATTGATGAAGCCTGTTCACAGCAGAGAATAATTCCCATCATGTTCTCTTTGTGTAGTCGTTTTGGCCGAGAAACATGTCTCGTGTTTGGGTCCCAAAAAGAGAAGCAACAAAGAAACTATGTTTGGAAGGTAAACTACCGAGATTTTTGAAAGAACAAAAGACAAAGAAACATAGGTGATGTTTGGAGTCATTTTTGCCCCAGCAGAACAAGAGATTTTTTCCTTGCAAAAGAGAACCAAAAATAATACATGTTTGTCCGGTTCAAAAAATCACTCAGCGCACGCCAAGCGGGCTGGTGCCGAGCGAGGGCAACGTGCCTATAGGTTCATCCAAATCAGGTTCGAGCCCTACTGTTGACTCTCCTTCTGGGAGTTCCGCCCGTCCGCGGTCCACGACAACCTCCGAGCTCCAACATCAAATGCTTAGACAACAGCAGAGCTCTAGCTACGGTGATGAACCACCTCCTGAATACAATATGTTGTGATATTGCGCAGAACCAATTATCATTTCGGAGACCCGCGATTGAGCGAAGTTTTTGATGACGGAGGGAAATAGTGTATCTATGTCTCTGGTCGCCACATAAGAAGTGGAACGCAAGTGCGACATATCATTGATCGACGATCTCCCGAATAAATCCCGACTCCCCGTAAAATGTAATGGTAATCAACAGGACATTAGACTAAATCCTAGCGCCACGGGTATTTTTTATTATTCAAGCTCTCACATAGATATTGCAGACCAATTTACTATCGCTGCGGTGTATCAGCACGTGACCTGCCACGCTGAATGTAACGCACCCCAGTGCCACGACCACCTACTTACCTAAGTACCTCGGATTCTAATTTTGATTCTCGCGGACATGCACGGGACAAGCGGATGCAATGCGCAGGTAATACGGAGTGCCGTGACTGGTGCTTCTTCTTCCCCACCACCACCTCGAGAAAAATGCTGCGCTTGCCCCTACTGGTACGGTCTCTGTTGCATCGCTCAGTGAGTAGTAATAAAAATGACATCACGTCTACTGAGGGTGCCTCGCTCAGGGTATATTGACGGTGAGCCCCAGTCTCATCCCTCGACTTCTATCCTGCTGAACGTCGTCTGCGGTTCGAGGAGGATCCTGAACCCCAACAAACGTTTGAAGAGATGCTCCGCGAACACTACTCCCGTTCGATCGGTGAGAGGTGCGACTGGTGCAAGGACTCACTCTGGGGAAAAGGCTCCCAAAAATGCAGCGGCTGTGAGGTCACCTTCTGCAGCTTGAAATGCGAGCAGAAGGCTGCCGAGTGGCATGTCACTTGCTCTCCGCACCCGTTTCGCCCAGTCACCACCGCTGACACTCTATATTGCGCCGTCCAGCGCTATTCTCTCCCCGAGGATGCTCAAACTCTTGAAGATTACGGCTTTACCAAAGTCTGGACCCGGACGGAGAAGATCTATCTCCTGTGCATCTACCAGACGGCCATGCACGGCTTCCGCAAAAGCCCAACGGAAATGCATGCGTGGAGAACGTCTGGGACACTCCAGGAGCATCTCCAGAGGGATATTGCAGAGGTACGCAACGTTCATTTGATGCTGAGTCCTTGGGTGAACGTCCCGTCTAGGAACTTATTAGTGGTGTCCAACAAGGAGACGTCTGGGGATGGTTCTTCCGCAACGTCGACCTGTTTCGTCCTCCGGCACCTTCCGTTTTCCCGGGAACGTCGACTGCGCGCGAACGATATTCCAACTGGAAAGAAATGCCTCCGCGCATTCTCGACTCCATCGCATGTATGCGCGATGCCGTTCACCTGAACATCATCCCCAAGAACCCAAACACGCTCGCAGACTATGGCTTCACCCGCACAGACCAGCGCAATCACGGCATGCTGCTTGCAGTGTATACAGTCTTGTTCATCGACAAAGGTGTATACCCCAGCGATATTCTCCTCCTCCGCGACGCCGGAATCCTCAAGGATAATATCGTCGCGAAGATGGACTCTCCCCTCCCGCGAGTCACTCCACCGCATGTCCTCGAGTGGTTCGAAAACCACCGCGACATCTTCGAAGACGATAAGCCGGTTTCCCTGTGGGAGGTTAGTTCTGGTGCGTCGGAGGGGCAGATGTGAAACGCAAAGGAACAAGACCGCGCGCCGGGTACTCTGATCTCCCACACATCCTTCCCTCGTAGTATGCGTAACTTTCCTGTTGTATCCAGATATGTGCACAATGTCAACTCAGTTCCGGCATCTTGAACGGAATGGCCCGAATGGGGCACACCGTCGTGACCATTACAACAGATAAGTTGGCGGAGAATGAGGCACCAATTGGCTGCGATAACAGTTCGAAGGCACCAATTGGGCTAGATACGTATCCACTTGGGTTCAATATTAACAGGAACATCTTGTACGTACCGTTACAGATTGACAATTGTCCCACTACCCGACTTAGCATACACTTCCCGGATTAACATCTTAGTATACAAATCGATTTTGACGTAACTACTAACATACGATATCCCTATGCGCGGCCTGGATGGCCCAAAATAAAATGCTGTTCCATCGGCCAAGCCGGCTTCAGCTTCAGGAAAGGCCGCCAGGAAGAAGGAAAGAGAGCTTGCCGGCGCTTATTCGAAGGGGGAAGTCATCGACTTCGGGTCCTGCACGGACAAAGACTTCCCGTGCAATTCCAAGTACGGATGGGAACTTAATTCTGAATACACAAAGCATAGGACCATTTATATCGGAGTATTCTACACAAGCATAACAGTGTACGAGCGATCGAGAAAAGGAGATGGGAAGTATAAAGTTAGGCTGCAAAAAGAAAAGCGACAGAAACAGACAGATATGATAGCGTACGGTAAAGAAGCGAGTCCAAACCCAGCAAAAACAGACGAAGTGGAAATGAGAGCCATCCATGTTCGCGCCCACCGCGGTGCTCCCGGCAGCGCCCGCGCCTATTGGTCCGCTTGCGTGCGGGTGTGTCCAGCAGCTCCGCAGGCATGACAAGCCCATTGAAGCGCCGGCCCCGAGCTTCACCTGCGCTGCCCCCACCGCCTGAGCTTGGGCCGCTAGTGTTGGCGTTCTGTCCCTCCCGCAACGCGTTGGGGGGGCTCGGCGATGTGCGGTGCAGCTGCATCTGGTAAGAACGCGGCTGCGTCGGCGGCGCCGAGGGTGTGGGCATCGGCGCGACGAAGACGAAGGATGGGTGTACAGCCGGAGGCGAGCGGGAGAACTCGCCCTCCTCTCCTGCGACGGGACGCGGGTATGCAGTGGGTGTGTATCCGGCGGAGCTCAGGCATCTCGACGGCTTCCCGGTCGAAGCTGCGCAGAGGGGATTCGCGGGGCGGCGGCGTGGCGTTGCTGTCTGCGTCGCGGCGAATGGCTGGGGATAGAGGCTGACGACGGGAAGGTGAAAGACGAAGACACCCCCGCGCACGCGCGCATTCTCTGGGTGAGACGCCAGCATCTCGGGGCTCGGCGGGGGACCACGAGGGCCGGCGAAGCGCGGGCGACGGGGCGCTGCGAGTCTCATCGTCGCAGATGGTATCGCTGCCGCTGAGGCCGAAGAACGCTTCTGGCAGCGCTGAGAAGGCCGATGGTCGCGGCGCGAGGGCCGCGGGCGCCGTGTTGTAGATGAGGAATCCGTTGCCTATGCTGACGAGGATGGCGCAGAAGATCCCCATGGGAGCCGTGCCACCGCCGCGGACGAGACTGCAGAGGCTAAGAACCCCTCCGGCGCGCGGCCTGCCACATCAGCGTCGCTCTCGATATCGGCGAGCGCGAGTCCGATGGGTGTCTGGGTGCGGGCACGGGGGCAGGCGGAGGCGACGAATACGATGTGCTCCATCGCACGGAGGACGCATTCCTGTTCGCCCGACAAAGCTGCTGCCGGAGACGTCGGGGGCAGATGGGGTGGTGGGTGGTGGGTAGCTCTGGGCGTGTCCAGCGCTGGAAAGGAAAAGGAATGTCAGCATATGTCTATACTTAGTGGAGTGAAGGAGAGGAGTCGAAAAAAGACGAGAAACAGAGGAGCGAATCGAAGTGAGCACGCATCGGGACGCGCTGCGCAGACGTCCGGGGTACAGTCTCCGTGACAGACAGGAAGCAGAATATAGACAGGAAAAAGAACGAGGCGAAGTCGAATTGTCCCAAAAAGGAAATTCGTCGAGGACGCGAAACGATGTGGACGCAGAAGAGAAGAAGGGCGGGAACCAACGCAGGGGAGCGACGGGGGAGTGTTGGGGAAGGGTCCCCCGGGTGGTGGAATGACGCTGGGCAAGGAAGGACTGGCGAGCAAGACTTGTGTGCCGTCTCGGGCGAATAGCGATAAGATCCCCGCGCAAACGATGAGCAGCCAGAGGAAACAACGGGGACGCCGCGGAAGACAAGCATCTCTATCGTCTGCGCCGCCGCCGCCGTAAACGCACCGCGTCCCCCGAGGGCACCACACGACGAATCACCGCGGACACCCGGCTAAGAGAGCAGCGCCGCAATGCACAAACTGCGCGCGACACGCTGTCTCACAAAGGCCTTTCAAAGATGAAAGGCCACCTAACCCCTCGCAGAAACGCAAAAGAGGAAACAAGGTGGGCCACGACGCGAAGTAGACGAGACTGCAAGTGGATGCGGGACGAAGAAACGACATCGGCACCCACCCTACGACGAATCGCACGCGGATGCCGACACCGGCACCCCGCGCAGGAGACTAGCGTCGCAGGGAGCACAAGCACTGTCTCACAAAGGCGGCCATAAGAGAAAGCGCCCAAAAACACCCCCCAGAAAGCGCAAAACAGACACGCTGCGAAGGGAAAACCCCGCCCCCCCCAAAAAGCCGTACAAAGCGAGTCCACGCCCTCCGAAAAACCAAGTACGCTCGAAACCAGAAACAAAAAAAGATAAGAAAGACAACGCACCTGCAAAAGGATTGCCCACTCCCAGGTGTGTGCGCTCGCGCTTGCACTTGTGTGGAGGCGAAAGGCGGGCTGGGCGTAGTACGCGTGCTGCTGCTCCCGGTCCCGCTGCTGGTCGTGATGGTCCAGAATTTGCTGGTCGTGGTGCTGCTCCTCAGCGTACTCGGCTCACTGCTCTTGCGCGTATTCGGGGCGGTGCTAAGTTGCTGCCCAGGGTCGCGGTGCTTATATGCAGCTCGCCCGCCATCCACTGACTCGTGCTGCTGAGATTCCATTTGGCGCTGGGCGTTGACCAGGTGTACCGGGCGGAACAGCGCGCGGTCCCGCCGAAAGGAGGGCCCCGCCTGGCGTGGCGTCTACCGGGGAGGGTGGCTGGTGCAGGCGAGCTGGAGAGAATATACTAGTCAGTATCGTGTAAGGGTAACGGAGGAGAGAAATAAGACAAGGAGAATGCGGCACCTGAAAGTGGGAGTAAATGAAGCAGGAAAGGAATGAAGTAGATGTTAGGAAGGGGTTAGGGCGGCACAGGAAAGAGAGATAAGTCTGTATGGAGGAAGGAAGGATGACGGAGGAAAGCGACAAGGAATGCGGAAAAGAGGGGAAGGAGGTCGAGAAAATGACAAGCGCCAGGGAAGCAGGATGTAGGGTGCGAGGAAAATGAAGGACAGACGACTCAAAATAGCAGCGCAAACGCACCTCATCGACATACGTCGCACAATCGCCCCGCATCCACCAGCTAGCGCTTCATCGCCACGCCCCCGCCCCCTCCTCCCCTCACGCTGCCGTCCTTGCGCGTTGACTCGTGGGGGCGCTTCGTCGCTGCTGTCGCTGCCGTACTCGCGGGGTCGTTCGAAGCCACATTGCCACTGCCGTTGGTGGGACTGGCGGTGTTGGGGGTAGAAGTGGGGAGACTGAGCCCATCATGTCCTGTTACGTGCTGGCGCAGATTGTCGAGTGTGGAGGGGAGGGAATGTGTTAGCGCCGGGAGACGGGAGCATCGGGGATCATGCACAGCATCCGGCAATCATACGTCAGCCCCCACTGCTTTGGTGCGTCCTGCGTCAGTCCACGGTTTTACCGTTTACGTAAACATTTAGAAATGTAAATTGTTGGAGCCGAAATTGACTCCGTCTGACCCGGTCAATGACGGGTCAGCCGTTTGACCGGTCGCGTTTCTTGGACCTTTTTTGACCTTTATTCAACCTTTATTGTCTGACCTTGACAACGCTGAGGCCCAACACCAAGCAACTGTGTAGATCAAACTAGACTTTTTGAAGAATGTGAGAGGAAGCACAGAAGACGACCCATCGATCCTGAGTTGCGTCAAAGTATTTGTGCCGGGAAATAAGGAGTGAAGGTAAAATTGATTTTGTGGATGCGTCACGTTGAAGAACACCTCGGAATACAAAAGAAAAGAAAAGGTCAGTGGTTACTAAACATTGGCTGTACCAGAGTGATACGTGTCCAAAACCCTATACGTCTTCTGTCATTCCCTCTGCGTGGCTGTTAAGTTGCATCTTAAAGTCTTTTGTTGTGGTTACTCATCAAATTAAAATTCGCAGCCGCCGAACTAGCAGTGTGTGTCCAATGGTTCCAATGGGATAACACACTGAATACGGTTTTCAGTCTCGAGCTTGGAGATCCTGAGGGCGAAGTGACCTTGAAAACCATCAATTTAGTCAACGGCGAGAACTTCGATCCCTCGTTTCTCGAACTGGTTCGTATTTGAATTATGCCTCCTCGTGTTTTCTTTTGGTGACAATGCAGAACCCGAAAGGGACCATTCCGATCCTTGACGTAGGGGGGCGATCTACACCAACTCGACGGACGTAATTTCATACCTCGTCCAACACGCGCCTGTTAAGGTCCAGGCGGGCGCGCCTTCGGGGATCCACAACGACAAGTACGATCCGAACTTCTCCATGTTCATTGCGGTACGTAATCTGGTCGGATGAGCGTGAACCAATTGGCTGATACTGTTTAGCGCAACGAAGCGGAGCTCACCATGAAGGGGAAAGGACTGCAGGGCATCTTCCTCGCCGATAGTCAGTGTGAATTTACGCACCATCTAGCTATTTATCTTACAATTCTCTCGTACAGGGCAAGCCGCGCTAGAGAAATACTTCGCTGATCCCGCCGCAGAGGCTTACAGAGATTTCTATCAGCCCCGGCTCACCGCGAATAAGGGTGAACATATCGTTTCTCTGCGCACATACATCTACTTACGTTGATGTCAAGGCATTTTTGCGATATTCAAGAATGAGGTCCTGCGGAAGTATAGGCAGGCTTCTTCGCGACATCGCAAGCCCACTGGGTTTCCGTGAAATCTGCACTCTTTGAAGTGTTCCACGCGCTCCTGCCGCCGATTGGTTTCATCGGCGGTGAAGTCCCTGGCGAGGACGATTTCCATCTGATCGCGTGGCTTACCCGGATTGCGTTTATTGTGGGACGACGACGGGTGGGGGGAGGTGCTCGATGCATTTGAGACGGCATATACAGCGTCCGTGCCGGCCAACTTGGTGGCTTACCGTAGTGCATGGAGTGGTCGTGAGAGCTGGAAGAAGGTCGACACCGAAGCACTTCATTGGCATACATATTCCATGTTCGATGCTGAATGACGTTTGTTAGGTATCCCCTGGTTCAAATCTTGAATATGTTGCACTCTTGTGCTGACGCATGTGCAGAGACTGGGGATTGAGCAACTCGAAATGCAGCGTAGAATCAAGATTTTTTGTTCATGGTCGATCATTGCAAATTTAGCTACCGCCATAACATATGAACTGAACTGAACAGCATTGCAACATTCATTACATTTACAAGGTCATATCTGACTCAACAGCCCCCGGATGGGCCTCGAGTCGTTGACCCCAACTGATTTGGACAACAACCAGCGCAGGAATAACATTCTTCAACCCGGTAATCAGTTTTCTGACTCGGACTAGGTTCGTTGTATCAGCTTACCATCAGTTGTGCGCTAATCGCATATAACATGTCAACTGCGAGATTAGACTCGGAAACAGACTGTTCGACTATCACGGCGCAACTGCAAAGCAGGTATATCACTGCAGATTCAAGACTAAATAAAACTCGGGTCAGCGATACGCTCAGCTGGGAATGCACCAGGGGGGACACACAGCAGTTTGATAGCGATATTGGATCTCCGAACGAGCTTGGTCTGCCCAATTACTTGCAAATTCCGTCGGGTATACCATATCCGCCCGACTGTCAGCCCGGTCAATGTCAGATTTGTGGCCACGACCAATCCGAAAAATATTCGGAGATCGGGATGGGAGGTTGGTGCCGCGTATCTCTGATACGACGAGATGTAACCGGAAGCTGTTATTCGAGGGCGGAAATCATAAGTTTTGGTTAACAAGGATAATGGCGCGCAAACCTGCAGTACCAAGGGCGAGGAGCACGGGCAGGCCAATCACCTTTCTCTTACTGGAATCCCATATGACGTAGCAGCGATAGATCTATGGATGCAGGGTCATCTTGACAATAACTCGTGAACAGGAGAAAAACTCACCAGGAGTGCGTCCGCCATTGCACTAGAACCACAAATCAGCAAGGTTGAACATATGGTCGGGTATGGACCACCAACTTATTTGTGATGACCAAGAGATCCTCGGCGAAGGTAATTCGGTTTCCCATCCGACCGAGGATTTCTCCCTGCAGAGAGTATGCGGCCGGATCGTCCTGCGCGACAGAGGACAGCCATCGAAACCATAGTGAGGTGGTCACCGCCCGCAAAACCACTTCCACCGTTCCCATCACGCACATCGCCACAACGAGACACCCAAGGATTCGGGCGCCCGCGGGTCGTCGGCGACGCAGCGAGGAGAGGGCACAGACGACGAGGATGACATACATTCCTGTGAGGCGTCAGGATACGATGTGACCAGCCACTGTGGGCGCAGACACTAGCGTACCGTGCATGAACAGGACAATCTACATCCATAGTCAACTCACGAATGTCGTCGCTGGCTGCACATACCTCAATTTTCAGAAGGCTCTCCGATGCGCCTGTCCAAGCTGCTGAAATGACAGTAGCGTTGCCCATTTGCACTCGAGGAATAATTATAGGTGTGGATACTGAGTGGGTTTCACTGCCCACAAAAGGGGGGGAGATCAACTAACCTGTTAGATGTAGCTCTGGTAGCCTTTATATCCCACTGTGATCCGAGTCGCGACAGTGTGTGTTCAATCAATGGCCAATACAGCATCGCGGACGGAAGATATCAGACTATTCTATCCGCAGGCAATTCCCACTTTGTGGCGGCAGAAGCAAGATGTTCGAGTCATTTTGCGTTTTTAAATGATACGGTATCGGTTTGACTAGCAGTGAATCATCATCGAAGCCCTTGTGAGTACAACGACACTTATAAGGATGAACCTTGGCCTCCAGACTTGTCATAGCTCTAGCTTCCGATGAGATGACTCTCTTGAGAAAAGAAAGCTGTTTCCTCTCCATCAGAAACCCACAATCACGGATCTTCGGCGAGTCTGCCGTCTTGGGTGTACAACAGATTGCAATTAAACAACTCCTTCTCGGGCGCGAATGATGACATGACACTGACTGCGGTAAAATCTCAGGGCTGTCACGATTGTGTACGAGTGTATCTGGGGTGTGTAGCGCCGTTCCCTAAGAACTCACACCAGATTTTGCGAGCAGGTATTCGGAGATAAATGCGCCATGAAACCTAATTTTTGCAGAACATGCGAGGCTGCCAGTATCCGCGGATAATGCGGGGGGATCCAAAAAAAGCTCCCAGCATCATATCCTGAGATCAACAACATCTGCGCGAGTTGGGCGTGAGGAGCAAATATGGTCTTCACCGCTGACCTGATACCTAGCTAGACCGAAATGTCGGATGGGTAGGACAAGCAAGGGTCGCTAGGTTTGATCGGAATGTGTCAACGGTTGGGGTAATTCAGACTCCAGCGGGGTTTTCTACAAAAGCTGGCTATTTTGAACCTCGACAGATACATTTAATTTGAAATCAGCGCCGGCTGTTGGTGGATTCCCTCGCTCGTTCAGTCGTTTTCTGACGATTCACCAAGTTGATCAGAGAGTGGCGAGAGTGCCCAAGAGAATCGGCAGGCATTATCTTACTATGGCGAACACTCAGGTGCATCAAGAGGCCTTGACCTCTCTCCTCCTTTCTACTCACCGTTTGGCCGTTGAAGTTCTGCGAGACGTGGATCATGCAAATCTGCCTGGTCCTCGGTCGGAACGACTCTGTAGGTTCTGCAAACTAGAAGCTGAAACGCCGGAACACGCATTAATCACCTGCAAATCCTCGGATGCATTGGTTGAAGTGCGCACTCCGTTCGTGGCCCGACTTTTTCATGACGCACCCCACCTGTAAGATCGCATGGCGCAACTTTCTGATCCAGAGTTTTTGAAAGCCGTGATCTACTCCCGACCGACCATTGCACTCGTGGCCAAATTTGCCGGTGCTTTTACTGTCCTTGAAATTTTCTATGCTGTTCCGGCTTTACGTCCATGAGCTTGCTCGAGGTCCTCAGTTCCTACTAATTGCTTTTCTGTTTATCCTTTAGCTCTACCGCGGCGAATCGGGAGATTGAGTCAGTGAGCTCGGCTACGGGATGATGGAGAAGTCCAGGGACCATAGTATACAATAGTGCCTGTATGCTTAGATAATTCCTGGGCCCCGGCGTTCCTGAGCGGGACCGTGCTGTGTAATATACCTACCAGAGCAGTTATGAGAGAGACATTTCGGAAATTCACATCCTCAAAGGTTGGATGCCCAGGGTCCAAAAAAATGCACGAGAACCGTTAGCTCTGTGGAACGTCACGCACAGAAGGGTCTTTTCATATCCATCTCCGACGTAGACTCGACCTCGGTTTTCCGTCACATCCGATACAGAAGAAGCCGAAGAATCGCTCGACGGTTGATTGTTGCTCGTGCGCCTTTCCTCCATTGTCGGTCCCGAATTGAAAGGGTCGGCATCGGCATCAGGCTGGGCAACCACTTGAAGGTTCACCAGGCCCTCCTTCGTTTCACCAGACATGTCGGTGGATCGGTAGGTGGGAGAGAGAACCAGAGGAAAAGAAGCTGTTCGACGGCCAAAATTAATAAGGGCTGCCAGCCTTGTAGGATTCGGCTTGTAGTATCTCCCGCAATGGTAGATGGTTGAGTGGTGGAAATGACGTTTATGAATTACGCGTTTACGATGGAGCACTGGGACGGGCGGAACGAAAGGAGGCATGGGAATAGCATGGCGTTACGGGAAGGAAAGAAAAATTGTAGCTAGACGGGCGCATGGAACTAGACGGGGATAAATATATAGATTTTACTCCATTTTCCTGAATTGATGCTTGAGTTTGGTTATGGATTAACTAAATCTCGTGAAAATTTTAAAGGCATCTAAGTGAAGATCGAGAAATTTCCAATCCCTGGCCCCTAATGCGTGATTACATTAGTAAGGCTCGCTGCAGGGGAAAGTAAACAAACCATATACACCAGATTCCGATTCTGGATCTTCCAGCTCTGATGCTGAAGAACCCAATAGTCCTGATACTGCCCATACGCCACCGCTATCTCACCCTCGTAAACCCCCATCCCAAAATGCGTCGCCGTAAAATACGTGACGGAAAAAGCCTCGCCCTCGCTCAGGACCTCGATCACCTGCGTGCTCAGCGCATGCTGTGTCGTCACCTTCTCCAGGCTGCTCGCGAGCACGGCCTGGATGGTCGCCAGCGGCGTGAGCACGTCCAGCGGCGCCGAGTAGTTCGCCACGGCGTCGGCGGCGAAGACCAGTGCCAACGCCCCGAAGTTCTTGCCGTCGATGCTGAGCGGGTAGTGCCCGAGCGTTGTGCGGATAAGCTCGCTAGCAGCAAGGTCTGGATGCAACGGCACTGGGAGCAGGGCTGGTAGGTCGAACGGCGAGATGGGCATGGTGCTGGTCAGGTTGATGCTCGGGAAGGGAGGGGCTGGGGTTGTAAGACTTGTGTGGGCGACGGCGAGGAGGACGGCGAGGAGGGCTGGGAGATGCATTGTCAGGAGAGGATTTGTGGTGGTAGGTTAGAGGATGTGAAGATTGTGTGAGGTTGGTAGACAGTGCGGCCGTTAAGCCGGATGCATATCAGCGGTGGCGTACTTGACTTCCAGGCGCTCTATCCCCCAGATAAAAATCGGACATTCCAAGGGCCGGGATTTGGCGCTCGGCACGTTCGGTTTTAATCGGTCCTTCCGACCGATTTGCCATCACCCTGGGAATGGCGGGGTTACACTCTCATGTACTATTTGTGTACTATGCAACGCTACGTGGATGCGAAGGACCATTGACTGTTGGAGATTGATGGCGCATCTATAACTATCATCGGCCAACATCAGTCAGCCCGAGGCTGCTCGCTCAGCAGTTGAAGAACTCAGAATTAAGTAGAATATTCTAGTAAAACATTGTAATAGGTATATAAACTGTAGTAGTTAGTTGTAGGCTCTGTAGAAGAAACTGACAGGGGGGGACAACCTGCAGAGGAAGCTTGACACCGGGAGGCGACACTAGCCACACGACTGACGCAATCAATAGAACGGGAAGACCTGAGGGACGGTTACGGACTGGAGGTAGTGTTGGAATACGAGTTACATGTGCGCGCATTGCTTCCGTGTGGCGCACTTTGTTACCAGGTCCCCGCCGTTCATTAATTGCCTTTATTATAGCTGTACCTATCGTGCCTTTAATTCGTCTTTATTTGTACTAATTAACTACTACTCTTGTTGTATTTAAGTCGTAGTTACTCTTTGAATTCCCCGCGCGTTTGCAACGGGTTCACTGCTAATATTGGATTGCTCTCTTGATTCCAACAGGTAGTGGGTACAAACGCGCAAGCGAGTACACTACTGATGCCATGTATATACTGTATAGTGTCACTATGCGCACGGACCATGATGTTGATGAGCACGTAGCCGCTCGTACCTCCACAGGCTCCTTACGAGTTTTTACCCAGTCGCGTAACAGCGCAAGTGTCAAGCTAATCGCTTCAGCTAAATCACCAACAGAAACCAGATTCCGTGCTATTTGTACGAGGTAAGATTAACAAATTCAAACATTAGCCGTGATCTCGCGCAAAAGTGGGTCGCCGTTCGTACGAGAGTGGTGCTAAGTAAGTCAAGCAAGAGGCAAGAGACGCGCAACGATCCCCGTGATCACTGATGTCAACGTTCAGATCGAAGGAGGTGCCTTATTATTTGGAAAATGAGTACACTTTATCCGCAGATGAATTCGCCCCCTTCAGCGCCGTTCCGTACCGTTTACCGTTCCCTCTCCGACAATAAGCACAACCCAAATTCTACTCGAACATGATGGTTACTTGGTACATCGAATCCCTTGCCATCTTCTCCTTCAAAATCGTGGCCGCGAGCTGCGGAGGCGGGGCAACCAAGGGCCAATCGGCGGGGCGTGTCGCGAGTACATTCCCGCTGGCGGCGTCGCGTATTATCTGGACATCCCCCGGGGTCATCTCTGTACGGAGGGAGAGCTTGTTCTTATCGTCCGCCCGGATGTGCTTGTTTATCATCCTGGTGGACATCAGCGTCGGCGCAAGGATGTGAGGGAAGGGAAAACGCAGCGGCTTCGGTACATACACCATGAGGCTGGCGACGTCGACGGGGACCACGGTGGTTATGCCCGTGAACGACGACACGCGCTGGAAGGTCGGCGAGTTGCGCATGATGTCCATCATCTGCGGGAACATGATTATGGGGAATATGTGCACGAGCGCGCTGGCCTTGGAGAGCACAACGAGGCCGACGGGGGAGGTCGCGAGCCCGGCGGACGTCACGCTCTCTCTGGCACTACGCCAGACTTGCACCGCTTGCTCTGTGATCCATGCGTCGGGTAGGGGCGTGAAGGCGTTGACCTGGACCATCCCCTCGGCTTTTTCCGCAGGCGGGCCCCCGCTGTAGATTTTCACGAAGGCCATGAGCTCCGTGGGCTCGACACCGATGTCGACGCGCGCGGCGAAGGGCCGGTCGAGGCGCGGATCGCGCAGGAGGTCGAAGGCGGCGATGAACGCCCCCTGGAGTTGCATGTTGAGGAACGTGCTGGCATTCAGGGTTTGCGCGATTTTCGTCATATTGACGCCGGAGTCGGCTACGCTGCATGCGAATTTGTGGGTTGGCCTTGTAGCAAGAGGTCGCTTGGTCAACATCCGCGATGCCTAATCTCCGGAAAAACGCACCAATCCGCCTTCTGACACTACAAGCACGCATGGGTGGGGTTTCTACGCGTACCGTGCCCGAACAGTAGACTCACCTCCTTCGAACAGTATGACGCGTGTTTGCACTGACGTGCTTGTTGAGCGAAAAGTGGGCGATGGTGAGGGTATCACGGTACTGACTTTGCCGCACCGCCGGAGCTCATATTCGAGATTGCCGCAGACCGCGCAGGCTTGCTTTCCCTGCGTCCGTACCTCACGCAGGTCCTTCGGGGAGGTGGAATAAGATTTGTGGTATTTCTTGATATCGGGGTGAACCGTGTGCTCCAGCTCCATGCCACCGAATCGAGGTCCCGACATTATGTACTGCTTGGGCCGCCTTGGACACTGGGTTGTGGAAACAGATCGGCAGACGGGAAAGTGAGGATATACGGAGTAGGAAGAGGGAGAGCTGGCCTCGTCAAATCAAAGCAAGAACGCACGTGCCCTCATCACACATACAAATAAACAGACGCTCCTTATCGAGATGGGGCCCTCGGTCGGATGGTCGAAAGGTTCTGGCGTGAATTCGATAAATTACCAAGAATGTGATTAGTGCGCTCAACGGAAAACCGATCAAGATAATAATATTGAATATACGTCCTCCTTCAACAAAATTCACCTCGGGTCCTGGACCATACCATTGGAAGTGGTATATTCGAACCGCGGGAACGGCACCTTGAGATAGAGTACATCTTTGACATCGTCGGGTTTGATGAAGCGACGTCAACCGAATGCGTCGTCTAAAAACCGTCTGGTCGCCAACCCTACAGGCTACAGCAGAGTCGGATCACCTCGCCGTCCATGATCGCATCGCCATCTCGTGCATCTTTGGTGTTCAGGATCCGCGAAAATGAAGGACCTTCGTTGCTCGTCATCGCAGGGAGGAACACACCCTGCTGGTTCCGGTATACTGTCATCGTGGGGGGACTCGTGGGGGGACTCGTTGCCGGAGACTGCAAACTGATACGAGTTCCGTGCTGGAGCTATACACTGTTATAGGAGGAATTGCTCGCATTTCCAGCGGGCACTAAACCACTACGGACGGGCCACACGATTTTCTGTGGGTCATGAGCGAGATAACTTTGGACCTGGGATATTGTAAGTTGAAATATAGCGATCATAACGCAAGAAGGCGGAACCTTTTTCTGCGCGATACGAGAGATACTCTCTTCGTCAATGGAAACCTTGAGGTGAAAGGTCAACGTCCTGTGTCGAAGGATGTGAATATATCTCGAATAGGCTGGGATCGCCTGCACAAGCAATTGCCGAACATGCGCCCAGCGGGGGATTTCACTGAGCACATCCGCCAGAGGCCTCAGATCAGTTTGCTTGAAAGAAGGACGCATTTCAGAATACAGACCACGATTCGAGCGGAAGACCCACTTCGATGACTCGCCAGTTGTTGTGGTCCACTACTGAGTCAATCCACTCCAGCGGATACAAAGCAAGCAGTGTATTTCCACCAGTTGCCTCGAAGACGATTGACTTGGATAAATGCTTGTCTGTCTGTCCTTCGACCTTCGCACGGCCTTGTTCATGTTCGACTTGCGACGGAGGGTATGACAGCGAAGCCAACAGCCGCCCGGAAGGCCCCTTTTTCTGTTTTTTTTTTTTTTTCATTCGATTTACTCGTCGCGCTAGTAGTTTGTCGTGAATAACAGATGAGGCCGGATGTGTAAAATGAACGTACATATCGCTGGCAGAAATTGGCGGCGTCTCGAGTACGCTCGTCGACCTGCACTCCCGGGGCAGTGATCTGAGAGGGCTATACCAAAAAAAAAAAAAAAGAACGCGATTCAAACACGGCTGAGGGAATGAAAAAATGCACACTGACGCCTACTTGAATCGCATTAGAACTTGCGCCTTCATCCCAGATCTGCAGCAACATCCCAAGCTCAAGCTGGAACGCGTCGATTTGTGAGCCTAACGCGATGATCCCGCGGTTGAGTGCTGTGCTCGCGTCCTCGGTGTCGGCGGCATGGGCGGGGGGCGTTG
This sequence comes from Mycena epipterygia, assembly GCA_029281465.1. Taxonomy (NCBI): domain Eukaryota; kingdom Fungi; phylum Basidiomycota; class Agaricomycetes; order Agaricales; family Mycenaceae; genus Mycena; species Mycena epipterygia. The sequence continues at coordinate 275,977 of JARJCQ010000103.1, read as the reverse complement.
TGTGCACGTCGTCGGGGTTTTCGTCTCGGTGGCTTCGTTTTCGTCCCAGACATTGGGATATTCGTTCGCAGTGCGCCGTGCGAGATTTAGATTTAAAGGCAAAGCCGACGCCGACTCTGAACTTATAGGCGCAGGGGGGCGAATCGTCCTGTCTTGATCTGATTCTGGATCTGCCGCGTGTGGATAAGACGAAGACGGCAGCGATTGAATCAGCGTTGAATTTGGAGCCTCGCCGCCCAGTGCCTGGATCTGGATCCGTATCCGCGTCGGGTGAGGGCGAGGATGGGCGCTGAGGCCGCAAAGTTGATCGACGGCGATGGGCGTTGAAGAAGCGCTAAAAGCCTGGGGTGCGGGTTCTTTAGTTGGGTCGGGGGCATCTGCGTCCGCGTGAGTGTGAATGTAGGAGGTGGAGATTAATGTGACGCACCAAGTAGCCGCGGAATCCGAATGCGGCTCCACGACTTGAATCCGTCCTTCTCCGCCTCGACTGAAAAAAAATCAAATGAAAAAAACGTGGAATAAAATTTTGAGGATGGCGCACTCCTCTCCGCCAACTTGACAAACACGTCCCGCAGATCGTCGCGCATCATCTCTGCGATCTTGATGGCGTCCAGGTAGCGTGCGACGGTTTCGCGGAGGCATTCATTCACGGCGAGCTTGGCGGCGTGTATAGCTTGGAGGGAGTCGATGGCGTCGAGGGCGTCGAGGGCGAGCTTGGCGAGGCGCGCGATGTTTGTTTGGAGGGAGAGTTTTAAGCGGTTGATCTGCAGTTCATTGAATGTGAATGGATTGAAGCGATAGATTGGGAACCACTTCTTGGTCTTTTTCGGCAAGGAGGGCGACGAGGTGCTTCCCTTTCTTGGGCTGGAGGATGGCGTGGAGACCAAATACAATAGCCTCGAAACGGCTCCCTATAATATAACTGGAATTCCAGGTTCAATCAATCTGAACAACGCTCACTTGAAAACTGCAACCTCTGGTAATTTCCTCCAGAATACGCACACAAGGTCCCCAATATCGAGTCAAAATGAATCCCGATACCCGCAACATCGAACAATTGAGTCAGCGGCCGAGGTTTGAGTGCAGATTCATTCGTTGCCCAAACTTGAAGTATGTACCGCACGGTTGCGCACCACGCAGACCAGCGTGCAGTCAGACATGTGGCTGGCGCGCAGACACCCACAGCGAGAGAAAATCCGAAGATTGAGCCGTTCATGCAATCGAGGCAGACAGGGGAACACAGTTAATTGTAAGACATACGAGAGCCCATGTAGTTTGCGGTCGGGTGAGGCTCGAGCGGGAGTTGGAAAATCAATATTGGAGCTGGACAGTTAGATGTGATTCGTTCGTTGAGTAATCCTGCAACCCGCAGCGTTAACATTTCCAAAGAGGGAGAGGGAGAGGCCGAGTAAATGATTTCGGACGTTGATTCAGGACTTGAGGTCACATATCTTTGCAGCAAGCTCAGATCAACGATGCGACATCCGCTCCCGAGCGTTTCAGAGAATGGGATTGACCTAAGCCGCGGAGATGCTGGTGGCTTGCGCTGAGGCCTGAGGGATGGGCTTCAGACGGACAAAGGCGCGGAGGGAGGAGGAGAAAAGAGGGTCACGTCAGTGTCGTCATAACGACCGCGATCACGTGAGCTAGTCGTCGCGTCGCGTCTGCAAGTTATCGGGCTCGTTTATTTCGCGTTGTTTTGGCCTTCGAAGCTGATTGATGCCGTATAGCAGGTCTTATATCAGCCAGATTTTTGTTAGCCTGAAAAGAAAATCGTCAGCCCGCGCCCACGGATCACGGCCAGTTCATCGAGATGAAACTGGTCCAGATTAAATATATGTTATATGTTGGGACGTTGAGATTTTTGAAATCTAGTTCCATGCATCTGCGTAAGGCAAATAACACTGCCATGTATAGACACAGAAGCAATCGGTAATAAATCAAGGTTTGAGGCATCTGATACTACCAAGGCACATCAGAATATGTTCGAACCCGTGGGTACAATTAATCATCACCCCTGTTTCGTCCCAGCTGGAGACGAAGATATTGATATTGGCCGAGTTCCAGCTCGCCGTTGAAGAAGCTTTCCTTTTCGTCTCGTTTGCGATTGGATTTGAACTTACGGTGAGGTCGGAACAGCCCTTTATTGATAGTATAACTATGACCTGAATTAAGTGGAACTTTCAACTGGATCCTCGCCGGGAATCATCTGTAAGCTACTCGAACTGCCAGATGAAAACAACTTGAAGGAATCCACATTAGCTTCACCGGTTCTCGACGCAATCCGATACCAGTGGAGATTCTCCCAGGCGTTCCTGTCTACGACGAGGGTATCACTTTCCTTCAGTCGAATCCAGCACAATATTTCAATTGGTTGCGACGGTCATGACTAGAGCTTAAAGCAAATTCGATCCTCATATCCTGGAAGGAAGCTTGTTCCTCGGCGGTCATGCTTGTGACTGGGTGCTTCGACCGAGGATGGTCAATGGTACTACAATCAATTGAGAAAAATGTTCATATATATGGTCGAAAGAATGTGCCGAGTGCACCTGGATTTGGATAATCGAACCAGATGACATTGTCCTGTCAGATTAGACTGTAGAGAGATAGGCAACAGATATTGCAGACTGATTATCACAGTGCATTGGTGACAGGTGAACCAACGGGTCCTCCATAAGCTCGCCAAGCTGATTCCGGACGAACATTAGCTCCCTGCCGCTGTGGCTCGCGGCGATGTACATACTCCGCCTCCATGGTGGATTGAGCACATACACTTTGCAGTCTGCTGATCCACGATACCGCCCCGCCCGCGAGCAGGACAAGGGTCCCCGAAGTTGACCTCAGCTTGTCCTTATCTCAGGCCCAATCTGCATCGGTACAAGGCAGTGGCACCGTTCATCGGAAGATAATTATATATTTCCACCGAGGGCATGCAGCTGCATATTTCCCCCTTGTCGAGTTCGTTTATGAAAATGAGATGAGGGCACCATCAACTTAAAGTGTTAGGAGAACGCCCCGGTGGGATCTTTTGTCATTTGGCGTGATTCGTTGTTCGCTGGTGGCGACTTTGCTGTGTATGAATATACATGGGATGTCTTTCACAATACGGCGCAAGCGCCATTTTACTGAACTGTAGGTAATCAACTTCTCGTTTTCTCGTTTTTTTTCCCGGATTGAGAGCAAATTGTGACCGCACAGGAGAATTGAGTTCGGAAACAAGGGTGGTGCATGGTAATGTGCTGCACCATGCCGGAACACGCAAATGGAGACGGCTGTGAACGTAGCGAGAGAAGTGAAAAGCAAATGAAGCGCGAGAAGTAAGCGAGAAGTGCCAGAGAAAATGAGGAGAGAAGTTGTAGGAGCATCGTTAGTGGTTGAAGGGGAAAATTCAAACGTGAGAGCAGTATCGAAATGCAACACTCCGGAGAGCACCGTGGTGGAAATATGTCAAAACAAAACTGGGCCGGAAGCCACCCACGATGAATTGTCGGGAGATATGGAGAAATGGAGAGAATAGGAATGAACGGAACGAAATTATAGGGATTGTTTCAAACTCACACAAAACGAAATAAATGCGGAAGTTAAACAAACGCCGACGCATACTGCAGGCAAGGGTCCCCAGGTGCAGAGCGGGCTCAGGGCGGCGCGGACTCCCTGCATGCCATGCCTAGGACTCCATCGGTCGTCGTTCTTCGCTCGCAGAGCGCGTTATTGAACTGCACATTCAACTCGGCACGCTGACGCTCGGCTTCAGAGGCTCGGTCCGAAAGCAAAGCGGCAATCAGTGTGGCTATGCAGCATCTTTCCATCGACTTCCAGTCTTTACGGTCTCGCCTTCGACAACGCAATGCTTCTCGCACTCCGCCAGGGAAAATGAAGGTTGAATCGCGGAGTGATAGTGGTGGCATTCGTTGTAACGCCCAGCCTTGAATGCCACATCGACGCCGGACCCACAGGACTTGTGCATTGACTTCGTCTGCAGGTTCGCTCTGAACGCTCTGCTCTAGCATCCAAGTACTTGGACTTGGATTTCAACAGCCAACCGCGCTGAGTTTCTCGATTACGCAACGCAGCATCCATGTCTGTGCCTTCACCACGCTGCAGTCCACCTAGCCCTGCTTGAAGCCAATTCCTCTCGATCCCCCCGCCCAACATGGTATCTGTACCCTAACCTGCTCATCCATCGCCACCTAGCCCACGCACACGTCTCCAATTAGTATCCTCCGCATATCAATACGCCGGATGGACCACCGGAGGCAAGTCTCGAGACACTGCACCCGCCTCCATCCGCGACATCTGTACCCGCGCCTGTTACCCGCGCCTGTTGGGCCCATAACCCATCGGCCTGCGGAGGCCCACCTTCCTGCGCCCGTCGGATGTCTCATCCTGCCCGTACTCCTCTTGCCCCCTTCTGCCGCAGTTCGCGGGTGTCCGCTCCGCGCCTAGTCGCTCTCTGCACGCCACCAGATACGCAACGCATATCCACGGCCCTGCCCTCAATCGCTGCAGACCCGCGGTGTCGATGCGCTGACGCCGCCTGCCTGCTGAACGCGCGTCCTTCTGCCACAACCCCCCGCTGTTCCCAACATCGATGAATCCCCACAGGGACGCAGGTATGTCCATAGTCCGTATCTACTCGCCGACATGTTCTGCCCATTTGCGGCCTGCGCGTCTGCGGCCTGCGCATTTGTGTCCGTCTGTCCCCGGGTCCGTGTCCATTGCTACGCGAATCCGCGCTCGACGCACTCCCTTGCCTGCGCCACACGATGTCGAGTTAAATTACACTCTCCCCGAACGTGCGTACTTTGATGTCCTTTTACGAACGGCATTAATCTCCTTTCAGGACTGTATCACTGCGTTGAGACCCCCCGTAGACAGAGGGTCTGTCTACCCGGGTAGACACAGGGTAGACAGACCTGTCTGGCTACCTCAGTCTATGTTGAGTAGACATACCCAGTTCACCTCTGTCTGCCATGTTTCTACCCTGTAAACAGGGTACACTGACCCGGGCCGAGGTAGACCGAGGTAGACATAGTCTGGCTGACGACCCAGGTTGAAGAGGAGTTTGCAGTGAACTGTAAACGAGGTTGCGAATTGGTTGCGAATGTTGAAGAAGGGAAATATCCAAGAAATATCGAGCAATGAGTGATTGTTTTTCTCCGATGGCTGACAGCTGTCAATGTATGTGCACATATTTGGCGGCGATGCCGTGATTCCGACTCTCTGCTGGCGCGTTCCTCGCCGGCTCGTTCTTCTTCGAATTTGTCTAGGGACTTTTGGAGCTGGAAAGGCCAAATTAGCCGGGTACGTTTGGACGGGGTCAGTCTACCAAGAGAGACCGAGGTAGACCAAGGTAGCCGAAGGCTGTCTACCTTAGGTAGACGGAGGTAGACTAACATGTGTCTACATGTCATGGTAGACATATGTCTACCCGGGTAGACAGAGGGTAGACAGAGGTAGACAGAGGTAGACCGAGGTCTGTCTACGGGGGGCCTCAACGCAGTGGATATGCTTGTCCCCGCAGGATTACGCACGCGTCCTCCGTAGATCGCGACGCGCCATCCCCGCGCTACGCCGTCTGTATCGCTGTGCCAGGCCTCTCCCCCGCAGTACTCCCTCCTTCCGAATTACTGCGTTCGTTTGCGGGTCCGCTGCTGATTATCTCCGGCCAGCGTTATCCTTGCGAGTGCACCATCTCCCTCTTATTGTCCAATTAATTCCCCGTGCTCTACCAATACCACTAAGGCCCCAAGGTCACATCCGCAAACGACTCACGAGTACTAGTCGTACTCCAAATTGCGTAACATCCTTCGTAAACATTCACACACCGCCTGCGTGAGTCCGCTCGTCAAGTCTGAGGCTAAGCTAACTCTGATTTGGCAACAACGTCGATCTGGTGGCGCTCCATTTTTTGCTTTCTTTGTGATTGTTATGAAGGCGGCGTGCTGCGCAAATTCGGGGTTGACTGACAAGATACCCTTGTCTCATGGCATACGTTGTTGCGTTAGAAACCCGTTGAAGTGGCGTACGTGGATTGATCTTCCTCTAAGTATGAATCGCACACATTATGTTCCTGCAGGATGGTGCCCGCGTTCGTTGCATATTTACGCCGTCTGCACGCGGAGGCCTTGTTTCCGCGCGCGCCGCACTGGTTGGCGGACGCCTCCTTCCGAGTTGACTGCGCTCGCCTCGAGCGTGTCCTCCGAGCTGCCGATGATCATCTGTGTCTCCGTTCAGTCAATTCCAGCCCGACATGTTGTTAAGCCCGGTGCCGGGGATGGATGCACATTCGGTCTTGCGATTGAATGGGAACTATTAGTGTAAATACTCTAGCCGGTGATGTCAGCAGAATTGGCTCACCTCCCCGTCCAGTATTCAGACTACGCCGCGGATTCGGGGATAGCACCATGAGAATAAGATGCACCAGGAACATTGGGTGGCTGAAATGAACCTCCTGTGTCGCATGTCATTACGTCGAGGCAGTTGAATGGAGAGGCTGGATTGGACACTTACCGGAGCAGTTGCTCTCCGGCTGGTCGCACTTCTGGGGCATCGGGTATGTGGCCAATTCGGTCTACATTCACAGTTTCCAATGCATAAAAGGCGCACCGATTTTATCACTCAACTCATCAGCAATCGCCCACTCATCCTTCAAAGCATCTCATCCCTACCACTTCATCCAATATGCCTTCTGCCGTTGAATCTGGTCAAGAGATCATGATCCCGTTGTTCGACGCTGAAAGTGCTGGAGCCCCAGTGCACGTCAACTGGCAGCAGAATCTGTCTCAGCGCAAGGCAGACTACTATGCACTTACTGCAGACAACATCACCACCGGTTTGGTCGCTGTTCTGTGTTCAATCCAGATTAGTTGACCTTACCTCGTTACAGGCGAACAAGTTCCTTTCTTTATCGCCTCCGAGTACTACAAGAGCAGTACGAAGGCGAACCCGAGTCACATCACCAAGGTCGGGGAACTCGTCGAGGGTGGTGAGCGAGCTTTATACTTTACTCGTCGTCCTACTGTTCTCATCGCTTGGCCAAAAGAGGGCTATAAATTGAAAGTCAACGATAGGCTGCAGTATGGCCAGAAGAATGCTCAGGGCGAGCTTCGTTTCATTGTGTACCACGATAAGGAACGCAAACCATACCAGGTAAGTGTTACAATTGATCCAGAGGCGAGAGACTGACGGAGAACATAAGCACCGTTTCATTGAGACCGCCGTGGGTTCCGCGACGGCAGGCAAGGCTGCAGAGATGGCCAAGGCCTTTGGTGTCGGGGCTGCCGGTGACCAGATCATGGACCAACTCAAGGCCATCGTCGGCGACTACCTCCACACCTTCTAGGTGCACATGGTAAGCGAGGATTTACTGCCTCAAAGTTGATTGATGACTCACAGACGCCCAAGCATCTCATATATGATGGAACTCTGAGCTCCGATAAATGGGGAGAAAATCAAATACAAAAGCATATAGCGAAGAAACTCACACATTATACTTTATGCCTGTCTTCTGTTTTTTTCAGTTATAACCATCTTATCGCTAAATCACGAATTGTCTTCTTCTTCTTACGCCCTATCAACAAAATACTTTCTGTCCGCCACAGTGACATGATTTGTGCCAAACGAGACAGGTGCTCTTATCTCGAATGAGCTTTAGAAACTAAGGAGCACAGCCAAGGATACCAGAAAGATCGGTCATCCCACAATGGCCTCCAACTGAAAGTGAAGTCCGATGGATGATATCGGTGGGGCAAAATCCAAGAAACTCCTGAGATCTTTTTTAAATCTTTTCATCATTTAAAGCGGATCAACTGCATCAGTAAAACTACACGTTTGGCTTTGGCATCTTTTGTCTTTGATGGCCATCTTTTGCCGTCTTTGTCTTGGGGAAGGTGTCTTTCATCTTGGGCACAACACCTTAGGATGTCTTTCGTCTTTGATCAGATGTCTGTGCCTTTGGCACGACGTCCTCCCAGCATAATTTCACGACACATTTCTAAGTTGGATAAAACAGTAGCACTTGAGTTGGCATACTTCCGGAACATGGAAATGAAGAAATCCAGAGCCAAACCTTGGGCAAACCCGAAGCAGACTTCAATTATCCTTTACAAAGACCACAAATTTATCTCTTTTTTTCAAGTCATTCAAACTCCGCCTGATCCGACGTTCTCGGATGGCCGGATGGCGTGATTTTTATGGTTGCGGCCGCAACCCTCGCTTATTGGTCTCCCCTCTTTCTTTCCTCCCACCACCTCGTCGCCATTTCCCTTCCTCCACATCCCCACCCCGTCCCTATTCTGTCTTACCCCCGCGCTGTGTCGCACTTTCGGCCGTCTGTGGCTAATCTTCACATCTGCGCTGCGTCGCAATCTGCCGTCTGTGGCATTTTAGTGCACTGTCTTGCACTTCTGCCGCATGTGGCTCGCTTTTTTTGTTGATGCTGACCCCTTCTTCATACCTCAGTCTACTTTCTGTGACCAACTTGCCGTGTCTGCTCTGGTGAGTTCCATCAACCCATCTTTTGATCCTTACTCACCAATCCGCGTTTGACGTGTTGGCATGCAATGCATTTTTGAAGGTAGGCAACCCATCTGGTGTTGGAGACATACTAACGGCTTGCTAGTGCTCAAATTCAAATTACCTTCGCTATCACCACATACCGCTTGCACTGGTGGGGACGGGGAGGTCCACTCGGATGCCATCGCGATGGTGCGTACCTCCAGTTTAAATTAGATTGTTTCATTAATCATTCACTAGTGTGTTTGAACGACGTGGTGGCAGCCATGTCCCATCCGCCTCTCACTCGTGCGTACTCTCAGGCTAATGGTACATAACTTTGGGATGTACTCGAGAACAATGTTGCAAGGCTGTAAATTTAACTACTATCTTGTACTCGTAGTTGCACACCTTTAATATATGATTTTATGGTATTTTTTATGGTGTCTTGAGTGATCTGAAACATCTTTGGCAGGAGCTTTAGGAAAGACGTTGTGTGTCTTTGACGGCTTTGCCAAGATGAATGTCTTATCTAAGACAAGTGGACCTGCTTAGGCTAAGACGTCCGTCTTGGGGAAAACACGTCTTTGGCGTCTTTGGCGTCTTGCCCAAGATGCCAAAGATGCCAAAGCCAAACGTGTAGTTTTACTGATGTGGCAGATTCGAGGACGGCAAGGGAAAGAAGATAGTGTCACCGAAGTTGAACAGCATCCAGAAAGAGTGTTTACCGGCCATACCCACAGTGTTCGATGATGGGTAGGGAGGGCTTGGTATGGTGGACGATTGCGGTACTGCACATCGACTGTTTATTCAGATGCCAGGTGTTTGAAAATTAAATGGATTTTGTCCGTAAACTGACACGACTGCTGTGGGTTGCTATCTTGTTAGATAACATCTGCTGGGACACCGGAGACTTTCATGATTTTGTCCGCGCTGCATAATAACTCGATGAACTCATTCGCCAACATTCATCCAACATTTATCGCTGACTCATCAATTTTCGGCCCTGGACGTTCGACAATCCCAATCGCATGTTGAACGTTGAACGGGCAGGTGATTCATATTCTATTTGATACTGTATTTGCCAAATTCTGTGAACGATTTCAAACTAGAAATCCTCTTCACTCATGAAACTCCTGATTCAGTGGGTGTGAGTGTCTTCAATTTTGGCAACGCACATTCGGAAATCTGCAGGTGTTCTTTTTACCTGTTTCCAATTCCACGTCATATAAGAAGAACGTCCTCGAGCGCGCGCATGTCTGCCATCCGAACGACCCCAACTACCCACGCCACCGGTAACGTCTTGTCCACCTTGATTCCTACGGGTATGCGGGTTGCGGGGACTCTGCAAGCCAATCTAATGCATATCTTTTACGCTATCCCATTCCGGGGGAGACCACTGGCCACGCCACATAGGAGCCAACTGATCTTGAAGCGGTCCCTCTCAATGACTTTGTTCATTGACCCGTACATGCGAAGGAAAATGCGGAGTTCAGCCAGACATTCCATCGTATTCAGTTTGCACATTACACGAGGATGCGTCAATTGAACTTGCATCTCCCCTCCTGCAGGCAGTGTATGTATTCCCTCCTCGTTTTCTATTTCGAACCCTTCGCAGCCGGTGATAAAAGAAAACTCTCATTTGGCGAAGGGCGTTTATCTATCCATCCCCAATTCTCAGATCCCTACGATGCGTGTGCTTCTACGCCAGTTGAACACAAAAAAGAAAGTCGCAGCGCCACGAATGTCAACGAACTTGGATGGCTGCCCACAAACTGTGCATCTGGAGCGTCCGAGAGTAGGCATTAAGGCATGTGTTTTTAAACCACGTAGCATTAAGCCACGTACATTAAGCCGCGTATTTTCGTTATCTTGTGCCACAAGATTGATGTAGTCACACCAAATATGAGATAAGAAGGGCGAAATGGCGACAGACAGCGTGCACAAGGGGCAGTGGGTATTTTACTTGTAAGAGCTAAAGGTTTTCAATAATATCTCGAGGCACTGGAGTGAGCACGTTTTCAAAGGCTGTCTGAATACAGTCACCATAGTCTACCATGCTGGGCTGGCCATGTGCACGAGCTTCCTTGAGAGTGTGGTATCCAGTGAAACACTGACTATAATGCCACAGGTGAAAGATATATCACAAATACTCAAAATGAGTATCAGAAAATACACCAAATCAACACTACAACACCACTATCAAACGTGCGAGGTTCGGGGTTCCAGTCAAGTATTAGACTGTTGCAATTTGAGGTTTTACTATCTATGTAGCTTCTTTAGCTAATGACACAATTTGACAATCTAAGTCCGTCTTAGGCACTTTACGCGTTCTATCGACCTTAGGAAAGTGTCTTTATGCAATGTAATGGAATGTGATTTGATTGGGACGGTCAGAGGACCTTGGAGACCTGGTGAACTTGTATCTGCCTTGTTCAATGATTCTTTAGCTAATGCTGACTGGACGTCGTTGCAGTGAACTAATGCGCCTTGTATTCTATTCTCACTTGTTCCACACGTAAATCAGGCCTTATAGACCTTAGTAACACGTGTCACTCGCAATAATATCCAACAAAACGTATATTTGAACAATAACACACAAAAGAAACTTTATAGGCTTCCCAATAGTATTCCGAATAGATGCAACGCTTCCAAGACGGCACACTGGTTCAGCGTGAGCGCGGCAGGAAAGGGGAGAATCCACTGGCGTCCTACTGAAATCCTGCCGGTATTTATACTATGTAGGAACCCATATACAGAAATAATGTTACAAACGAAATAAAACTCTATCTGGTATGGTGATGGGCTAGATATATTGCCCACGGCTAAACAGAACTGATTCTTGGTACATTCTGTGATAAATACGGAAGAGATTTAATAAATAGGTCCGAGAAATATAAGAATTGGTATATAAACTCTGACCAACTTGGCGGCCGTCCTCCATATGAGGCTCCAGACTTCGGCACATGTGTAATTCCTTAGCTACATGCTCGGATCTCACACTAGCTCGCGTTTGGTAATGATATGTATATAGCAGTTTCTTTAGCTAATAGGTATACAGCACTTGTAAAATTGAAGAATTTCATGGCTGACCATTTAGCCTGCTTATCACCGGTCACGGGCCCAGTTCGCATAGTGGATTGATTGAAAAAGACGAGGCTGCCCCGACCGTCACCGTCTCCCAGCTCAATGGGCCGCGAATTTTCACGAGTGGGACGTTCATCACCCTCCGTAGTCACGAATTTGACATCTAAACTCGTTTAAGTTGTGGGCAAGGCCGCTTAAGAGAAACTCACCATGTGCATCAAGGTTGAAGTGGAAAAAAAGGGCAGAAGGATATGCAGCAAGCGTCCATGCAGGGAGTTGTATAACAGTGTCTGCCTCCCAAAGCCACAGCCATATTCTCTGTGTGTCATTGAAGCGTACTGCAGAAGATTTTATGAGTGCACCGAAACTTGAAAGACTGGTCGTACACACCGCCAGACTTTAAAACATACACCAGCATCACGCAGACTAGCACTTGATCTTTACTATCGGCATGGGGTGGTGTTGAGATGGAACGTTGGCCCTCAAACAGCGCATTCAAACACAAGTTCCAGAAGTAGTCTGCAAAGGGAGGCTTAATGCAATGCCAGTCTGAATCACAGTCCATCTGTTCAGTAATACCGGGGAAGATGAGCCTCATCACATTGGCTATCCATCCCCTGCAAGCAGTCATTTTGATGCTACTCCAAATGATAACAATAGCTCACATTACGCGCTTGATTATAGGTTGTTTCATGAAGTTCTTGCCACGATCTGGGTGCTTTCTGTGCCACGCGGTCAAGTATGGTCGCTACTCAAAAATGAGACATGATCACAAGGGAAGAGAAAAGTGTCTAGCCTTTGCCGATTGACGCTGGTACCCCATGGTTAGTGGCATGTGGGGACCACGGCGTAGGTTGGCGCAACTAGCCTTGAAGTCCGCATCTTTGTCGTCGTCCCCGATGAGTAAACGAATAGCTGCCTCAAACTCGCCCACACGGTCTTTCAACTAATGCGTGCGAAAGCTGCGGAAGAAGACTTGGCCATCTCGGTCAACTAGGAAAGTTGCCCTCTTTTGTCGAGGACTGTGATATGTCAGTTCAACTCCATTCTAGACGACCAGAGACTTACTCGGGATTGTGATGGTACTCGACGGGGAAGAAGTGCTTCAAGTAAGGAAATAACGCCCTTCCGCCAGGAAGCTCGAAGAATAGATCACGAATTTTGTCGCGAGCCCGTAAGGGGGGTGGAGTGCCTTGAAACCCACTCTTGCTGTGTGATGCGTGCTGCAGAAGGGAGAATGTGCTTGACACAACCGTGTTTGACCTTGCCATGAGGCACTGAAGGCCTTGCGCAAGATGCACAGGGTTGGCCTCGCCGTTAGGCAGAACCTTGCAGAATCGACCGCCCCTTGGAACTGAAGTACTTCCGCGCGCGTGGGGCCTTCGCCTTGAATGATGTTCTGTTTGTGTTGATTTGTTCGGTGGGGAGCACTTTGTGCTGATGCTGCTGAATTTCGAGTGACGAGCGCCACCACCGGGTCTGTTGAACAATGCTCCCTGGACGTAAATTATAGGTCAACATTGGCCACTTGGCAGAGTGGAATACGCACAACCACATTTCGTTTGGCATCACCAATTCTCCCTTTTGAATCCAGCGACTGTCCTTATCATCTGTATCCTTGCAGAAATGTTTGTTGACTTTCAAGGCGCCCTCTGGCGGTGTCACTTTCGCTTGTGCTGAGCTTCAGGCGGGGGAACAATAGCGTCCATCGCGGCTCTGTTGATAAGACGTGCAGAACGTCAGAATTGAAATATATGATTCGGGTGCATTGCTTTCAACTCAGTGATGGGGTCATTGTCGGCTACCAATCCGGAGGGATCCTTGGCAGCGTCAAGCTTGCACTCGTCACGATAGGATTCTAGCAGAGAGGAAGTCGAAACATCACAGACCAGCGTATCAGTCTGTGCCGGGTCAGTGTAGACCACAATAAAAACGAATTTGACTCACATCTGGAAAAAGGGCTGCATAATCCTGGGACGTATAACTCAGGTCGAGAACATCTTGTGGGCATCGCGAGCACAATGGATGGGCACCGCACATAACACCCCCCAATTCAGCCTCTTTGCAACAGGTCAATCCCTCGGCAAGGAATTCTTCCAACAACGTATCGTGCAAAACCTCCAGCGAAGGATATTCCGCCGCCGCCCCATCTTTGCGCAGGAGCGTGCCCCGAACGAGGATAGATGTGTCATTTGCATCCTTGCCCATGGGAACTGCATCAACAACCTCCCGCACGCAATGCTTGGCGTAGCAGTGCACTGGTAAGGGAGGACAGCGTGCACATGGGACAAGCTGCGAAGCGATTGTCATTATCTCATACTCTGGGCACAAGGGTGTGTTGGGAAGGAGTGAAGACATGTCTTTCATATTCTCACCCTTGGCAGCAGCGTAGACTACCTCCCACACGCAATGCTTGGCGTCGCAGCGCGCTGGTGATGAAGGACACCCCGCACATGGGACAAGATCCGAAGAGACTGCCATCGTCTTCAACTCTGAAGCGTGTAAAGACAGGGGGTGTTTGGGGAACGCGGCATCTTGCACCGGAGTATGTCCAAGTACAGGCATGCTGAGTAGTTCTGGCGCGTTGAGTGGCTCCGACAAAGGGAGTGGTACGGGCTTGGGTACGGGAGTAATCAGGGCCTGTTAGCCTGGTTAGCGCAGAGATAAGCTAAACGTGGGGTGAAAGAAACATCTTACTTGCGATGAATTCACGGCCGTCTTGTTGACCATCTTGCAGCGCCTGCCCATGGTGGATGCTGGAGGATGCACTTGTTTGTGCCTATGTGCTGATCTTCCTAATCCGGCATCACAACAGCTCCAATTTTGATCCGCGGACTACCTCTTGTTAACTCAACAAAGTTAAACTCATATTGCTTTTTTTCTTCCTCAAGTCTTTCCCGTGGAGTACCACACAACCGCCCTACCGTTTGAATCCTCACGGTAACTGCTTGAAAGACCTCATGTGCACGAGTGCATCCAGGAGATGGATTCGTGCGTACAGTCACAGTTCGGTCAATTTACACATTCCGCATCGGAAGCTGATCTGAACTTGGGAAATACACGGGAATCATCGAGGCCCGCGTATAGTCGTTACAAGGAGGCCTGTACCAAGGTGGGATTGCCACTGCAGCGACCACCTGCCCCTAGCTCGATGCTCAAACACAAGATCGAGAGGGATGTTTCCGAGAATGAGGCGGAGGAGGAGGAGGCGGCATTGGCAACGAGATTTAAGCGGGTGCGTCGGGACCAGGGACCAATTTCGATTCTTTACGCTGTGCAATTATATGCCTCAATCTGGGAATTAGTGAGCGACAGGAGTGAAGGATAGACAGAGAAACATAGACTGAAAAAAGAACGAGACGAAGTCGAATTGTCCCAAAAGGAAATTCTGGCGAAGGGGCGCGAAACAGCGCGGATACGTCAGCAACAGCAGGGTTCCGGTTTAAACCGCATCGTGTCCTACGATGGCCCTTGGTTTAAACCGGTTTAAACCAATGATGGTTTAAACCCTCACTGGGTGACTTCCCATAAGGTAAATTTATTCTGGGGGAATATTTCGGCGAGATGCCGAGGCAGCTGTCAGGACCCCATCAGTTCGGTCAACCTAAAGCAGACACAGTTTATTCTGCATCACTCGAATAAACCTAAATCCTGGAGGGGGGGTGCCTACCCCCCCTCCAGGATTCTGTAGATTAATAAACCTTTTGGGGCGATATTGATTGATCGCCACATCCATCACCAACTCCCCACATCCTTCGATAGCCTTCGATTCGTACATGGGACTTGGGAAAGACCGCTCATTGTCGTTCTTCAAGACAGGAATCTCACCCGAGAACATAGTGTGATGTTTTCTGACCATTGATGCCGCTTTTTGCGGGTGGAGAGCCACTAAATTGATTTTTTTTTGAACAGCCGTATGTTTTGAGTTCCCGCCTTCAAAGTGAGTCCGACGAAGCCGTGCTCGCAGCCTTAGTGTTCTCTGAGGCTACAGAGATTGTGGCAGGTTCAGGGGGTTTGGATTGCACACGTGAGCGGCCTCGTCAACAGACTAAATTATATCCTGTAGTTGCGGGAAACCTGAACCGCCTGAATATCCATGTATTGATCCCATCACTGGCACCTTCAAACAAGCTCGCAGAGTAAATTTACCTTACGGGAAGTCACCCACTGTGTCTCCAGCTGTGCAGTCTGAGTTGTGGTTTAAGCCCATAGATGTGCGGTTTAAACCACATTGGTTTGAACCATGGTTTAAACCATTTTGGTTTGAACTGTTCAATATCGCAATCTTGTGAAGAAACGTTCTAGAAGTTTCTGAATCTTATGCAATTGGATTGCACAAGGGTTGTTAAATGGATATTAAAGTATGAACAGTTTTCACACCTCAAACAAAGCTTTTCCCTTCCAAGAATTGTGTGCCATGACACTGATGTCCTTTTATACGTTCTTACTTACAGTGACTGTGACAATTCACACAGTTTGAACCAATGTGGTTTAAACCACGGTTCAAACTGATGTGGTTTAAACTGTGGTTCAAAGTGGTTTAAACCGTAGTTCGGACCCAAGTGGTTTAAACCATTGTTCGAACCCAAGTGGTTTAAGCCATGGTTCGAACCCATGTGGTTTAAACCCATGTGGTTTAAACCATGGTTTAAACCGCAGTTCAAACCGCACATCCATGGGTTTAAACCACAACTCAGACTGCACAGCTGGAGACACAGCGAGGGTTTAAACCATCATGGTTTAAACTGGTTTAAACCGGAACCCTGCTAGGGTACGATACGTATCAAGTAGAAGGGCAGGAGCCAACACAGGAGAGCGACGGTGGAGTGTGGAGGAAATACCCCCCAGGTGGTGGAAGGACGCAGATTAAAAGGCAAACGTCAAGGCTTGTGGTCTATCTAGGGCGAATAGTGATGACGCTTCCGCGCCAACGGCAGGGACGCCGAGGAAGATCGCCACCCTGAGCCTCTGCATCGCTGATACCCACGCACAGCGTCCCGCGAGCGTCCATGTCCTTGACAGACGCCGACACGCCGACACCACCCCCACGACGAATTGCGCGCGGACCCCCACATGCACGACCACACGCAGCAAGAAAGCAGCGCCGCACGAAGCACAAGCCATGCGGCAAATGCTAGGCACGGAAAGACACCCCGCCGAAGCGCAAAACAGAAACGAGTCCCGAGGAAGACTTGTGCGCAGTTTTGGGTGAATAACCCGCGCAAACGATGCATCCCCAGGAAGTGACGACGCGGCGGATAAGCGGCACCCCCATCTTCAACACAACACTCCGCGAAACATGTGGGCCCTTGACGGACCCGTACGACGAACCGCTCGCGGGGCCACACACTAACACCCAAGCCTAAAGGTCACAAGAGAGCAGGGCGCACGTAGCATAAGCTGCACACGAAACGCTGCCCCAGAAAGTTACCTCGCCGAAGTGCAAAAGGGAAAAATAGGTGGGAAGCCCCGCCCCAAAAGAAGTGCGCGCGACGGGAGAGCCGTCAAATGGAAGGAGGGAGGCAAAAGATACCCGCAGAAGGCAAATGAAAACGAGAGCTGGGGCGCGACTCCGACTATTCTCCACCGCGGAAAAACAACACGTAGAAACAGACAGAAAAAAACGCAAAAAGAAAGCGCACGCACGCGCGAAAGGACTGTCCGTTTGTGATGTTTGCGATGAAAGGTGACTGGCGCAGTACTCGTGCTGCTCCGGGTGATCCCCATGCTGCTGCTGGTTGTGGTGCTCCTCCCCGTGCCCTTGCGCATATTCGGCCCTATGCTCACGTTGCTGTTGCTGCCGGTGCTCGCGCTGCAAACACTCAGCGCGCCCGCCGACATGCTCGTGCTGCTGGCATATAGCGTCGATCTGGAGTTGCCGCTGGAGCCCGCCGTCGACCTGGCCGCGGGCAGAACGGCGCGCGGTCCCCCGAAAGGAGAGTCGGGCCGGGAGGGCGGCTGCTGCTGCTGCGAAGTACGGGCGGCTGGGGGGAGATGCACTAGCAAGTGTTTGGGAAGGGGGAATGAAGACAAGAAGGAGGACGAAGGGCGGGAGATACAGGAACGCAGACAGAGATACCAGCAGGGATGATGGACGATGACGGAAAGGGACAAGGAATGCAGGGGGGAATGGGGGGAGCAAATGAAGGCAAGTAGGGCAGGAGAGAGAAGGAAGACGTAGCGCGCAAGATCCAAGAAAATGAATGAAAGACGATTCCAAAACTCACGACGATGCAGCGCAAACGCACCTCATCGACATCCACGCACCCCAGTCGACGTCCCGCGGCGCGGGAATACGAGTACAATAGCCAGCAAACATCCGCAGGCTCGCGCATTGCTGCCACGCCCTTGCCCCTCCTCCCCTTCCCGCTACCGCCTTAGTGTGCTTGATCGCGCAGGCCTTCGTCGCCGCACTCGCTTCCGTACTCGTGGGGCTGCTCGAGGCAGCATTGCCGCTGCCGTTGTTGGGACTGGCGAGGAAGGAGCAGAGAGAGTCGACAGAGTGGCGGGAGGTTAGGATTCGGAGCCTACTAGATGAGCGTGATGGGCGAGGCCGTTATTTTGTTTTGTTGTTCTGTGTTGATCTTTATCACGACGTCTGTCGCGAACATCCATGTCCACCAAACTCAGCAATTTCGATGAACACGACGATGACAGCTGCGATCGCGAGAGCATGTCGTCTGGCGACTTCGACAGCGTCTTTTCACTCTCTAACAAGCCTAAAGCTCCTTCATTGGTCCTCCACCGCCCCCGGACGCCCGTTCTATGGCTGGCTCTGTATCTGGACTGGCCAAGCAAAACTCGTCGACGTCTGTGGTGGTCGCAAATACATTCTCACCAACGAATCGGTACCCCACACCAGTATTGAAGTGGCACATATGTTGCCTCGATCGACCAGCAATCACTTGGTAGACCCATTTCCATTCATCCAGCGCTTGTGTTAACCTTCCTCTGTTTAGCTGGCGAAACTCGAATTTGCGTTTGGCCTCCGCTGCGGACTGTTGCATATCAATACTACTCGCAACTTGGAGCACATTGAGTCCCTTGCCCAGCTTGACTGCCGGCATCTCACCCGCATTCGATGTAGTCAGAGCTGACCTCCACCGCTCATTTGATGATAATGGGTGGTTCTTACTTCCAGAGCTGAAAATCTTCAATAGGATGCTCGCCTTTGATCCCCGCGCCGGACGCACTTACGAACAGGTGTGGCAGACAGCTTTCGGAAGACTTCGCGATATGTATTGACAATGATTTCAGCTTTTCACTCGTAAAATATTCACTTACCGTCTGGTACCTTTGAAACTCTTCACCGACAATGGTGGGATCTTCCGGCGCGACGATCCCGCCCCCTCAGGTACTCCCGATTCTGATACTCCCGATCCTGCTACTCCCGATTCCGTCCCCGCCGGCGCTCCTGATTCCTCCGCCTCTGATACTTCTGATCCCGACGCCTCCGACTTCGCCGCTTTTTTCCCTCCCCTTCCCACCTATCGTCGAATATTTCCCGTCGGACCCGGCGAGCCCTTACCTGCCATCGAATCCCGTGTCAATCCTTTTTTCGTGGTCGCAAATGCGGAGCCCAAGCTCGCCGCAGAGCGGGATCTGAAGGACAGCGGGCACGCGTGAATATTTGTATTCGGAGTCGTGATTATTTTTGTACAGCGGACGCGTGGATATTTGAAGGAAGTCGGACCCGGATAGGGGGATTGAGATGAGATAAGATGAGATTAAAGGAGCAACGAAGAGTGAAATTCGAGGAAGACTTCAATGAACTAGGACGCAAGCGACTGAATTCGTCGAAGGAAGGAACACGGTCGCTACTGCGCGAGATAATTCATGAAGTTGATTTTTAAACTTGTGCATTTTGACTTTAACACATTACAACCACAGGTATTAGATATCGATGCCGCTGCCGACTTGCAGGAGATGCGTGGAAAGTAAAGTTGAATCCCTGCCGATATACCGCACGCTCCGGATGCCTCAGTTGTACGGTTCTCGACACTTTACAGGGTATACGTAAGCGCACCGTTATAGGGTATTTACTAGGGCTGCCACCCGTGCCCGTGACGGTAACGGCCGTCGATTCCACGGGTGGTCAACGGGCACGGGCCGTGGTTCAACGGCCCGTCGAGCGCTTCAAAAACATTCTGACGGGACGGCACGGTCAACGGGACGGCCGTGACGGGCAAACGGCTGTATTAAAATGTTTTGTTGAGCATTTCAGTTCCGAAATCGAGTTCTGTCATACCGTAAGATACTCGTGAACTTGTATGTGTGTTCTCAAAGCTCGTTCTACGACGATCAGTGGTAGTCTTTTATAAATAGACGCTAGAACAATATTAACTCGCACCGTTTGTAGACCAGCAGTCAAAATCAATGCGCTCAGCACTCAAAGTCTTACGTAGATCCTCGGTCGACCCATCAATCCATTTGGCTTGACTAGATTCTCCTTATATTGAAGAAATAGAATGGTCACGAAAATTGAACATGTTGAGGTGCATTTAAAACTCCGCCATCACTTGCGGGAATTGCCGATACAAGCAGAATTTCAATGTTTCCTAGGTAGAATGGTTCATGAATACAAGTAGTGGGTGCTCTTTGAGACATAAAGCATACCTTGCACCGATTGACAACCATATTGGCCCTCCAAAGTGCAGGAAAAATGAACCCGTTCAACGGCCGTGACGGCCGTGTTTCAACGGGCCGTCGGACTGCTAAACCGTGCCGTGACCGTGCCGTTGACCTTGCTTCAAAATCTCTGACGGAACGGGCACGGCACCCGTTCGACGGGTGCCGTCAAACCGTCGCGACGGTCACGGGCGGCAGCCCTAGTATTTACTCAGGCCATCAAGAATATCTTGTAGTTGTAGGCATCAATAGTGGCCCATGGGATCGCGTTTCGCAGTTCGTCGGTAGTTTATCATAACTGGTCAAGAAATCTATAAGCGGCTCTCCAATCGGGCACCTCGCCCACAAGTGCTATAAGACTGCACCGGGAGCAATAACGAGCCTCTAGACGCTACCGGCGGCGTGGGTAGTTGGGGTCGTTCGGATGGCAGACATGCGCGCGCTCGAGGACGTTCTTCTTATATGACGTTGAATTGGAAGCAGGTAAAAAGCAGATTTCCGAATGTGCGTTGCCAAAATTGAAGACACTCACACCCACTGAATCAGGAGTTTCATGAGTGAAGAGGATTTCTGGTTTGAAATCGTTCACAGAATCTGGCAAATACAGTATCAAATAGAATATGAATCACCTGCCCGTTCAACGTTCAACATGCGATTGGGATTGTCGAACGTCCAGGGCCGAAAATTGATGAGTCAGCGATAAATGTTGGATGAATGTTGGCGAATGAGTTCACTGAGTTATTATGCAGCGCGGACAAAATCAGCAAGGATGAAAGTCTCCGGTGTCCCAGCAGATGTTATCTAACAAGATGGCAACCCACAGCAGTCGTGTCAGTTTACGGACGAAATCCATTCAATTTTCATATAACTGAAAAAAACAGAAGACAGGCATAAAGTATAATGTGTGAGTTTCTTCGCTATATGCTTTTGTATTTGATTTTCTCCCCATTTTTCGGAGCGCAAAGTTCCATCATATATGAGATGCTTGGGCGTCTGTGAGTCATCGATCAACTTTGGGGCAGTAAATCCTCGCTTACCATGTGCACCTAGAAGGTGTGGAGGTAGTCGCCGACGATGGCCTTGAGCTGGTCCATGATCTGGTCGCCTGCAGCCCCGACACCAAAGGCCTTGGCCATCTCTGCAGCCTTGCCTGCCGTCGCGGAACCCACGGCGGTCTCAATGAAACGGTGCTTATGTTCTCCGTCAGTCTCTCGCCTCTGGATCAATTGTAACACTTACCTGGTATGGTTTGCGTTCCTTATCGTGGTACACAATGAAACGAAGCTCGCCCTGAGCATTCTTCTGGCCGTACTGCAGCCTATCGTTGACTTTCAATTTATAGCCCTCTTTTGGACAAGCGATGAGAACAGTAGGACGACGAGTAAAGTAGAAAGCTCGCTTACCGCCCTCGACGAGTTCCCCGACCTTGGTGATGTGACTCGGGTTCGCTTTCGTACTGCTCTTGTAGTACTCGGCGGCGATGAAGAAAGGAACTTGTTCGCCTGTAACGAGGTAAGGTCAGCTAATCTGGATTGAACACAGAACAGCGACCAAACCAGTGGTGATGTTGTCTGCAGTAAGTGCATAGTAGTCTGCCTTGCGCTGAGACAGATTCTGCTGCCAGTTGACGTGCACTGGGGCTCCAGCACTTTCAGCGTCGAACAACGGGATCATGATCTCTTGACCAGATTCAACGGCAGAAGGCATATTGTATGAAGTGGTAGGGATGAGATGCTTTGAAGGATGAGTGGGCGATTGCTGATGAGTTGAGTGATAAAATCGGTGCGCCTTTTATGCATTGGAAACTGTAAATGTAGACCGAATTGGCCACATACCCGATGCCCCAGAAGTGCGACCAGCCGGAGAGCAACTGCTCCGGTAAGTGTCCAATCCAACCTCTCCATTCAACTGTCTCGCCGTAATGATATGCGACGTAGGAGGTTCATTTCAGCCGCCCAATGTTCCTATCACATTTTATTCTTATGGTGTTATTCCCAAATCCGCGGCATAGTCTGAATACTGGACGGGGAGGTGAGCCAATTCTGCTGACATCACCGGCTAGAGTATTTACACTAATAGTTCCCATTCAATCGCAAGACCGGGTGTGCATTCATCCCCGGCACCGGGCTTAACAACATGTGGGGCTGGAAATTAATCTACCCTGGCTTGTTCACCCATTTCTATGTTTTGCTTAATTTGGTAACGACTTTTACAGAATTCTATACCGTAAACAATTAGGCCCCCCTTTTGATATGGAGGCAAACTTGGTTGGCAGTCCCATCTGCACACGGCCAGCTCCTGACCCGGCGCCCGGATAATTATGAACCTGCAGTCAGCACGATCGCCGCAAATATTTTCGCGATCATCGGACAACCATCTTTCACCCATTTCTCTGTTTTTCTTAATCTGCCAACGACTTTCACCGGATTCTATACCATAAATAACCAGGCCCACCTTCTGTTATGGAGACAGACGTGGTTGTAAACCCCATCTGTAGTGATCTTTGAGCTTCTCATGGACGTTAAGCGCGGTGCCGGGGATGAACGCATCCGTTCTGTATACACTCTGTCTTTCAATTAAACGAGGACTCAGCAGAAGGACTTGCCGAATTCATTTGTGGATCGGCTCACCTTTCGCGTATAACACCAATACAATACAGTGAGACAGGGACACAGGTCGCCCAAAGGAGCACCACACCGTCGGGTAGCGGGTCAAATTTCTGACCCTTATTATGAGGCAGCTTGCATGCGCGCATACTTTCAACCAATGAATGAAACGCTTGACCAAACTTGATCTTATCCCCAAAGCAAAGAAATCTTTTGGGTTTATGGACTCCACAAGTGGTAGGAGCTCGGGGAATGGTTCGGCACCAGTTAGATATTCGATGGCTTCCTCAATTCCTATTACCCTACACAGAATTTTGGTTAAACTGACCACTCATTTCAATTGTTAGAACTTACCAGTCCGACCGAAATGACCGCATGGACGAGGCCCCAGGTGAAGGCAAACTGGTCCATCACACTACACCGTCTCGACGTAATGACAAGCGTGCGGGCGGATCAGTCGGTGTTTCCAACTTCCGACCAACTCCCAGTACGTAACATGACAGGTCGAACTAGTTGAAGAAGGTACTATCCTAGACCCCCCTGTGTCCACGCACCCCCATGTGGAATTTCGGCTGATGGCAAGGTTATTTCCATTCCGTTTGCTTCCACAAAAATCTGGGAACCGCATTCATCTCTAACCTATCGGTGTACAAGATATCTAGGGAATCAGAGGCCTAGAGCCGACACATTAAATCGAACGGAAGAATTTGGGACATTTTGTGACACAGCCAAACGCCTGCCAAAACTCGCTTCCACATGGTGTCCCATTTCGGAACACTTATATCTTTCCACAGACATCGTTGAAAATTCTGAAAATTTGAAACACTACGGAACAGATGTCCAAGAGCTTAAGTTTGCGTACCGGAGGAATTCCGACCCGCGAGCAACTTGCTATTGCTTGCCATCACGGCCGTGGACACAGGGGCGACAAGGGTAGTAGAAAGAGGAACAGAGCAGACAGGCTGTCGAAGCGTGCGTGCGGATCACTCGGTGTTTCCAAATTTCCGACCTAACATGACGGGTCGAACTGGTTAAAGAATTAGTCTTGTGTTCAAAGTATCATTGTCATGTAAATATTTTTACTTGACTCCACGTTAAAAAACCAAAGACTCTTCGGGCAATGTAACCACGCACTCAATAATACAATAACCACGGAACTCGGGGATAACTCCAAGTCTCGTTCCTTACAGCCATGCCGCCTGCGACGTACATGGTCCCTGGCCCTGAGGCGGGGGGATCCAGATGTCCGTACAATGAATATGGCCCTAGTGCCCCTGGAATGAAGACCCGACAGAGGGTTGTCGTGCTGGCTCCAGGTTTATAATTATCCGGGCGCCGAGTCAGGGGTTGGCCGTGCGCAGATGGGGCTGCCAACCACGCCTGCCTCCATATCAGAAGGTGGGCCTAATTTTTTACGGTATAGTAGAATTCTGTAAAAGTCCTTACCATATTACATAAGCAAAACAGAGAAATGGGTGAAAGATGATTGTCTGATGATCTCAAAAATATTTGTGGTGAGGCCGACAGCCCAGTGTAGAGCAACTATCCAGCCCGACATGTTGTTAAGCCCGGTGCCGGGGATGAATGCACACCCGGTCTTGCGATTGAATGGGAACTATCAGTTGAAACTCTAGCCGGTGATGTCAGCAGAATTGGCTCACCTCCCCGTCCAGTATTCAGACTACGCCGCGGATTTGGGAATAACACCATAAGAATAAAATGTGACAGGGACACTGGGCGGCTGAAATGAACCTCCTACGTCGCATATCATTACGGCGAGGCAGTTGAATGGAGAGGCTGGATTGGTCACTTACCGGAGCAGTTGCTCTCCGGCTGGTCGCACTTCTGGGGCATCGGGTGTGTGACCAATTCGGTCTACATTCACAGTTTCCAATGTATAAAAGGCGCACCGATTTTATCACTCAACTCACCAGCAATCGCCCACTCATCCTTCAAAGCATCTCATCCCTACCACTTCATACAATATGCCTTCTGCCGTTGAATCTGGTCAAGAGATCATGATCCCGTTGTTCGACGCTGAAAGTGCTGGAGCCCCAGTGCACGTCAACTGGCAGCAGAATCTGTCTCAGCGCAAGGCAGACTACTATGCACTTACTGCAGACAACATCACCACTGGTTTGGTCGCTGTTCTGTGTTCAATCCAGATTAGCTGACCTTACCTCGTTACAGGCGAACAAGTTCCTTTCTTCATCGCCGCCGAGTACTACAAGAGCAGTACGAAGGCGAACCCGAGTCACATCACCAAGGTCGGGGAACTCGTCGAGGGCGGTAAGCGAGCTTTATACTTTCCTCGTCGTCCTACTGTTCTCATCGCTTGTCCAAAAGAGGGCTATAAATTGAAAGTCAACGATAGGCTGTAGTACGGCCAGAAGAATGCTCAGGGCGAGCTTCGTTTCATTGTGTACCACGATAAGGAACGCAAACCATACCAGGTAAGTGTTACAATTGATCCAGAGGCGAGAGACTGACGGAGAACATAAGCACCGTTTCATTGAGACCGCCGTGGGTTCCGCGACGGCAGGCAAGGCTGCAGAGATGGCCAAGGCCTTTGGTGTCGGGGCTGCCGGCGACCAGATCATGGACCAACTCAAGGCCATCGTCGGCGACTACCTCCACACCTTCTAGGTGCACATGGTAAGCGAGGATTTACTGCCCCAAAGTTGATCGATGACTCACAGACGTCCAAGCATCTCATATATGATGGAACTTTGCGCTCCGATAAACGGGGAGAAAATCAAATACAAAAGCATATAGCGAAGAAACTCACACATTATACTTTATGCCTGTCTTCTGTTTTTTCAGTTATAACCATCTTATCGCTAAATCACGAATTGTTTTCTTCTTACGCCCTATAAACAAAACACTTTCTGTCCGCCACAGTGTCACGATTTGTGCCAAACGAGACAAGTGCTCTTATCTCGAATGAGCTTTAGAAACTAAGGAGCACAGCCAAGGATACCAGAAAGATCGGTCATCCCACAATGGCCTCCAACTGAAAGTGAAGTCCGATGGATGATATCGAGGGGCAAAATCCAAGAAACTCCTGAGATCTTTTTCGAAGTTGAACAGCATCCGGAAAGAATGTTTACCGGCCATACCCACAGTGTTCGATGATGGGTAGGGAAGGCTTGGTATGATGGACGATTGCGGTACTGCGCATCGACTGTTTATTCAGATGCCAGGTGTTTGAAAATTAAATGGATTTTGTCCGTAAACTGACACGACCGCTGTGGGTTGCCATCTTGTTAGAGAACATCTGCTGGGACACCGGAGACTTTCATCCTTGCTGATTTTGTCCGCGCTGCATAATAACTCAGTGAACTCATTCGCCAACATTCATCCAACATTTATCGCTGACTCATCAATTTTCGGCCCTGGACGTTCGACAATCCCAATCGCATGTTGAACGTTGAACGGGCAGGTGATTCATATTCTATTTGATACTGTATTTGCCAGATTCTGTGAACGATTTCAAACCAGAAATCCTCTTCACTCATGAAACTCCTGATTCAGTGGGTGTGAGTGTCTTCAATTTTGGCAACGCACATTCGGAAATCTGCCGGTGTTCTTTTTACCTGTTTCCAATTCCATGTCATATAAGAAGAACGTCCTCGAGCGCGCGCATGTCTTCCATCCGAACGACCCCAACTACCCATGCCGCCGGTAACGTCTTGTCCGCCTCGATTCCTACGAGTATGCGGGTTGCGGGGACTCTGCAAGCTAATCTAATGCATATCTTTTACGCTATCCCACTCCGGTGGAGACCACTGGCCACGCCACATAGGAGACAACTTATCTTGAAGCGGTTGTTCATTGACCCGTACATGCGAAGGAAAATGCGGAGTTCAGCCAGACATTCCATCGTATTCGGTTTGCACATTACACGAGTATTAATCACCTCTGATCATCTTTGACTGATTTTATTTTCTACTCAGATAGCCTTTAAAGTTAGAGCGCCGTGCGTCCAAGTACCGCCGTTCGTCTTGACATTCACCGTTTCTCTTGTGCCCCCAAGGCTATCGCATCAGGACAGTGCTGCGATCTGAAAAAGAAGTCGCGGCGGGAAAATATGTGCGGCACATAATATTTATAAGTTTCTCGAGCAGTCCCCTCATATGCGCATAGCTGACGAAATAATTAATTAGCCCAACAGGAACACTCGATCCTGATGTTTCTCGAGAAAAATTCAGATCCGAAGCTCCCGGGGACGGTGCGGCTTGAATGTCGCGTACGTCTTTAAATTGGCGTAAATCGTTCGAATTGCATTCGGGGATGAGTCGTGGTCTCATCCACATTGGATAGGCCCTGAATAATTTAACATACCCAGTGAAACACAATACCATCCCGGCGCCAATTTCTTCGTGGAGATCACACACCGAAAACTTGGAGCGACGGAGCGGAGCCCCACCAGATCAACGCTGTCGCCGATTCGGATGTGGCTTAGCGTACGCTTGACGAGCAGGCGGACTCAGACAAGTGCTCGATGATTAATTGGAGCGAGGTCTGCGCACTCCCAAGCGGATTTGACCTCGGGGCCTTACAGTAATAGTCATGCACCGGGGATTGACTGAACGGAGACACAGATGATCATCGGCTCGGAGGACACGCTCGAGGCGAGCGCAGTCAACTCGGATTACGCAATTTGGAGTACGACTAGTACTCGTGAGTCGTTTGCGGATGTGACCTTGGGGCCTTAGTGGTATTGGTAGAGCACGGGGAATTAATTGGACAATGAGAGGGGATGATGCACTCGCAAGGATAACGCTGGCCGGAGATAATCAACAGCGGACCCGCAAACGAACGCAGTAATTCGGAAGAAGGGAGTACTGCGGGGGAAAGGCCTGGCACAGAGATACAGACGGCGTAGCGCGGGGATGGCACGTCGCGATCTGCGGAGGACGCGCGCGCAATCCTGCGGGGACAAGCATACAGTCCTGAAAGGAGATTAATGCATTCGTAAAAGGATATCAAAGTACGCACGTTCAGGGAGAGTGTAATTTTAACTCGACATCGTGTGGCGCAGGAAAGGGAGTGCGTCGAGCGCGGATTGGCGCAGCGATGGACACGGACCCGGGGACAGACGGACACAAACGCGCAGGCCGCAGACGCGCAGGTCGCAAATGGGCAGAACATGTCGGCGGGTGGATACGGACTATGGACATACCTGCGCCCCTGTAGGGATTCATCGATGGTGGGAACAGCGGGGGGTTGTGGCAGAAGGACGCGCGTTCAACAGGCGGCGTCAGCGCATCGACACCGCGGGCGAGACCGCGGGTCTGCAGCGATTGAGGGCAGGGTCGTGGATATGCGTTGCGATCTGGCGGCGTGCAGAGAGCGACTAGGCGCGGAGCGGACACCCGCGAACTGCGGCAGAAGGGGGCAAGAGGAGTCCGGGCAGGATGAGACATGCGACGGGCGCAGGAAGGTGGGTCTCCGCAGGCCGATGGGTTATGGGCCCAGCGGGCGCGGGTACAGGAGATGTCGCGGATGGAGGCGGGTGCAGTGTCTCGAGACTTGCCTCCGGTGGTCCATCCGGCGTATCGATATGCGGAGGATACTAATTGGAGACGTGCGCGTGGGCTAGGTGGCGATGGATGAGCAGGTTAGGGTGCAGATACCATGTCGGGCGGGGGGATCGAGAGGAATTGGCTTCAAGCAGGGCTAGGTAGACTGCAGCGTGGTGAAGGCGCAGACGTGGATGTTGCGTTGCGCAATCGAGAAACGCAGCGCGGTTGGCTGTCGAAATCCAAGTCTAAGTACTTGGGATGCTAGAGCAGAGCGTTCAGAGCGAACCTGCAGACGAAGTCAATGCACAAATGCCACCACTATCACTCCGCGATTCAACTACCGTTTTCCCTGGCGGAGTGCGAGAAGCATTGCGTTGTCGAAGGCGAGACCGTAAAGACTGGAAAGATGCTGCATAGCCACACTGATTGCCGCTTGCTTTCGGACCGAGCCTCCGAAGCCGAGCGTCGGCGTGCCGAGTTGAATGTGCAGTTCAATAACGCGCTCGCTTGTACATTCAACCTTCATCTTCCAAAATGTGTTAGCTTCCGGGGTTAATCAAAAAGTCGAGTCTGCCGTCCTCATGCACCGGCGGGGAATCGAATCCCGTCCCGCCAATAATACACAGCCAACTACTTACAAGACATACAGAGACGGCGCGTGTACTATACACGACCGGTGCCTCGTTCCTCGTATTTTAAACCTCGGAAGGTGTAGAAAGTTTCACCATCACAAAGAGAGTTAGTTGAACGGGGAATCAATCTCCCCCGAAGGGTTCAACGGGCACATTACCATACACCACCCTTGTTTCCGAACTCAATTCTCCTGTGTGGACACAAGTACTTGCTCTCAATCCAGGGAACATTTTTCTCAATTGATTGTAGTAGCATTGACCATCCTCGGTCGAAGCACCCAGTTACAAGCATGACCGCCGAGGAACAAGCTTCCTTCTAGGATATGAGTATCGATTTTGCTTTAAGCTCTAGTCATGACCGTCGCAACCAATTGAAATATTGTGTTGGATTCGACTGAAAGAAAGTGATACCCTCGTCGTAGACAGGAACGCCTGGGAGAATCTCCACTGGTATCGGATTGCGTCGAGAACCGGTGAAGCTAATGCGGATTCCTTCAAGTTATTTTCATCTGGCAGTTCGAGTAGCTTACAGATGATTCCCGGCGAGGATCCAGTTGAAAGTTCCACTTAATTCAGGTCATAGTTATACTATCAATAAAGGGCTGTTCCGACCTCATCGTGAGTTCAAATCCAATCTACTGCTCAGATAGCCAAGGCGGGCTCCCAGAACTCATTTGCGTAACAACATACTTTTACATTTTTCACGGCCTAGGTGACCCCTCCCCCCCTCCTAATTGGGAAATTCCTTATCTTGGTAGCCCCTTGCATATTGATGCAATCACCAGATCGTTTTGATGGTCTTGGCCATGTCTGTGGTCGGCGTAAATGCTCCCGTCCTTACCGCAAGCACAAGAACAGAATTTCAAAGCTATATCACCGTGTGCCAGTAGATCTAGTTTATACCCCCCTGGAGTCTCACTCTGAGTTGTAATAAAAGGGACACCATTGAAATGACGGAGAAAAAAAGACAAGCTGTCTTCGTTCAGTTCTACTCTACATGTACTTATGATGTTTGACAGAATCATACAGGAAACTCAGTTGCACACGACTCTCTTTTGTGTTCCCTTTCCTTTTCCTGCTTCCGTTTTTTGGCCTTGGCTCGCGACAGTTGCCATTCGACCATCCAGCTTGTCGGCATCCCGAGCGTAGGCAACAAGACACGTCTCCACTTTGAATCACGCAAGAGACAAAGACGGGAAGTTATTACCACAGGATCAAGAATCGGGGAGCGAAGAACTGCCGGTGCCGCGCCCAATTTGTGTAGCTGTGCAGGATACGGAGCTTGAACTATAGCCTTCGCGTCGGCCGCCTCCGAAACTAGTCCATTGATCAGGCAGTACCGAGGTCACGACTGGATTGAATTACCGTTTACGCTTGCTATAGTTAAATTGACCTCTTTCTCTTCAGATATCACCATCTTTTTGTCGCTTCGGACGTTTTCAAAATAATTCTTGCACCTAAATTAGCACGCGATCAGGGGAGAGATATCGAACTCACACTGATCAGCACCACGATTCCCCGTACTTCGGTCTTCGACGCAGGGGTTACCACCCGAATCAAAATCTGGTTGCGATTTATGAAGGATATCTTGGGGAGCGGTCGTTCCAATCCCTCCAGGCCCGAACGTGAGAAAATATATACGCAGTTGCGCAACGCGTACCGACGGATGGACATTGATCCCCATTCCTACTTTGACGTCCAGGGGGTGAAACTCCGCCCCGTCATGACCTATTCGAATAGCCTGCGGTTGGCACGTAATGTTGTAAGACGTGTATGAGTCTGTGTCTGTGTCCCACTCCTCTCCGGGCGAATAGTCCACAAGGCACCTGGGCATGGGCTCGGAAAGGTCAGGTCAAATGTCCGCCAGTAACGCGATGGCGCCTCACCTTGGTATCATCAGCATTCACCGTGGTTTGATCGCTTTTACCATAAGTAAACGTCGCTGTAGCCACTGGATGGCCGGAAATAAATCCCAGAACTCCTGTGAGCCCTTTCGAAGTCTGCTGTTGCCGTCCAACTTTGTAAGTCTTGTCTGGGCGATCGAAACCACGGTGTAGACCGTAGAATAAAATCAGCCGAATCGTTCGCAATGGCGGTAGAAACTACTCACAAGTGCCGGTCCACAATCGCTTTTTTGCGGTGGGCCATAACCCCCATGTTGACATACGACTGATCCACGTGGGTTTGACCTGGCTGAGTCTCAACCTTGAAGTCAATCAGAGCGACGACTTCCGGCTGGGATAAAGGTCGCTCCAAGTTTTCCGGGTCAACGGGTAAATCACATTTGCTGTTAATTGTGAACTAAACGACGTTTCATGAGTACATCAATAAGATCAAACGCATTGTGTGCTGTACCTTGAACTTGTAGCAAATGGTAACCGTGTATTCATCCTCGGGGCTCAATTTCAGCCTAAGTCTAAGGCGCGTACTATGTACGGGACTTTCCCATTTGGCGGCCGTTTCGATCCCCGCCTGGCTAAAATCATAAAGTTGATAAGCGCTGGTGGCGGGTTCGTCGAACGAAGAGCCTTACCCTGTCTTGGCTGGGCTGTTGGTTTCTACATCCGTAGGTTGGGCATCCTGCTCATCGAGGTCGTCCGCAGTTATCGCGGCGAACTGGATCCCATCTTGCCCATGCCTTATCGTATGACCTGGATCCGCTTGTGGTGATCTGGTGAAGGATTCAGCACCGGGACGGGTGAACCAAAAACGCGCACATCTCGTGAATCGTTAGCAAACAGCCTCCTGTCTTAAGCTTGGCCTCGAGGTCGGTTGGAATGTCCGGAAGCAGACCCTCAGACGACGGTTTGAAGGTTTTGGATATCCCTGTATCGTTTCAATTAAATCGACAGGGGGCGTAATGCGTGCCCAAAATACCATTTCCGACATCCAGAAGTGGCATCTGAGTCCTGGAACGGCCACGAAGAAATAGGAGTTTTTTTTTTTTACGTCGCGGAGGTGCGATCCCTTCTGCATACAGCAGACCGCTGGGTGACGCTTGACCCCCATCAGCTTTCGACGCGGACACGGGCGTGCGTGGCGCTACGGCGTGGCTGTCGCATTAATTGAGCATGTATGTGGCGGGGCATGGTCAAAAAAAATGTACTCGGAGATCTCCTCGCCTGAGAGATAGTTCATGAAGCTTGGGATAGGGAGAACGTCTCCGCCGCTGAAATCCCGTTAAAAGATGCATTTGTGGAGTTATACGGTGAAAGAACTGACTGTCCCGGTTGTTCGTAGTGAGCTGCTTCCGTCAGCGGGTCTTGACAGGCACGGGGTAGATCACGCGTCCCCTGTTGACCGGAACCCGCCGAAGGCGGCGTCATGGTGGCTTGGGCAAAGTGGTCCGAACGCCGCCGTTTTCTTGACACCTGTTCCTCTCCGTCTGGATCTGTACTGGTGTTCTCGGCCTGCCTCTGCAGGAACATATCAGCATGATTATTGCCCGCATCATCATCGCGCCTTCTCTTTCCCTGAAAGCGCAAATCAGGAGAGCATTGGCCCGGAATTAATCGGTCTGCGTACCAGAGAGACGGAATGGGAGGGCCCCCCGTTGTCCTTCGGGTCTTTTGGGCTGGCACGACCGATGTTGACCAATGTGGCTGATACGCAATTAGATTAGTTCACTTCGACTGGAGGAAGCGACCACGCACCTGCAGAAGCGGAAGCTTCTGGAAGGGTCCCGACCGTCGTATCCCGCTTGTCCAGTGTATCCCTATGCGATTCTCCGATCCTCTCAGCAGAGCCTTGAGCGGCTACCGAGGTATTCATTACTCGTCTAATCGATCCCAGCACAGCGAGGTCTCACCTCCCTCCTCAGTACCGTTGTCTTCGTCGTCCAGCTGAAAAAGGAATATCAATAGGACGGCAACGAGAGGGAAGGCCAGAAACGTACCGGAAACATAGCCTTCGTATCCTGGGTGAGCACCATGTTGCTCTTGCTCGTCGACGGTCGGACACGCTGGACGGTAAAATGCCCCGTGATGCTGGGCTGGGCCTGGACTGAACGGTCCTCTACAATATAAAGGCAGTTAGGAACCGGCTACGGTACGACGCCGACTTACTCTTTCGACCGGGAAACACGTCTGGCCGTTGTTGCCTTGGGGGGTCCTTCGGGGAGATAGATGAGAGGTGAGACCGAAGATAAGGAAGAAGGAACAGCCGCCCAGGAACGATTTTGCCTTCCAGAACCTTATGAGAGCTCCCGGTTATGTCGGTGGATTACTAAAAAAGTTGAGAAGCCGGCAAGCGGTGGCAGCCGACCAGAGCACGTTGCGCCCTTTTGACTTGGATATAAATGGGTAGAAATCTTCCTGCCACACAGCCAAAGGCACTGTGGCACATCGGTGATTCTTCAAATACAGCGCGCCGAATGTATCGAACAAGTTTGTGATTTCCGTCGGAGCACTGAAGCGCTGGCGCTCAGTGAGAGCTCGAGGTTATGGGGGCGGCGTCAAGGTGCCTCAGTTCTTACCACGAACTGAGGCGTGTTGGGAGCAAGGGGATCCGGAAAAAAAAAAATCACACCCTATGCCGTTTTAAAAAAAAAGTATCGTCTCGGGGGACCTACCTACCACGTGACTACTACGTCATGACCAAATCCGGTAATTTTCCGCGTGATGCGCGTACCAAACGTCCCCGAGCGCATTTTCGGCTTGCTATCGAGGTTAGTGCTATTCTGAAGGTTTTATTACAGTCTGTGTGTCATACCTTCCGCATGAGAAGCTACTGGGATTTTATTCTGGCCTCAATTGCCCTCGGTGAAGTCATGTACTTATTTGATTTCGCGCGACCTGCGTTGCATCCGGACCAATGAGGCGGAACAAAATATTAGTCACATTAGAATTGTGACCAATTTTCTCTCCCAGAGCCATCATGGACAACGACAAAATTGACGAGGTCAATCTCTCCGCCGCACGGGAGCGGGGGAGAAAGAATGCAGACGAATCACTTGTTTCGCTCATTCCTGCTACCACCAACATAGCTCCGAATCCAGTCCAGGTCTCGATTGACAGCCAATCGTCGGTGTATCAAGTAGGCCATCTCGAGATTCATCTTATATATGTTGTTGAACTGTTTTACTTCAAGGCTTACAACCTCCTACTTGCGAAGCCAGCAAAGGAGGTTACCGA
This sequence comes from Mycena epipterygia, assembly GCA_029281465.1. Taxonomy (NCBI): domain Eukaryota; kingdom Fungi; phylum Basidiomycota; class Agaricomycetes; order Agaricales; family Mycenaceae; genus Mycena; species Mycena epipterygia. Next base: position 241,868 of record JARJCQ010000103.1, on the reverse strand, counting down.
GCTGCATGCACTTGTGGCTGCCTCATTGGCTAGCAGGACCACGATCGCTGCTATCGTTAAGGATATTCAAGCGCAATTCGCACAGCAAGGACGAAGCCAAAACATTGCTGCCGATGAATACAGGGAAGCCATGATTCACAAGTTTCTGAATATAGAAATTGAACGGGGGCCGACTCGTACCGGCGCAAAAGATAAGGAAATGCCGGCGTTGGTTTCTGATGAGGAGTTCGGGGTCGAAAATGAGCAGCCGGTGAGTACCATCGAGTCGAAAGCCCTGCACCCCAACCTAATTCACTGGCCAGTCCGTCGAGATCGCCGTCGAAAGCACATCGGAATTCCAAGCATCAGATACCGCAGAAATAATTGCAACTGACCGTCTAGAGGCCATCTTTGGCATGGTGCGTATTGACATTGGCACCAATCCAGATGAGGTCGATGCCGTAGACACACCATCATCCCCCGAGGTCAGGCATGTCCGCCACAATCATATCACATACAACTGAACTCGATGATAGCTGAAGACCCTGGTGACTACCATTGCTGAGGTGAGTGAAAGTGGAATGGAGTTTGGAATGATTATGGAGGCGGTGGAGGAGTAAATTGTTGCATGTCAAATTGTCACGACTCGTGAATCGTAGTTGAAATTATCTATGTGAATGTGGATCTACGATCTTCCTCCCCGATGTTTTCCAGATGAACGAGCTGCCCCCGTTGAAATACATGCCTCACAAATCCAGTTGTGCTGAACGCTCTCAAGCTCCAGGCAAGCCAAGTGGTACTGTCCATATGTTAGCGGCGTGCAAGCGAGACTTGAAATCACTTACCCATTGTGTTTCGCATCCTTCTAAGTTGCATTGAGCAACAGGGTTATTTGAGTCGGCCGGATCAGCACGAACACCGCAAAGACACTGTGTCAGAATTATCTGGCGTTGCTTTCTCTTTCGACCTGAGGTTCGCGTCAGTGTTGGGACAACTTGGGCAGCAATCGCGGCCATTGCGGCCGTGGCTGGCGCAGTAGTGGTTGTAGCTGTGGGGGTGATCATCGGCAGGCTTGCGATAGATGTAGGGCCTGCCCCCGTGAGAGAACTGGTGACAGAGAGGGGGGCAGGATTGACGGTTTGTGGGAGCGCCAGAATCTGTGGTTATCAGAGTCAGATATCAATTTAATATGTGGCGGATCCATACCATGCTGTCTTCCGGTGTGTGCTCGCGCGGTACCGGAGGTTCTTCAGCGTCAGACAATAACGCTGGAGGGGTGAGAACATAATCCGGCATGTCGAAGTCTTCATATAGAGGGAAATCATCAGTATCCCGGTAATCAGGCGAAAGGATCGGAGAATTTGTAGCTGAGGATTCGTTTTCACTAGAGTCGTCAGATCCGACGGAATCTATCTCATTCGGTGGATTGTTTTCCCTGAAATAGAAATTTTGAGAGGGAAATGGACACGGAAAGGCAAACGGCACGTACTCGACCACAAGGCGTGCAGTATGCGCAGCTGAAATGAGAAGCTTGGACTTGCTCTTCTTCGTTTTTTTTCGATGGTGTCGTCCCTGCCAGATGATTTTCACACCGCTGATTTCGATACCGGTCATCGCCCATAAACCCGCGTATTTTGAGAGTAGCACGTCGGGATGGTGTTTAATTAGGTGGTACTTGGTGTTGTATCGCCAAATCGCTGGGTCGTTCTTGCTACAGGCCGGGCATTTCAACGGAGCGTTTGTACACGGGGATTTTGTTGTGCATTTCATCGCGGCGCCGAGAGAGAACCTCTTGATTAGATTGGGGCATCTCGAGCGCTTCATGTCGACTGTGAACACACCCGGTGAGCTGGAACTCTTCCGGAGGAATATCTGGCACATCGGAGCAGGCCGACCGCAAAGACCGCAAGGCTCCGTGGATCGGTCGATCGTTGGATCGTGCAGGATATGGGCACCCATGTGAGCAATTACAGACTGCGGATGTTCGATGTCTAGCGGGAGCGAGGGCGTACAGTGACCGCAGACATGCGAATCTGTTTCAAGAAGGTTGGGGTTCTCGTTCTCTGACTCACAAACAAAACATGCTCGGCCTAATTCCCACGAAATTAGCATCGCATGTAACTGAAAAAAATGACGGCGTACCCGAGGGCTCGCGATAGGGAAACTTATCGGTCGCAATAATTTTGGGAACCGACCTGTTGAGGTGAATTGTCACCAGATCAAGCAGGCGTGCACCAAAGGCGCACAGAACACTGCTCTCGAAGAGATAGCAAGGCTTCCCAATAACACGAGTTGAAAGCGGGGGGTCAATCGGAAGGACAAGGCGACCTGGGGCTGTGAGCACTGTCCGGACAAGCCCACTCGAAACCCAGTCGTTTTTCAACGTAGGATCGTTCTCGGGGGTAGCCGGAACGAGACGAAGAATTTGGAACGAGATTGTAACCGCCTGTTCCAGTAGAATGTCAACGGCCAGCTGTTCAACCGACTCAGAGTCTAGGCGAATATCAGTGACCTCGCCAATGCAGAGAAACAGCTTGTTCTCGCAGCGAGCCAGCGTGACAATTGGTTCGGAAACCATGATGCACGGCGCTCCAAACGCGGAATCAAACCCGTCAGCTTCCACCGGTTCAGCAGCAGTGGATGTTGTTGAATATCGCCCCACATCTGCTACACGGCGCAAACGATCTGTGGAGCCAGCCTTATGGCCGTATTTTTGCATCAGAGCGAGTGCCCGAGTCTTGCGGACGGACTTTACGCCGACAGTAACGAAGTGGGTGAATGTTGGTGTTAGAGTTTCGGCGGTATCTTCCTCCTCAATGACGGCGTCTCGAGATCGGTTGAGAGGGAGGTAGTCGCTGGAACCTGTTCCTCGTGGTCGTCGTCGTCCTCGTTGTCATCTGCGTCCAGCTCGACGTTCATAATGAGGGTGCCGAATGGCGCGAGCATGTCGATCTCTGGGTTAGCTTTGACATCTTCGTCGAGTAAACGGAATGCGGCTGCAAGAGAAGGACAAGCTTCCTCCGCCCGCCGCCGCCCACGGCGTGCGCACGTCAAAAGGGTGACGTTTGCGACCGCTACATCGCCGCGCCAGGAAGGGGGTCTGATATGATCCGCCTTGTCCGGGAGTTCTTTTGAATCGCGTGTTAATCCTGGCAGGTTCAAACGACGTGGTGGTCTGTCCCAGTGCGGATATTTTGCCAGGATATTAGCGCACTCCGTAGTCCCTGTAATCCTCTCAATGAGCTGAAGGATGTCGAGATTGGTGTCGTTTCCGATCATTGTCCGCAGGATTCCGAACAACTGTTCAAGACGATCTGTCCCTAGCAGTATAATCCAGAAGCGGCCAGTGGGATCATCGACTTTGGCTTTAGCGACGCAAAAGAACACGTTCTTGATCATGATCATGATGTCGGTGTAGAGGAGGGTAGGAAGCGATTTCTGTTTCCCATCGCGGTAGAGAAGGAGAGTTATATAGGCCGCGGCAGTAAGATGCTCGAGCTGTTCGGAGAGGGAAAAATCGACACAGATGTAGGGGAAAACCAAGTGATAGAACAGTGATCCGAGGATACCGAGTGCCTCCCGTGCGGAGGCAAATCCAGGGCGAGCTTCCGGACCAGCCGGCGGTAACGACCAGATGTCTTTGAGTAGCATGAATGCCATCTTCACGTCCTGCTTGTCCTCGGGGTTAAAAAGCGCGTGGATATGTTGGGCAGAATGTCCCGCGACGTGGAGATGTGTGCGAATGATAGACGGGGTGATTTGGACGCCCATGACCTCGGTCCCGGATTTTCGTAAAAGTCGATTTCGAGGCCGTTTAAAGACATGCTTGTGGTCTTTGTCCGCAGTTAGGTCATCGTCACCGACCCACAAATTCATGAGCGGGATATCCTTCAGCAGGTCGTAAATGTTGGATGTGGGCGCCAATTTACGGACGAAGGTTCTCTCGACGAATGCAGTCCCACGCCTACTTTCGCCATCCGATGCGATGGACACCGTGCGAAGTCTAGTGAGATCCCGCTTGTCATTTACACCATTGATGGTTGGGATTACGACGTTGCGTGCATGCTCGGATCCAGATTCTTTTTTGCAATCTCCGGAAATGAGAACTGGCCTCGCAGCGTAGAGGCGTGTATCGTCACTGAGGATTCCGACGGCCGCTACAGTAGCCTGTGATACACACATGAGTTTCTGAGAAACATGCCAGATACTCGGATCATGATTACCTCACCCGCATAATGCACCTCCGGGTCTCTCGTGTCCGTCTTCGCCAGACTCCGGAATAATTCTTCGAGATCTTGGTCGCTGTTGAACTGGAGGCTAACTTTGCTCGCGTGCTGTCGGCATACACCGAGGAAGTTGTTGGTTTTGTGGTCCCAACGGATCCGCTTCTCCGTCGCCAGCTCGTCAAACATGATGATCTGGTGCACCACCTTCTTCGAGGCCAAAACGTCGGTGATGCTCTTGAAGCACTCTTCGACGTTCTTCGCAACCTCCGAGGCTTGCGGAATCCCTGGAGATGGAATAATGGGCGGGACAATTAAGCGATCCCGCAACGTGGTTCTGCTAGGAAGACCAAGTGCGCGATGCGCGATGTCGGCGAGTCGATTCCCACCCATTTTCCACATGAGAATACCACGCATGTCGTCCTCCTCAGTGTAGTCCTTCGGGTGATAGACTCCGCACGCGGCATCGGCGTAGAGCCACAATATCGCCCGAACTCCGCGCTTCCGCCGCAGGGCCACACGCACCAGTCGATCCACGTTCTTGGCCACACCACTGCCAATGGCCCGGACAAGGCGCTTGTAATCCGAGAGAGATTTGGCCTGGGAGAGAAGTTGCCGCGCGGTATTAAGTCCCCGCAAACGAAGCTCTTGTAGGCGTTGATTTTTGCGCCGAAGAAGTTCCACGAGGCCAGCAAAGCTGTAATATTGATAGGTCATCCTCTCGTTCATACCATGCTCGGCACGATTCAAAATGTTTTGGACCATCGGCTCGTTGATGAGCTCCGCGCAAGGACGACAGTTGCCGCCATCTTTCACAGCAATTCTGTGACACCCGTACGACCGTAACGCCAAAACCCCGTTGATATAGCTGTACCCCCACGGCAGAGTCATCGTGTCGTGCAGGCCGAGGGGATAATTTGTTCCCAGGGGATAGATGAACCCGGCGCATTCAACGGAGTTAACGGATGGAAGCCGTGGAACTTCGGCAACCGTTGGGACAGGAAGAACTTCTTCAACGTCACTGTCAATTTCTATGACATTGGGATCGGTCGGCAGATATTCCGGCGCTGGATCAAGAACATCGTATTTTTTTAAACTGCGAGGCGTCAGTGAGTGTATTATTTCAGGATTGAAGAACGAACACTGTCTGAACCGCCTCCAGCACTTGTTCAATCTTTAGCTGCACCATTCCTCCTCGCAGTCCCCGCTCGACGACGAAATATTCAAGGAAACGACAAAATCCCCCCAGCCCATGAGGGCCAGTTTGAACCATGCGCTCCCTCGTATCCGGTCCGGCGCCATAGTCAAATGCTGCGTGAAAGGTCGGTGCGAGTACCTCCCAAAGACCGTCGCCGTTAATTTTTTCTGGTGCATATGATGCCGGGATTCCGCTAAAAACGGCGAGGGGATTTGTGTCGTCCGCCTCAGGAATTGAGATCGGAAGCCGCCTCGCTTCCGCTCGCAGTTTACCGATTAATTCCACCAAGTGAACACACGGAGATGGCTTCAACGCCGCGCGCTTCGATGGGGATGGGAGAGCCGATGGAGAAGTGCTTGATGCGGGTGAGGAGCGCGTCAGAGCCGGTGCGGCAGATGTCTTGCCAGTGATTGCGGCAGGTGTTTTGGGGGGGGCGTTCGAGGTGATTTTGATAAGGCTGGGTGCCCGAACAGTGACCGGGACCGGAGCAACCTTCTTTCCGAAAAAGCTAGTAATGGAGCCGTTTGGGCGAGGCGCTGTGTCGCGCTTGCGCTTCAGTTCCAGACACTCGGGCTTTCCCAGATGCCGAAGTACAAGATTCATCAGACCACCAGGTCCGGGTTTCAGCTCCTTTCCACACTCCGGGCAAAGTGCAAGTCCCGGCCCTGGATCGTCCTTTTGCCAGAGCCTGCGCATTTCCTCATCCTCAGGCATTTCGGGCTGAAAGTGATTAGAAAGTGACCAAGGGTTATAAATGATTATCTTCTATACCTTGGCTTGATCGAGTTTTTGAGCTGAGATCCGAAAGACAGGGGGTGAGACGCCGTGAGATTCGCGAGGTGTAAAAATGTCCTTCTTTGTACGTGATTGGCCAATGATTGACAAGATGCTACTAGCAAATAAGCCCAACTTTTCTGACCAATTCTTCCCAAAACAGCGGTACTAGACGACGGCAAGCGTGTTTGAGTATTTCTAAAGCCACTATGACCTGTGGGACGTCGTAGATGGTTCCCGCGTCGATTCTGGCCCAATTCCAGGTCGATTTACAAAAGGTCATTTTTTTTTTTTTTCCGACCTGGAGGTCGGACCTACCTACCGGCACCCGGTGCCGGCTTGACCGTCCCGAACCCCCTTGGTGTTCACGATGACGTAGAAGGTCCCCACTGTGCCGGCGGCGAACCACGGGCAGACCGTGTTCGTGTTCCATTCGATCGAGCCGAACTCGGTGCAGCCAAGGGGTACCCGCATCAAAAACTTTCTACACTAGGTCTAAAAAGTGAATTAAGCTTGCGCCGGACCCTCCCTCCCTATGTGACCGTCACATAAGTCACATCAAAACGTCTAAATGCGGACTTTTTTGATCCCTTGTCCACTACATGCACCGTTTTTGCCCTTCTACCATCCAAATTTGTGCGACACTCATTATTGCAATACAATGCGATAGTGGGGCCTTTGTTCAATCCAACACAATGCAGGTGAAACTGGTAAGCGTCAACCACAACTCCCAGGGAATTGGTGACGGGCAGACCTTTGAAACATACCCTGACCCAGTACATTCAATCATTCACAGAGTTATACTTTCTGTACAATCTGCTGCAGCAGACATCAGGTTCGTTGTCAGATATGATATGATAACCTGTTGCGGTGCTGCATGTCGCTGTTTTATATCATCATCTGACGAGATAGTGTATAAATTAAAGCCATGCTTTGGGCTGTATGTGTTTTTTCTGTGGGGAATAAGTGAGAATTGAGTAAGAGTCACTCAGAGTCTGAGAGAGAGGACTGCCATGCTTGATGCATTGGAAACATTTGATGGCCAACAGCAATCTTTTGATAATGGATGGCCAGTATTTCGCTGGTACAGAGCAAATCCGCCAAAAATTCCGAAGGTTTTCCCCCCCAAAAAAATCATTTTTCCTCAACCCTTCTAAACACATTTTCAGGGCACTCCGAAGATTTTCCAAAAAGTGAAATAAGGATCCTCCTGACCCCCCCTCCCCTACTAGTCGATGTCTCGGCATCTTCCGGTGGGTACCCCTTGGGTGCAGCTGTTGCAGCTGCATAGCTGTGTGTCTATGTTAGTTTTCCCTGTTGTCGTCGTTAGCACGTGATCTATCATTGGTTTTCCGAGATCTTCCACAGTGCGAGTGCTTCGTGCCTCCTGTGGCATCTCCAATGTGGTGATTGGAGGGACTCGAGCGCCCTACGTGCCCAGCCGCCTTCCGCCATCCTAGCCTACCGCTGTCTTCAGCGAGTCCCGCCTTTCGACCGTGTCACCAGTACACGAGAACCTTACCTGCTTTGCAGAGCTGCTCTGTCTTTCTGGCTTCTGTCTCTTCTTCTTTTCGCATTTTCATCGATTTCAACACTTCCGAAACCCCAAACCATGTCTTATGCTTCTCATCTCGACTCGCCGCTGTCCCACGAGGATTTTTTCACCGATCACGTTCCGGGAGCACAGGTTGTCGAGGGCAATGGAGAGGCGCTGGGTAGCAAAGGGAGGGTGATGTCGCATCGGGAACAGGAGGCACTAGGCATGTGGGCAGCCACGATGAAGGTTATGGCCGGTACGCAGATGCTCTTACCCACTGAGCCGACTTTTGTTCCTGTTCTGCTTCCCCACCCTCGCTTCCAACCCCATGCCCGCCCATATCCCGTCAGCGCTCGCCCTTCGGCACCTCCTGGTTCGCCGCTCCCCTTACGTTCTGTTCACATCACTACGACATCTGCGACGGCGCCAGCGACCGGGATTTTACGCGACGCATCCGCGGCGTGCACAAGGATAATGCGTGTCGCGCAGGTCCTTGAACGCCGTGGTAATGCACAACGCCGCCTTAACCGAAAACGGCACCCCCGGTCGCCTCTGGACAGCGTCGTGCGTTCTGCACCCGCATCTACAGTCCCTGCCGTCAGCGACGACAGATCCTGCAGAGCGGCCACAGCGCGCTCGCCTCAACCATCAGCTCCTACCTCCCTCAATCTTGTTGGCCTTCTCTCCGAAGTCCTGCCTTCTCCATCGCTTCTCGTCGCCGCCCCTTTAGTTCCCTCGTTGCGCACCTACATCGACGTGGGCACAGAATCTACACCCACTCCCACCTCCTACAATGTCGGTATCGATGTCCCTTCCCCACGCTCATTTTCGGACGCAGCCGTTAGTACCCACGAGGGTCAAAGTACAACGTACGGTGTAATTCAGGACCGCTTCGCGCGCGACCTGGCACGAATGCTCCCATGGAACATTGAACGGGAACACGCGATCGCGCGGACTATCTGGCTGGATGACTGGGAGGCTCAGATCAGCATTTTCGAGCGGATGCCACCTTTCCTTCGAATTTATCTCCACACACTGTTTATGCTCTTCCGGCCCACGTCCCACCTCACACAGAGTGCTTCCATTCCTCCCGGATTCGCACCAGTTGTCAATTTTTTTCACCCATTGGTGGTGTGTGTGGAACGCTCTCACAACTCCTTACGGACCACCCGAACCTGACGCCCTACGCCGTTATTATCCTCTCACGCATGCGCAAATTCGCGGGGAAGTGCCACTCGAGGGACGGGGTTACATTTTGGAGCAGGCAAGTATTTTCTTGTAGGAGGAGGAATTTGGATCGGCCGAGGGCGGCCTTTTCTTGGAGGGGGGAACCTGCAGCTGTTGCAGCTGCATAGCTGTGTGTCTATGTTAGTTTTCCCTGTTGTCGTCGTTAGCACGTGATCTATCATTGGTTTTCCGACAGTGCGAGTGCTTCGTGCCTCCTGTGGCATCTCCATCGGGCGACGCGATCCTGCAGCCGGTGCTCCAGGTACGTTTGAGTTATACTCCTTTTTTGCTTCCTGGTTAACCTATCGACCGTAGTACGGAGGTGCCTTCTGGACTCTCGCTACCTGGGTGCGTCAACTTGTTTCATTCCACTGGACTCCACATCCTCCGTTGTTAGTGCCTCATCGGCGACCAAACCTTCTTCACCACCCCCGTGTGCGCCTCCGCGGGCGCGACGCTTGACGGCGCCATCACCCTCACCTCCCTTTCTGGCGCCTCCTTCGTCTACACCTCGTCCTTCAGCAACGTCGCCGGCACCTCGCTCAGCATCACCCGCGGCGTGCAGCCCATCCGGGCCACCGAGGCGCTCGAGGCCTGCGGAGTCGCCTCGCCAGCGACTATCCCACCGGCCTCACCTCCTCCTCCGACACCTCCTTCGTCTACACCTCGTCCTTCGGTAACGTCGCCGGCACCTCGCTCAGCACGACCGACGCCGCGCCTCTTACCTGGTCCACCGAGACGCTGAAGGCCTGCGGCGTCACCAGCGTCAGTGACTATGCCACTAGCCTCACCTCCTCCGGCATCTCCTTCGCCTACACCTCGTCCTTCAGCAGCGTCGCCGGCACCTTGCTCAGCATCACCGCAGCGCACAGTGCACCGGGCCACTGAGACGCTCGAGGCCTACGGCCTCAACTTCGCCAGCGGCTACCCCACAGGCTCGAGCGTGTTTTCTGGCATTAACTAGAAGTTGAGCTCTGGGCCGTGCCGACGGTTGCGTGGAGCAAGGTTAGCGATACGGCGGATGGGTTGATCACTACGGTTAACACTAACGGTGCAACCAATGCCGAGATTACTATTGCGTACTAGGTAGAAGAGCAGCAATTAGCGGCATTTTTCCGGTATCGTCATTTCAATGTACCAATTTGGGATTCACTGCTGTCGCGTGAACTGTGTCTTAAGTTGAGGCGTAACAATCTCGCGTTCACCTCCAAACAAGTAGGATTTCAGGAATTCCTTAGCAAACTCCATCTCTCGTCATTGCAACCTGCTTTGCTCCGACTCGGTCTACATTTTTTGCGAGAATGCCCAATGCACCTCTGCTACTTTTGAGCACTCGTACTCCCTCTTCACCAATCCAACGCACAGCGATCGATCAACGTGGCCAAGGCCCGCTTCTGGTTATAAACTCTCACTTAGATATTTTGGACGAAACAAATATCGTACGAGAATATTATAATCGTACCATGTGTTACGATGAAATATATTTTCCAATTTTAACTTGAACCCGATCTTACATGCAACATGATGCTTTCAAAGACACCGCTAGAATCTGCAGCTGCCGACACCCTCCGATATAAATTTTGGTCTCTGCCACATAGCCCAGTGTGAGACCAATGGACGTGAAGGCCGCTACGTTTAGGAATGTTCAAGTTGAATTCATCACCTCACTCAATACTTAGTTATTAACCGTGTGCTAGATTGGAATTTAGTACATACATCCCGCTGGGTTGTTCGCAGATAGTTGGCTGCAGAAGAGAATTTAACGCGGCACAGCACGATAGAAGTTAAGCTGTTGGATAAAGTTCAGTCTAGGCGGGGAACACTCTGATTTCACACTCTCGGGTCAAGTCCCAGGTGTCGGCGTATCAGGAAATTACGTGTACGGGGTGTTGAAGTTCAACTAGCCGCAGTTTGAGTGGAAGATGCCAGTCGAAAATAAACAAATAAAATCCCTAAAAAAGTAATATGCAAAAGAATGAGCCAGGCTGACAGAATTTGAGCGAGAAAATAGAAGACCACCCAGCCTGATAATCGAAACATGTCAGTTTCGAAGCCATATTTACACTTGACCACCGGACCAGCGAAAACATAACGGTAGTTGTTATTATTCAAAATACAACGTAGTTGAATGGAAACAATCGTAAACTCGGATCTGGATCGTTGTCTTATACTTTACCTTGGCTCAAGTTTCTTCGTGTATATCTGCAGAGGGAGATCCACGATTCGACAATTCACTGTTCTCCTCCACGAGCTATGAAAGAACAAATACGTCATCAAAATCGATCCCCACAAAAGAAAGAAGGAAAATACCCAGCTATTCATCAACCGTCAAGTCGAGAATCACCATACGGCCAGATCTGTACCCGAGACATACTCTGTTCCGTGAAGGTGAAATGTCGGATGTAATGAAGTTGCGTTCATGAGGGGGGATCCAACAGTCGACGTTCACGCCGACTATCCACGGCTTGATTATTGCTGGCAGGGGAGGGTCCCACGGCGAAATGTTTCCGCGAGCCACATCGTAGATGAGGTGCTTGCCAGTTGTCGTTTGAATCGCAACTTGGCTGCCATCCTGAATGAATGCGACGGATTTTACCAAGTCGCCTACTTCAACGTTTACTTCCTGCTCACCCGAGCTCACATTCCAGATTTTGATCGTGCAGTCATAAGATCCAGATATGACTTGGCTACCGTCCAGGGATAATACCACGGAGCTCACCATGTTTTTATGGCCCTCCAGCTTCGCTTCCACCACACCTGTTGTTGCATTCCAGATCCAGATCGTGTTGTGATATGAACCAGATACGACTCGGCCCCTGTCCTGGGAGAACGCGACAGACATCACCGAGCCTTCAAGGCCCTCCAGCTTCGCTTCCACTGCATCTGTTGTTAGATTCCAGATCCGGACCGTGTGGTCGTCCGATCCAGATGCGACTCGGCTCCCATCCTGGGAGAATGCGACAGATGTTACCCAGCTTGTGTGGCCCTCGAGTGTGGCTTGCAGCTCCCCCATGCTTGCATCCCAGATCCTGACCATGTGGTCTCCCCCCCCAGATGTGATTCGGCTCCCATCCGGAGAAAAAGCAACACAGAGCAGGTTCGGGTGGGCCCCCAGGGTTGCCTCTGCCTCGGCTATCCTGAGCGCACTCCAGATTCTGATTGTGCCATCATCAGATCCAGATATGACTTGGCTGCCATCTGGGGAGAATGCCACAGATTTCACCCTGCTTGTATGGCCCTCCAGCTTTGCTTCCTCCACACCTGTTGTTGCATTCCAAATCTGGACTGTGTTGTCCCATGATCCAGATATGACTCGGCCCCCATCTGGGGAGAATGCGACAGATTCCACCGGGTTTGTATGGCCCTCCAGCTGCACTTCCACTGCACCTGTTGTTACATTCCAGATCTGGACCATGTTGTCACTCGATCCAGATACAACTCGGCCGCCGTCCGGGGAGAATGCAACAGATTTTACTGAGGATTTATAGCCCTTGAGTGTGGCTTGCAGCTCCCCTGTGTTCGCATTCCAGATAATAACTGTGCCGTCGGACGATCCGGATGCGATTCGGCTTCTGTCCTGGGAGAATGCAACAGAATTTACGGAAGCTGTGTGTCCCTCCAGCTTCGCTTCCATCTTGCCAGTCTTCACATTCCAGATCCTAACCATGGAGTCAGATGATCCAGTTACAATTTGACTTCCATCTTGGGAAAAAATGACAGAATTCACAGAACCCATGTTGTCATCCAGCTTTGCTTCCATCTCACCGGTTTTCGTGTTCCAGATCCTAACCATGGAGTTGGACGATCCAGTTGCAATTCGAGTGCCATCATGGGAGAACATGACAGAATTTACTGAACCCATGTTGTTGTCCAGCTGTGCTTCCACCTTGCCAGTTTTTGCATTGCAGATCCACACCACTCCATTATGCAGTCCAGCTACAATTCGCCTCCCATCCAGAGAGAACACAACAGAATTCACCCTGTTCCCAGTGTTAATGACAAGCTCTATGATGCCCCATGAGTCGGATAGTCCCAGTGTGAGTTTTGGTGCACGAGGGACATCTGAGGCATAGACATTGCGTATCAAGGATGTCTTTGGAAGCCAAATGAGGGCAGAGTGGTAGATCTGAAAACAATGTGTCTCAATGCACTCGAAGTTTGCTTGCAGACATCGGCGAGCATCTTCGACAAGTAGCTGGAGCTCATCACAGAGGGTATCCATTGATTTGAAGCCCTGGCAGCCCAAAAAGATTGAGTTGTGGTGCCCTCTTCAGAGTAAGTCACTTACAGATAATGTGGCAGCTGCATCTGCAAGAGATTCCACTGCTGTCGGAAGCTCCCCAAGTGCACTCAAACATTCGATCCAATGAAGAAGATGTTGGTGGAAAAAGACATTGAGTGCAGTGATGAGTTCAGGACCAGGTGTCTGTACTGATGAGATGTGAGAAGCCCAATACAGGCATGCATATTTGAGTGCATCAGGAATTGGAAGTTTGTTAACATCATCTGAAATGTTGCTCCTTCCTCTGTGTGACACCGTCAACTCTTCAGGGACACCCCACAGGTTACGATGCAGTGATCGATTCATGAGGTCCAAGCATTTCAAAGCCAGCATTGTGTGACTGTCTTCGGTGGTCAGGGCAGGAAAATTAGGGGAACAGGTGGTTGAACAACGAGTGGGGTCAGTGATGAAATCTGGGAATGAGGCATGGAATGGAGCGACTGTGGCGGTGGAATCTTTGTTGCTTGGAAGGTAAATAACAGATGTTAGACCCAACAAATATCCAGAAGCATCCAATCCTGAGAGAGCCCCCAGGGCTTGGACCGAGAGCGGAGTTCTGAGGAAGATAACCATCGACATTACAAGTCGAATGAGCTGGATTTCATTCTTCTTCTTTTTGTGACATGCTTGCTGCAGAATGTGTGCATAGAGGTCATCAATATCTGACACCTCTTCCCCAGATTTTGCATTTTGAGCTATATCAGAGAGGCGAGACTTGTAAAAGGCGCCACCATCCCGGATATAACGAATGGCAGTTGCTGCATAGATGAAGAGGGGACTGGATTGCTCAACCAGATTGGACACCTCCGATGGTGGAGGCCATGTATCGTCCACTGTACCGTGTATTTGCTGCAATGAAGTGTTGACATATTTGACAATGTCATCCTTCACGATGTCCCGTTCGACTTTGTGAAGATAAAAAGCTTCTGCAGACTGGCTGTCAAACACTTTGCAAATCCAATAGTCCTCCCGGCTGGCAATAAATATCTTGAGAGGGAGTTTGGATGCCCATTCAAGGATGAGCCGAATGAATGATGATACAAGTGGAAGATCACTGCATTCATCAAGCCCATCGATGACAATGACTTTGTACCACTTGGTTGCTTTCCCGACGGTTTGTCGGGTGGGTTCAACGATGAGCTTGCGGAATTGGTCATCAATTTTAATGTAAGTTGGTTCCGCGAGAGCAGGTTCGGCCTCGAGGGCTTGAATGACCTGGGATCCAATGGAGGGGGAAGCACCAGAAAGTGCATGTGCAACTGTGGGGATGATGAGCCGTGCATTGTTAGTGTTCTCAGAAGCGCGAGAACAGAAGAAACTGGCGCCGAGCATGTGTTTCTCGTCAAGAATCTCGCAGAATGTCTGTGCAATGGTCGACTTTCCGGTGCCAGCTGCTCCTGCCATCCAGTATACTTTCTTGCTGTCCTGTTTCAAGGCCCAAGTGTCTAAATCTGTGAGGATCTGGGCACGCGTCCCTTCCATGCAGCTGGTGGGATCTCCATAAGATGAAAAGCGAGTTTTGTACGATGTCCCAGCGTGGTTGAGCTTGCCGATAGAACCTATTTAAATGAGCACCATGACCAAAAGAAATTGAAGAGTGCATACCGGCATGCCTTAGACGCTGTCAATATATCATATTATTAACATGAATTGACTGTTCAAAGGAGAGAGTGTACCTGCAAGATCTCATCTACTGTGACACTGGTATTCAGTTGGGTATCCATCTTTGGGATACAGTCAATAAATATATATATATATATGTATATAATCTGGACGGCGAACCTGAAAGATGTCACACAAAATGCTCATGTTTCGGAAGGCTTTCATTATCTTGTCTGCATCTTTTGTCCCTTCTGCGGTCCGCATCCAGAGCGGATGATTTTGTAAATTGTTGACCGCTTCAATTTGACGTACAATATTTCTGAAAAACAAGTGAATGTTAGCGAAGTAGGAAGCAATAAGGACCCGACTCGCTCGCAAAATCTCTCAATTCTGGATTGTAGTGCAGATATTCCGCCGTGGGCTTTATAGGTTTGGACAGTCGAGAGGATGAAGTTGAGCTTGGCTCCGAGTTCTTCAAGTTCCTCTTGGTTGGTGTACACCCTCTGCGCAGACAATATTATGCGAAGAGGATACTCTAGCCTGGCTCGCGCACCTCGGCGACGCCAGCGATGGTCAGGAATATCCCCGCTGCGGTCTTCAGCGGCAGAAACATGTCGGAGCAGTCGTAGAGACCCTGGATAATGGCAGTGAATCCTGCGTAGGCTGCACTGCCCACTTCGCCCTTCCGCCCACCGCCAGGACTGGCGCGACCGACAGACATGGCTATCCCAGTTGCCTGCAGCAGGCCAGATGCCAAAGCCTTCCCGCTTTTTTTCTTACTCTTGCCCTTGAGGAAACTCTTCATGTCGAAATTCGCTGCAAGTGTAGACGTGATGATGAGGTGGGAGCCGGTGAGTGCTGGCCACGCTCTTTCCACGTCAAGTCTCAAATATAGATGGCTTCCAGCATCCGGCTCTATCATCCGACCTCGTGCCTTCTGCCGTGCTTTAGCCGTGCTTCTTGTCTCCTCTCGTTTTAGCAGGGAGAGCCCTGCTTCCTCCGAGAACGTTCTAAAGTTGTCTGCTAAATCTGGACGCCTCCGTACTGGAGTGAGGGAAGGCGTGAATATTCAACTTCAATTATTAATATAAGTCCTGCCCGCATTGGCTCTCCTAATGACGATTCGATATCGTTGGTTCCGAGTGCGAAAAGGTGGAAGAGAAGATGGGGGATCGTGTATCTCAGGCCCCAAGGCGTCGAATGCATACACGTGTAAGCCGCGCCGTGTGGCGGTGGTGCTGGCGTGAGCAGGTGTCGCGGTGCTAGTATATATGCCAGTTACTATCGTTGGACGTGGAGAAGTTCAGCCACGCGGTAGGAGCCCACGACGTGAAGAGCAAGATGTATCGAAGGTACTTCTGGGATAAGCCCTGGATGGAGCTGTTTCACCGGAATTGCACAGTAGCAGCGCCGTGGGCGAAGACTACGAAGATCCTGAGTTTGTGCTGAGCGACAACTACGACAAGAATAAATAAGCCTCACCCGATTAAGTATGTAATGCATTCAAGTTGGAGATTCCACAAGATTTATGCGTGAATCCATGCTGATTAAGGGCAGCCAGCCCAACAGTGGCAAGTCCAAGGTTTCCATCTTAAAACAGTCAGCGAAACTGCGATGCATCATCCCTTTAATTTGGAGTTGCGCGAAAACGGGGCTTGCAGTTCCAACTTCCAAGATGGCATTCCCCGGGAGGAAATCCAGTCATGCGGAGGCCCGAAGAACTGCCAACCGCCAACTGTCGGAGAAGCCTCAGTATATTCAGACAGGGTGCAAAGGACGGGCGGGACAGACCCAAGAAAGAATGCAAAAGCGGAGGGATTCGAATAACGCGGCCAGGACAAAAATTGGTCTGTACTCTCCGCCGTCCTGAAATGGACCATTGCCATGGCGGAGTAGGTTTTCACGGACGTATGTTACTGTGAGGAACCCGAGCTTTTGAGTATATCCATCAAACATTCAAAAATTGTGCCTGAGAGTTCTTGGGTTATGAGCGACAAAGGTAAGGTGGCATGAGCATATAACGAGAGCAGACCGCGGACGAAGACAAGAAGCAAACTACTCACGACTTTGGGTGACGAGAGGGGGAAATACTTCTCTGAAGTGTGGTCACTGGCAAACATCGCGCTATATCCAGGTACACGATGGACGCAATTTTTTGGGATTGCAGCGTACATGGTTTGTCCTTGGTCCCGGGTGTCGGTTGGACGTAGAAACGAAGTTCCCAAATGAGCAGGAGGGACGTAAGACGTCACGATAGAGGAGTGGGATGGAAAGGGACTGGTTAAGCGTGAGGTTTGCGACCCAGTCGCGTTGAGTCAGGTGTAGTTGCGCCTCTGAAAGCAGTGCTCCACGCTGTCTCTGATTTTCTAGTTTTCTATTCCCCACGCCATCCCGGTACACCTCATCTACTGATTCACATCTGCCAAGCGCATCCTCAGAAACGCGTCGCGGTAGGTATGAAGAAAATCGCCGCTCACGCAGATGCACGTGATCGCGATGTCATCGTGGTCGTCGAAGTCCCCAGCTTTGTGGCCTTGCACTTGGCGCGAAAGAAAGTTTGGGTTGTGGACGGTTCTCTAGGTGTGCTCTTCGACGATTTCGGCGACTTATAAGCTCGACCCAAATACGAGTCGGCTTATTATTGATCGACGCCTCGACTCTTTTGCGCGCATCGGATTTAGCAATTAAACGAGACGGTGTGATAATCTCACCCAACAAGATCTCGACGTGTAAGGGCCTCCACCACGGAAACATCTCTCATGAATCGACGCCACCCCGACATATATGAAAGATGAATACCGCCCAGACATGCGTCTGCCCTGCAGTAGAACTCTAGAACTTGAAACTGGCGGCAACGAACCCGCGGCGCACAGCGGCATATGAGACGCCGAGAGGCAGATTGAAGAAAGCCTGGAGCGGATACGAGATGAGGCATAGCACTTGAGACGGATGCACGATCTGCGCAGCATGCATAGAGGGAAATGACGCAGGCAATTTGGACACGTTCAGGTGGAATCATGAATAGGCAAGAGTAGAAACTCGGTATATGCAGCGAGAGCAGCGGTCGCATCCGCGGAAGGAGAACCTGTGACGACGAGAGGTGAACAGCAAAGGGGAACCATCGGTAGAGACAGAAGACGGATGGCATGAACCAGATACGGAGCCGAGGCGGGTATAGCATTTCTCGCAGTACCGCGGAAGAAGATTTTTTGACGACGAGAAGGAAATCGCCCCCAGTGACGTGGAACCGTTAGTAGAGTAAACGCAGCAAGGCAGAATGCAATGTATGGGGACGAGGGACTTATAGTATTGGTTGCACTAACAATAATACATCGTGAAGAAAATGAGAAGAAAAGACCTGGCCTGCGCAACAACGATCAGTCAAGTAAAAAAGACTCGAAAAAGTCCAGGACACACCTAATATCCCTCTCGCATTCGTAACCCTTCCTGCCCTTCCAAAAAAGCCAGCGTCAAGCCAGAGTAATCCACAATCAAAGAGAACGCCATCAGATAGTATCCGCCCATCCCTATCGTGTAAACAAGGTATGGTGCCGAATGAGCGAGGTCAGCGCCTTCCACCGCATGGGGGTCAGGCTCAGTGCACTGCACCGGGGGTATCGTCATGGGCAATTTTGATTGTGGAAGAATCGGGGGAAAGCGCGCTGGTGCCTTTATATATAGGCTCCCACGTCAGGTGCGGTGCACGGACCTCGGGTTATTTGGCGTTGATTCGGAGTCTCATCGCCGGCACAAACTTGAACGGTACAAGCTCAACAACCACAGCGGAATTTCTCGATGCAACGGTCATTTCGTACAGCTGAAAGCAATTCACTACTGTATTTTACTATCCCCGGAGTCGGATTCTATTTATATACAGTAACTTGTCGAGTGAGTTCCTGAAGTTCCCCACGAGGTTGGTTCTCCCAGGCACTTAATCGTTTAAGAAGGGATCCATGGAGGCACCGGGTACCCCAAGATTCATATCTCGAGTGCGCTTACGTAGTAGCAGCCCATAAAAAAAAGGGGGGGGCTTTCGAAATTTGGCAACTCCCTAATAAATCCGATCCCTCGCTGTCGCACCGAATGACAACGCACACTGTCCGGAATTCCGACGCTGCCGCCGGCTGTAAGCCTGAGGGAACCCACAATAAATGACTCCGGACACCTTCCAGCGGTATGCGCTCATTTTGAGTTGGACGTTCCCACCGCTTACTCTCGCAAGCTATCGTGAAAGAAAGTTGATCATATCATGATCAAGCCTGTCGTCTGACCTCGTCCAATAATCTTTCAATCCAGGGTGCAGGAATCAACCGACGTGAAACACTTAGGTACGAGCGTCGAATGTTAAAGCGTCTGTCTACGAGAGACTAGAGGCAGCCCCAGCCGAGGTAAAAACGCCCAACATTCATGAAATTCTCCCCAAATTTAATTGGGAAGACGAGAGATGTATTCACCTTTATCGCTCCCAGTCCTAAAAAAAAGTCCTGGCACGCATTTTGCGGTGCCAAAATGCCTGGGATGGCTCAAAACCAGTAAAAGCCGGTTACGTGTAAATCGCGTGGGAGTGATGGTGCCTGGTCTGTTTGCGCTGTCAATCCACAAGCTTGCGTCTCTCCCTCATGATAGATCTGCAGCAACCAAACCCCACGTCCAAATCCGCACTCCGAAAGTTTCCTCTCCGGATTCGATGGAACGAGGCGCGTTGTAGTATCTAGGCCCAGGACCTGTCGGGTATGGAGCTGCTCTGCGTACTGTCAGAGTGCGTCATCGATTTTTAATCATTTTCTTCTGTGTGCAGGACGCCGGGAATGCAGCGACCCGCAATTTTACTGGCATCGTGACTCCAGTGATTCTCCGCACTGATCAGCTGGACGTTCGTGGCGGCAAACTCGAAATCTCCCCTGATCCGTGGGACATGGCCGCCAATTCGCTCTCCTCGCCAGACTCGGAGATCCGGACCGGATCTGCCTATTCTGTATATGCCGTCCTACCTTTTCTTTCGAGAGCCACGCTGGACAGATGGAGATCAGTTAAATGCGTGGATGGTACAAAGGCACGATACTTGTCCCCCACAACGCCCCTGATCGATGTTCCGTGCGCAAGTCGAATGGGAAATGGCGCATCAGTCCGGACGTTTACCGCTTGATATACAATGGCATACAGCTCTCCCCCGAGGATACCCCCATCACCGCCGGTTGTTCCTCCCAAGCGACTATTCATGTGGTTCCGAGACTCAAAGGCGGCAAACCCGTCATCTATCTCTTCGCCCCCAACGTCGTGGACGCAGCCGCACGCTTCACATTAACCCGCCACTGGCATCTCTCTGCGGTCTATCCGGTCGTCCAGCAAACGAAGTCGATCGCAGCGGGCGATACCGTTGAATGGCAGGCCCGCGTCCACCCGGATGGAACCCTCACGGAGTGCACCACCGGGCTCGATGTGGCGTATTTACTCTGGGCGGCGCTGTGTGTTTTCCGGCTCCCACTTTCATCTCAAAGCTGACTTACCTCGCCTTCCTGCACCAACCATGATGTTGCAACGATGCCCCCGGGATCCCCGCTCCTTAATCCAGTTGAACCTTCCGTCGCACAATCCGACACAATCCGAGTCGTTCTCCCGCACGACCTGCGATCTCACCCCAGCAGATTCCATCCGTCTCCCCGTCGACACCATCACGCCCTAATTCAACGAGGCGCTGCGCGAACTCGGATTCCATACCGAGGCGCGCACGTCGTTCATAACGTGCGCCAGTCTTGCATTAATATCACTGCTAATATTGATACTAATATTGATACTAATACTGTCGGCTTACCAGCTACTGGCTCCCATCCTTCCTCAAGCATGCTCACGTCGCGCTACTTTTCGTCCCCCAGGCCGCATACGAGCGCGCAGCGCGTCTGGAAATAACGCCCGCGCCCGACGTCGTCACCCGCGTGTTCATGGTATTCAAAGGCGTCGCGGAGCTGGACATCGTCGCGGGCGAGTGGTCGGTGTTCGCGTTCGGGGGTACATCTAGCAGAGCGCGACGCTTGATGAGGAGGGCAGGAACTTTATCTGGGCTCAAGTGTAGACAGAGGAAACGCCGTGGGTGTCGAGATTATTTTTGCACCCAAGTAGACCCAAGTCCGCAACTCATCGGCACCTATTGATGGTTTCTTGCAGATCAGTGTCAAAGAATCGACGTCAATCAAGATCGGGATTCAGACGAGACACCTCGACCACTTTAGGTTCTTTCCGTGTTGCCGTTTCTGCGATCTCTTCGGTCGAGTAGTGCACATCTAAAGTTGGTTAAATGCCTGAGGTCAAATCCTGAGGATTGGAAACACGGAGCAATAATACAGCCGGGTGGATTTGATCAGCCTGGTATGGCTATCAATGCTCCGCGATTTACGCGCCGACAACTCGCAAAATATAATTAGATGGACGAGATGTTTCTGAAGACCAGTGGGCTAATGACCGGCACGAATGGGCGCGAGCACGGGGAAAGGTTGACTGCCGAAATCCGGCCAGATTTTCTAATATTCGACGCGCACACGAGTGATAAGAACTCGGTCGTCGGTGGCAAATTTGTATAAAAAGGACCTGAAAGATGTGATCGTGTTGAAACAAAGACGAAAACTCCAAGCGGCGATGAAGACAATACTCTGACAGATTCCGGGAGTAAATGGCATAGTAGGAAAGTCGAGGAGCAGAAGTCGTGTTGTATATACTATGGGTGTCCTTGGCGCGAACAACTTGAAGCAGCCCACGAGAGGAGTGGATAGCCTGACCAGTGCCGAGGTGGGCGTGTGCGATTGCAGTTAATGAGCGCAAGGGCCTCGAAGTTCTTGTGGTTGCGGGTAGTGGCAGGTCCGATTTGCCAAGCAGAAAGAATACTGTACCATTTCGACCAAAGGTTCAGGTGACGGGTGACAGAGGATCGTGAACTGAACAATTTTAGCCTAGGTGACGGTGACGGCGCAATTTTCAGACCCAAAAAGGCTCCAAAACGTCAAAATTTTCAGTCCGGCAAATGCCGGACTTCCATTTATGGTAATTTTCTCATGATTGCCGAGAAATGAACATCCCACCCAGTGAACAATTGAGGTGACGGGTGACATACCGTGAACCTTTGGTCGAAATGATACAGTAGTGGTGAGCGAGCGACACGTGGAAGCCCATCAGAACAAAGCCAGACAAATATCGGCCATCGGCGCGGCTTCCAGTCCTTCTCCAAAACCGCCATCTGCTCTCCGCATAAAGTTCTCCATGCACGGTTCACTCGGCCTCCCGTTCGCATGGAATTGGATCCCCGCACGCTTCGCAGATGAATATTCTTTGATTCCTCCTGCGGTCTTCGGAAAGCCAGCCACAGACTTACAGATAAGCATCTTGCCACTAGTCATCAGCTGTAAACGCACTCTGCCGACCCTCTCGGTTCCTGCATCTGACCTCTGCAAATGGCTCTCCTGCCGCGTGGAATCGTCTCTTACCAGCAATCTTGGATTCCAATTTCTTGTTTCTTGTTCCTTGCTCGTTTCCGGTGCCTTGTTTCCTTGGGGTTCTCCTTGTCTTCCGGTGCCTTGTTTCTCCTTGTCTGCCATGCGGGAGCTCCACGTCCGGTGTCTCTTTATGTCTTGGCTCTGGGTTTCGCCTTAGATTGATGCGGTTTCTTTCAGTGGACTAGATGGTTTTGTACTTGTCTCCTCTCCGTTATGCATGCTTCTTGGACTTATTTTTGAACGTACACTTATACGAGACAAGAGTTGGCATCGTTGGGCATCATTCGAATCCGAGTTGGCAGTCTGCTCTGCGCGCCCTCATCCACATCGAATGTATCACCCTCCGGGGGTTTGTTTCTGCCGGGATGGTGCTCTCTGGCAGCTTTTTCGCTCTTCTCTTTGAGGTGTTAGAAAGGCCCTCGTTCGTTCGCCTCGTCACGATCATTGATACTGTCGGTTTCGATCTACCGATCATTAATCCTCCCGTCTCGAGTGCCTCATCCTCCCGGGAAGCAACACACTCGACTCCAGGATCTCCGGCATTCTAGACCTCCTTATCTGCGAAAACCACCCACACTGTCTGCGGCGCCTGGCGCTGCGAATGGGGTTGGTCCGCGTCCCCCAATTGGAAAGTCTCCTTTATACCGAACGCCTCGAACTCTGCTATGACGGGCGCTTACCTTATATTTCGTCGTGTTTGATTTTCGCTTCCGGGCTGGAGAATCCTATGCCATGCAACCTCGCTCCCCCAACGCCTTCCCGTCCCTCCGCGTACTCCAATACGTCGAGCTGCGCATCCGCCACGATGGGTGCTGCGTACTCCCGCTTGATCTAGAAAGGTCACTTGCTGCCCTTGCCGCGGCGGCGCTGCGCATCCATACAGTTACCTTCACGTTTACTATCTTCGAGCGCCACATGTATCCCGGGGCAGCCGCCGGAGCCGTTGTGCTCTTTGCGGCATCAGCGACGGGTCGAGTGGTCCTCCCGCTTCTCCGCCACGTGCGTTTCAGGCTCTTGTTCCACCAGAAGCTCGCGAACCTGAACGAAGACGACCTCAACGACGAATTCTGCGGTTTTGTCGCGGGGATGGAGGCAGGGCTCCCCGCGATGCAGGGCGCTCGGCTGTTGGACTTTGATTTTGCCAGCGATGGGATGTTTAGTTTATCGGTGATGTTGGTTTCCAGTTTATCCTTGTTAGACTCCAGAGCCGCGTCATGTCTTCTCCCTTTGCCCAGATTTTCCTTTCCATTCACGCGCCTTACAATTCACCTTGGAATGATTAACATTAATGATCTCGTTGCGTAGAACATAATGAAAAAAGATGGTGCTTTCCGACTAACGGTCAAGGTTGAACAGTGGAGGACGAGCTCCAAAATTTATTATGATGTACATGAATGATGAAATTGTATGTACCGACGACAGTGTGTCGGTCGAATCGAGGTCTTTTGTATTTTATGCACTATCTGATCTCATCAACGCACCTTTTCTACCACGAGCAAGCCACGAGGCGAGGCAGTAGGCTTTCTACTGCCCCGCCCTGCCTTACTGCCTTAATGCCTGAGTCGCACCGTGATGGGTACACCAATGCCAGCACAGCGTCATAGACGCAAGCAGACTGGAGAGAAGCTCTGACGCAGTATAATGCGGGGGATTGAATTGGAGATTGACGAGAACCTCCGACAACGAGAAGCGAACCGAACCTACAGCGGCGGGGAGCCATTGATAGAAGCAGCACGGTGTGGTAGACCAAGTACACAGACGACGCCATAGGATTTCTCGCAATAAGAGGGATACATTCCGACGAGAAACGAAAAAGAAAAAGAAAATCCAACCTGAGTGCCAAGCAACGATCAGCTAAGTACCACGATTCGAAAAAGAAAAGCACGCACCAGTACCCCGCACCTCCCTCCCTCGTTCCCATCCCGCTCCTCCCAAAAAACAGAGTCAAGCCAGAGTCCAGAGTATGCCAGAATCAAGCAAGAATGCCATCAGATATAATCAGCCCGTCCCTATCGCGTAAACAAAGTATGGTGCCGAACGGGCGCGGTCAGCGCCTTCTACCGCATGGGGCCAGGCTCAGCGCGCTGCACCGGGGGTATCGTCAAGGGCGTTTTTGATTGTGAAAGAATCGAGGGAAGAACGGGCGCGCTGGCGGGCTTTATATATAGGGTTTGGGTGCGGTGCACGGACCTCGGGTTTATTCGGCGGTGATTCGGAGTTTCATCGCCGGCACAAACGGTACGAGCTCCAAGCTCAACCACATTGGAATTTCTCTGGCAATAACTCTCGTTGCAGTGCCGCGTGCAGCTGCAAGCAGTTGATTATTTTGTTATCCCCGGAGTCGGACTTCATTTTACATATGTAAGTTGTCGCGTGAGTTCCTGTGGAAGTTCACCTGAGGGTGATGATCCCAAGCTCAATAATTCAAGAACGGATCGATTGAGGCACTGGGTGCCGTCAAATTTGTAGCTCGAGTGGGCTTACCTAGCAGTCCACGAAAAAGAAAAAAGGGCTCTCAAAATTCGGGAACTCGCAAGTTCTATCCCTCGATGTCACGCCCAATATACGGGCTCCAGAATTCCTACGCTGCTGCTGGGTGTAAGCCTGAGGGATCCCACAATAAGTATCGCAGGATATTTTCCAGCGGTATGCGTTCATTGATTTTACGTTGGAAGTTCTCACTGCTCACCATCTCACGCCATCTTGACAGTTGAAGTTATCATATCATCATCGAGCTTCTCGTCTCACCTCGCAATGTGTCCCAGGTGGCGCATGCATCCCGGTTTCGATAACTGACAGACGTGAAACATTTGGAGCAACTATGGGGGAGAACGAGCTCGCACCGTGACTAACACTGAAACATACAGCGTTGAAATTGAACAGTTGAAATCGTAGAACTGGCTATACGTCCGCCTGGGAGAAATTCCTGCAAGATTACTGAGGTGAAATCGTTCTCCAAGTGGTATTCATGATTAATTCGTATTCTTCACGAACGAGAGCCAGCGCTGACTTGGACAACACAAAACTGTCCAACATTCATGGAATTCTTCACATGTCGGAACCACGAGCGATGTATTCACCTTTATGCCACCGGTACCAAAAAGTGCCCTGCCAACATTTCGCTACAGCATAGCGCCTGGAATGGCCCAAACCCAGTGAAAGCCGGTTACGTGTAAATAGAAGCGTGGGAGTGATGGCGCGTGCTGTGTTTGCGCGGGCAATCCAAGCTTGCGTCTCTGCCTCACAACGCCTTTGACCGATGTTATCCCTGGACCGATGCGCCAGTCCAACGGCATACGGCTCTCCCCCGAGACCACCGCCATCAACGCCGGCTGCTCCTCCCAGGCGACTGTTCGAGACTCAAGGGGCTAACCCGTCATTCAGCGGTACGCCTCATATTAACCCGCGACTGGAATCTCTCTGCAGTCTATCCAGCCCCTCCAGCAGGTGGCAGCTCCATTGCGCATATCGGCGCAGACATACACGTCATCGCCGCCAACGCCTCCATCCTCCACGTCGTCACCCCCAAATCCACCATAGTCAAGGCCGCCGGCGACCGGCTCGGTTGCGTACGCGTCATGGCTCAACGCCGGCCCATCGCGTCACCTCCCCGCTGTACCAGCGGCGAACCATGGGCAGACCGTGCTCCTGTTCAACTCGATCGAGCCGAACTCCGGGGACGCGATTCTGCAGCCGGTGCTCCAGGTGCGTTTGAGTTATCTTTTTTGCTTCTTGGTTAGCCTATCGACCGCAGTACGGAGGTGCCTTCTGGACTCTCGCTACCTGGGTGCGTCAACTTGTTTCATTCCACTGGACTCCACATCCTCCGTTGTTAGTGCCTCGTCGGCGACCAAACCTTCTTCACCACCCACGTGTGCGCCTCCGCGCGCGCGACGCTCGACGGCGCCATCACCCTCACCTCCCTTTCCGGCGCCTCCTTCGCCTATACCTCGTCCTTAACAACGTCGCCGGCACCTCGCTCAGCATCGCTGGCGCCGGCCAGGGTCCACCGAGATGCTCGAGGCCTGTGGCGTCACCTCCGCCAGCGACTACTCTACCGGCCTCACCTCCTCCGGCACCTCCTTCGCCTACACCTCCTTCGTCGGCAACCTCGCCGGCACCTCGCTCAGCATTGCCTGCGTCGCGCAGCTCACCTGGGCCACCGAGACGTTCGAGGCCTGCGGCATCACCTCCTCCGGCACCTCATTCGTCTACACCTCGTCCTTCAGCAACGTCGGCGGCACTGCCTTGAGCATCACGGCGCCGCGCAGCTCACCTGGACCACCGAGATGCTCGAGGCCTACAGCGTCACCTCCGCTAGCGACTACCCCACCGCCTCGGCTGTGTTTTCTGGCATCAACCCGAAGTGGAGTTCCGGGGCGGTGCCGAAGGTTGCGTGGCGATACGGCGGATGGGTTGATCACGACGGTTAACACTAACGGTGCTGCCTACGCCGAGATCACCATTGCATACGAGGTAGAGGAACGGTAGTCAGCAGCATTTTTCTGGTATCGGTCCTGTAATGACATTTCGATGTACCAGTTTGGGATTCTCTGCTGTCGCGACTCGCGTGAACTGTGTTTTAACTTTGAGGGGTAACAATCCCGCGTTTGCGTCGATACAAGTGGGGTTTCAGGAATTCCTTAGAAAGCTCCATCTCTCGTTATTGCGTGAAATGCAACACTCTTTGCAAAAATTCTCATCCATGTATTTGCGAAAATTCGCCGATGCAGCTCCGCTACTGTTGCGCCCTCGGACTCTCTTCCGTCTTCGGCAATCCAACAATTGACGGGGCCAAGGGCCGCTTCTGGTTCTAAAATGGCACTTAAACACTTCGGATGAGACAAACAACATACGGGACGATCTTCCATGGTTTACAATGAAATTCATTCCCCAGTTTCAACTTCAACCTGATCTTGCAACCATGCTTTCAAAGACACCGCTATATGCAGCTGCAGACACCCCTCCGATATCAATTCCGGTCTCTGCGACACAGCCTAGTGTGAGACCAATGACGCGAAGGCCACTACGTCGAGGAATTGGAGGGCCGCTATCTCAGGGAATGTTTAAGTTGAATCCTTCATCTCACACGATACTTAATTATTTCCCGTGTACCTGAGTGGAATTTAGCACATACATCCCATTGGTTTGCTCACAGATGGTACGGCTGCAGAAGAGAAATTAGCACGGCACGGCGCGATAGGAGTTGAACTGTTGGATAAAATTCAGGATAGGCGGGGAACACTCTTACTTCAAGCTTTCCGGTCAACCCGCAAGTGTCGACGTATCACGACATCACTTATATGAGGTGTTGAAGTTCAACTAGCCTCAGTTTGAGTCGAAGATGTCTGTTTAAAATAAATGAATAAAACACCCCTAAAATTAATAAAGGATTGAGTCAAGCTAACAAAAATTGAGCGAGAAAGAAAAGAAAAGACCGCCCGGCTTGATAATCGAAACATGGTAGTTTTGAAGTCGTAGCTACACTTGACCATCGGAGCAGCGAAAACAGAACAGTAGTTATTATTCAAAGTACAACATAGTTGAATGGAAACGATCGCAAACTGAGCATGTTCTTGTCTTATACTTCCCCTTGGCTCAAGCTTCTTCGTGTATGTCTGCCTAGGGAGATCCAAAATTCCACCCCACTGTTCTCCTCTGCGAGCTATGAAAGAACAAATACATAGTCATCAAAATCAATCCCCAAGAAAGAAAGAAAAAGAAATACCCAGCTATTCAGCAACCGTCAAGTCGAGAATGACCATTCGGCCAGAGTCATACCCAAGACACACTCTGTTGCTTGAGCGTGAAACTGCGGATATACTGAAGTTGCGTTCATGAGGAGGGATCCAACAGTCGCCATTCACACCGACTATCCACGGCCCGATTATTGCTGGCGAGGGAGGGTCCCACGGCGAAATGTTTCCGCGAGCCACATTGTAGATGAAGTGCTTGCGAGTGTATGTTTCAATGGCAACTTGGCTGCCATCCTGAACGAATGTGACGGATTTTATGTTGTCACCCACTTCGACATTGACTTCCTGCTCACCCGAGCTCGCATTCCATATTTTGATTGTGTGGTCATAAGATCCAGATATGACTTGGCTGCCGTCCGGGGAGAATGTGACAGAGTTCACCGTGCCTTTATGGCCCTCCAGCTTCACTTCTACCACACCTGTTGTTACATTCCAGATCCGGACCGTGTCGTCCCCCGATCCAGATACAACTCGGCCCCCGTCCTGGGAGAATGCGACAGAATTTACCCAGTCTGTATGGCCCTCCAGCTTCGCTTCCACTGCACCTGTTGATGCATTCCAGATCCGGACCGTGTTGTCTAACGATCCAGATGCTACTCGGCTCCCATCCTGGGAGAATGCGACAGAATACACCCAACTTGTGTGGCCCTCGAGTGTGGCTTGCAGCTCCCCCGTGCTCGCATTCCAGATCCTGACCATGTGGTCTCCCCCCCCAGACGTGATTCGGCTCCCATCCGGAGAAAAAGCAATGCAGCGCAGTTTTGGGTGGGCCCCCAGGGATGCCTCTGCCTCGGCTATCCTGAGCGCACTCCAGATTCTGATTGTGTGGTCATGAGATCCGGATATGACTTGGCTGCCATCTGGGGAGAATGCCACAGATCTCACCCAGTTTGTATGGCCCTCCAGCTCCGCTTCTACCGCACCTGTTGTTGCATTCCAGATCTGGACCGTGTGGTCGCCTGATCCAGATACGACTCGGCTCCCATCCGGGGAGAATGCGACAGATTCAACCCAGTCTGTATGGCCCTCCAGCTCCACTTCCAGCATGCCTGTTGTTGCATTCCAGATCCGGATTTTTCTGTCATGCGATCCAGATACAACTCGGCCCCCATCTGGAGAGAATGCAACAGATGTCACCCAGTCTGTGTGGCCCTCGAGTGTGGCTTGCAGCTCTCCTGTGCTCACATTCCAGATCCTAACCGTGTGGTCATATGATCCAGATATGATTCGGCTTCCATCTTGAGAGAATGCAACAGAATTTACGGAATCTGTGTGTCCCTCCAGTTTTGCTTCCACTGCACCTGTTGTTCCATTCCAGATCCTAACCATGGAGTCAAGTGATCCAGTTACAATTCGACTTCCATCTTGGGAAAACATGACAGAATACACAGAACCCATGTCATCATCCAGCTTTGCTTCCATCTCACCAGTTTTCGTGTTCCAGATCCTAACCATGGAGTCGGACGATCCAGTTACAATTTGACTACCATCATGGGAGAATGTGACAGAATTCACAGGACTCATGTTGTCGTCCAGCTTTGCTTCCACCTTGCCGGTTTTTGCGCTATAGATCCAGGCCATTCCATCATCCAGTCCAGCTACAATTTGCCTCCCATCCGGAGAGAACACAACAGAATTCACCTGGGCCTCAGTGTTGATAACAAGCTCTGTGATGCCCCATGAGTCGGATAATCCCAGTATGAATTTTGGTGCACGAGGGACATCTCTGCCATAGACCTTGCGTATCAAAGATGTCTTTGGAAGCCAAACAAAAGCAGACTGGTAGATTTGGAAACCATGTGTCTCAATGCACTCAAAGTTTGCTTGCACACATCGTTGAGCATCTTCAACAAGTAGCTGGAGTTCATCACATCGGGTATCCATTGATTTGAAAGCCTAGCAGCCAGAAAACAGTGAGTATGTGATTCCTACCTCAGATTGAACCACTTACAGATAGTTTGGTAGCCGCATCTGCAAGAGATTCCACTGCTATCGGAAGCTCCCCCAGCACACTGAGACACTCAATCCAATGGAGAAGATGTTGGTGGAGAAAGACATGGAGTGTGGTTATGAGTTCAGGACCTGGTGTCTTTACTGATGATATATGGGAAGCCCAATACAGGCATGCATATTTGAGTGCTTCAGGAATTGGAAACTTGTCAACATTGTCTGAAGTGTTGCTTCTTCCTCTGCGCGACACCGTCAACTCTTCGGGAACTCCCCACAGGTTACGATGTAATGATCGATTCATGAAGTCCACACATTTGAAAGCCAGCATTGTGTGACTGTCTTCGGCGGTCAGGGCAGGAAAATTAGGGGAACAGGCGGTTGAACAACGAGTGGGGTCAGTGATGAAATCTGGGAATGAGGCATGGAATGGAGCGACTGTGGTGGTGGAATCTTTGTTGCTTGGAAGGTAAATAACAGATGTTAGACCCAACAAATATCCAGAAGCATCCAATCCTGAGAGAGCCCCCAGGGCTTGGACCGAGAGCGGGGTTCTGAGGAAGATAACCATCGACATTACAAGTCGAATGAGCTGGATTTCATTCTTCTTCTTTTTGTGACATGCTTGCTGCAGAATGTGTGCATAGAGGTCATCAATATCTGACACCTCTTCCCCAGATTTTGCATTTTGAGCTATATCAGAGAGGCGGGACTTGTAAAAGGCACCACCATCCCGGATATAACGAATGGCAGTTGCTGCATAGATGAAGAGGGGGCTGGATTTCTCAACCAGATTGGACACCTCCGACGGTGGAGGCCATGTATCGTCCACTGTACCGTGAATTTGCTGCAATGAAGTGTTGACATATTTGACAATGTCATCCTTCACGATGTCCCGTTCGACTTCGTGAAGATAAAAAGCTTCTGCAGACTGGCTGTCAAACACTTTGCAAATCCAATAGTCCTCCCGGCTGGCAATAAATATCTTGAGAGGGAGTTTGGATGCCCATTCAAGGATGAGCCGAATGAACGATGATACAAGTGGAAGATCACTGCATTCATCAAGCCCATCAATGACAATGACTTTGTACCACTTGGTTGCTTTCCCGACGGTTTGTCGGGTGGGTTCAACGATGAGCTTGCGGAATTGGTCATCAATTTTAATGTAAGTCGGTTCCGCGAGAGCAGGTTCGGCCTCGAGGGCTTGAATGACCTGGGATCCAATGGAGGGGGAAGCACCAGAAAGTGCATGTGCAACTGTGGGGATGATGAGCCGTGCATTGTTAGTGTTCTCAGAAGCGCGAGAACAGAAGAAACTGGCGCCGAGCATGTGTTTCTCGTCAAGAATCTCACAGAATGTCTGTGCAATGGTCGACTTTCCGGTGCCAGCTGCTCCTGCCATCCAGTATACTTTCTTGCTGTCCTGTTTCAAGGCCCAAGTGTCTAAATCTGTGAGGATCTGGGCACGCGTCCCTTCCATGCAGCTGGTGGGATCTCCATAAGATGAAAACCGAGTTTTGTACGATGCCCCGGGGTGGTTGAGTTTGCTAATAGAACCTGTTTAAATGAGCACTATGTCCAACAGAAATCAAAGAGTGCATACTGTCATGCCTCAGACGCTGTCCATATATTATCAATTGGAATAAATTGTTCGAAGGAGAGAGTGTACCTGCAAGATGTCATCTACCGTGACATTGGTATTCAGCTGGGTATCCATCTTCGGGATACAGTCAATAAATATATATATATATAAGTAATCTGGACGGCCAACCTGGAAGATGTCGCACAAAATGCTCATGTTTCGGAAGGCTTTCGTTATCTTGTCTGCATCTTTTGTCCCCTCTGCGGTCCGCATCCAGAGCGGATGATTTTGCAAGTTGTTGGTCGCTTCCATTTGACGCACAATGTTTCTGAAAACGACTGAATGTTAGAGAAGTAGGAAGGAATAAGGACCCAACTCACTTGCAAAATCTCTCGATTCTGGAATGTATTGCAGATATTCCGCCGTGGTCTTCATACGTTCGGACAGTCAAGAGGATGGAGTTGAGCTTGGCTTCGAGTTCTTCAAGCTCCTCTCTGTTTGCCGATACCCTCTGCGCGGACCATATTAGGCGAAGAACAAACTCTAGTCTGGATCGCACGTACCTCAGCGATGCCAGAGATGGTCAAGAATATTCCCGCTGCAGTCTTCAGTGGCAGGAACATGTCGGAGCAGTCGTAGAGACCCTGGATAATGGCAGTGAATCCTGCGTAGGCTGCGCTACCCGCATCGCCCATCCGCCCGCTGCTGGGTCTCGAATCCGGTGCACCGGAGGGCTCGGTGGTTGGTCCCGCGGATTGGGACGTTAGGGAGATTTGAGGACTCGTTACATTATGAGACGATGGCGAAGTTTTGGCGCCAACGCCAGACATGGTTACCCCGGGTGTCTGCAGCAGGCCGGATGCCAAAGCCTTCCCGCTCTTTCTCTTTCTCTTGCACTTGAAGAAACTCTTCATGTCGAAATTCGCTGCGACTGTAGACGTGGTGCGAGGTGGGAGCCGGTGAGTGCGGTGCTGGCCACGCTCTTTCCACGCCAAGTCCCAAATATAGATGGCTCCCGGCATCAGGCTCTATCGTCCGACCTCGTGCCTTCTGCCGCGCTTTAGCCGTGCTTCTTGTCTCCTGTTTTAGCAGGGAGAGCCTTGCTTCCTCCGAGAACGTTCTAAAGTTGTCTGCTAAATCTGGACGCCTCTGTACTGGAGTGAGAGAAGGCGTGAATATTCAACTTCAATTATTAATATAAGTCCTGCCCGCATTAGCTCTCCTAATGACGATTCGATATCGTTGGTT
The DNA here is from genome assembly GCA_029281465.1 of Mycena epipterygia. Taxonomy (NCBI): domain Eukaryota; kingdom Fungi; phylum Basidiomycota; class Agaricomycetes; order Agaricales; family Mycenaceae; genus Mycena; species Mycena epipterygia. Next base: position 209,032 of record JARJCQ010000103.1, on the reverse strand, counting down.
TCGAGTGCGGAAAGGTGGAAGAGAAGATGGGGGATCGTGTATCTCAGGCCCCAAGGCGTCCAATGCATACACGTGTAAGCCGCGCCGTGTGGCGGCGGTGCTGTCGTGAGCAGGTGTCGCGGTGCTAATATATATGCCAGTTACTATCTTTGGACGTGGAGAAGTTCAGCCACGCGGTAGGAGCCCACGACGTGAAGGGCAAGATGTACCGAAGATACTTCTGGGATAAGCCCTGGATGGAGCTATTTCTCCGGAATTGCACAGTAGCAGCGCCGTGGGCGAAGACTATGAAGGTTCTGAGTTTGTGCTGAGCGACAACTACGACAAGAATAAGTAAGCCTCACCCGATTAAGTATGTAATGCATTCAAGTTGGAGATTCCACAAGATTTAGGCGTGAATCCATGCTGATTAAGGGCAGCCCAACAGTGGCAAGTCCAAGGATTCTACCTTAAAACAGTCAGCGAAACTGCGATGCATGATCCCTTTAATTTGGAGTTGCGCGAGAACGGGGCTTGCAGTTCCAACTTCCAAGATGGAGGAAATCCTGTCATGTGGAGGCCCGAAGAACCGCCAACCGCCAGCTGTCGGAGAAGCCTCATTAGATTCAGATAGGTTGCAAAGGACGGGCAGGACAGACCCAAGAAAGAACGCAAAAGCGGAGGGATTCAAATTACGCGGCCGAGACAAAAATTGGTCGTTACGCGCTACTGTGCCGAATGGACTATTGCCATGGCGGAGTAGGTTTGCGCGGACGTATGTTACTGTGAGGAACCCGAACTTTGGACTATAGCCCTCAAACATAGAAAGATTGTGCGTGAGAGTCCTTGGGTTGTGAGCGGCAAAGGTGGCATGAGGGCGTATGCATATAACGAGAACAGACCGCGAACGAGGACGAGAAACAAATTACTCACGGCTTTGGGTGACGAGAGGGGGAGATACATGGTGCCGGGTGTCATTTCGGCGTAGAAGCGAAGTTCCCAATTTTAGGCAAGAGAGAGAGTAAGACATCGCGATAGAGGAGTGGGACGGCAAGACACTGGTTAAGCATGAAGTTTGCGACCCAGTCGCGTTGAATCAGGTGTAGTTGCGCCACTGAAAGCAGCGCTCCAGGCTGTCTTCGATTTTCAACGTTTCGATTCCCCATTCCATCCCGGTATAGCTCCTCCACTGATTCACCACTGCCAAGCTCATCCTCAGAAACGCGTCGCGGTAGGTGTGAAGGAAATAGACACTCACGGAGATGTACTTGTTACACAGAGCCCTCGTCCTCATATTCGAAGTCCTTCGGAGCCGAGAAACTCAAGGGCGCAACGCTGAATCTTCCCAGCTTGGTGGCCTTGCACTTGGCACGAAAGAAGGTCTGCGTTGGACGGTTCTCTCGGTGTGCTCTTCGACGATTCTAGCGACTTCCAAATACGGGTCGGCTTATTCTTGATCGACGTGGGACTGCCTCGACTCCTTTGCATACGTCGAATTTAGCAATTAAACGAGACGACATCTCATCCAACAAGATCTCGACACGTAAAGGCCTCCACCACGGACGCATCTCTCATGGATCAACGCCACTCCGACATATATGGGAGATGAATATCGCCCGGACATGCATTCGCCCTGCAGTAGAACTCTAGAACTTGAAACTAGCGGCAACACGAACTCGTGGCGAATGAGACGCCGAGAGGCAGATTGAAGAAAGCCTGGAGCGGATACGAGATGAGGCATAGCAGTTAATACGTCCGCCCAGCGTACATAGAGGGAAATAACGCAGGCAATTTGGAGACACGTTCAGGTGAAATCATGAATAGGCAAGAGTAGAAACTCGGTATATGCAGCGAGAGCAGCGGTCGCATCCGCGTGAGGAAAACCTGCGGCGACGAGAGGCGAACAGCAAAGGCGAGGCCTCGGTAAAGGTAGAAGACGGATGGCATGAACCAGATATGGAGCCGAGGCAGGTGTAGCTTTTCTCGCAGTACCGCGGAAGTAGAGTTTTTGACGACGAGAAGGAAATCGCCCCCAGTGACGTGGAACCGTTAGTAGAGTAAACGCAGCAGGGCGGAATGCAAGGTATGGCGACAAAGCGGCTTTAGTATTTCTCGCACTAACAACGATACATCGTGAAGAAAACGAGAAGAAAAATCGGGCCTGCGCAACAACGATCAGCGAAAAACGACTCAAAAAAGTCCATGACGCACCAGGTTCTATGCACCTCCCACCGCTCCCTCCCAAAAAGCCAAAGTCAAGCCAGAGGAATCCACAATCAAGCAAGTACGTCATCAGATATTATCAGCCCGTCCCTATCGTGTAAACAAGGTATGGTGCCGAACGGCCGCGGTCAGCGCCTTCCGCCGCATGGGGATCAGGCTCAGTGCACTGCACCGGGGGTATCGTCATGGGCTTTTTTAATTGTGAAAGAATCGGGGGAGAGCGCGCGCTGGCGCCTTTATATATAGGCTCCCACGTCAGGTGCGGTGCACGGACCTCGGGTTTATTCGGCGTTGGTTCGGAGTCTCATCGCCGGCACAAACTTGACCGGTACAAGCTCAACAACCATAGTGAAATTTCTCTGAGATACAACTCTCATTTCGCGTGCAGCTGAAAGCAATTCACTACTGTATTTTACTATCCCCGGAGTCGGATTCTATTTATATACAGTAACTTGTCGAGTGAGGTCCTGCGGAAGTTCCCCATGAGTTTGGTCCTCCCAATCATTCAAAAAGGGATCGATGGAGGCACCCGGTACCCCAAAATTTATATCTCGAGTGGCCTTACGTCGTAGCAGTCCACCAAAAAAAATAAAGGGGCTTTCGAATTTGGCAACTCCCTAATAAATCCGATGGCGCACCGAATGACAACGCACGCTGTCCGCAATTCTGACGCTGCCGCCGGCTGTAAGCCTCAGGGAACCCACAATAAATGACTCCGGATACCTTCCAGCGCTATGCGCTCAGTTTGGGCTGGACGTTCTCACCGCTCACTCATCTTGAAAGTTGAACATCACGTCATGATCAAGCCTGTCGTCTCACCCCGTCCAATGATCTTTCAGTCCAGGTTGCAAGAATCAACCGACGTGAAGCACTTTCATGATGAATCAGTAGTCATATCTGAATCAGTTCGAGAGGCAGCGCTAACTCGGCCGAGGTAAAAACGAACATTCATCGAATTCTTCCTATGTTTAATTAGGAACACAAGAGATGTATTCACCTTTATCGCTACCAGTCCTAAAAAGAGTCCTGGCACGCATTTTGCGGCGGCAAAATGCCTGGGATGTCCCAAATCCAGTAAAAGCCGGTTACGTGTAAATCGCGTGGGAGTGATGGTGCGTGGTCTGTTTGCGCTGTCAATCCGCAAGCTTGCGTCTCTCCCTCATGATGAATCTGCAGCAACCAAACCCCACGTCCAAATCCACACACTCCGAAAGTTTCCTCTCCAGATTCGATGGAACGAGGCGTGTTGTAGTATGTAGGCCCAAGACCTTTCGAGTATGGAGCTGCTCGGTGTACAGTCAGAGTGCGTCATCGATTTTAATCATTCTCTTCTGTGTGCAGGACGCCGTGAATGCAGCGACCCGCAATTCTCCTGGCATCCTCCGCACTGATCAGCTGGACGTTCGTGGCGGCAAACTCAAGATCTCCCCTGATCCGTGGGACATGGCCGCCAATTCGCTCTCTTCCGTCGCAAGACTCGGAGATCCAGACCGGATATGCATATTCTGTATGTGCCGTCCTATCTTTTCTTCCCAGGCGGTAAAACTCAAAGGCGGCAAACCCGTCATCTATCTCTTCGCCCCCAGCGTCGTGGACGCAGCCGCACGCCTCACATTAATGCGCCACTGGCATCTCTCGGCGGTCTATCCGGCCGTCCAGCAAACGAAGTCGATCGCAGGGGGCGATACCGTTGAATGCCAGGCCCGCGTCCACCTGGATGGAATCCTCACGGAGCGCACCACCGGGCTCGATGTGGTGTATTTATTCTGGGAGGCGCCGTGCGTTCTCCGGCTCCCACTTTCACCTCAAGACTCACTTACCGCGGCTTTCAGTACCAACCATGATGTTCCGATGACGCCCCGGGGATCCCCGCCCTTCAATTCAATTGAACCTTTCGTCGCACAATCCGAGTCGTTCCCCCTCACGACCTGCGATCTCACCCCAGCGGATTCCGTCTTTCTCCCCGTCAATACGCCATCACGCCCTACCTCGACGAGGCGCTGCGCAAATTCGGCCTCCACACGGAGGCGCGTACCTCGTTTATAACGTGCGTTCAGTGTTGCATTGATATTACTGCTAATATCCATACTAATACCGTCGATTTACAAGTTGATGGCTTCCATCCTTCCTCAAGCATACTCACGTCGCGCTGCGTTTCGTACCCCAGGCCGCATACGAGCGCGCAGCGCACCTGGAAATAACGCTCGCGCCCGACGTAGTCACCCGCGTGTTTATGATATTCAAAGGCGTCGCGGAGCTGGAGGCAGTCGCGGGAGAGTGGAACGAACAGGTGGGGCCGGGGGATCCTGCACTTTTAGGAATGTAGTAGGTGTAGACGCCGGGCGCGTGGTGGATGCTGGTTTGTTCAGGGTTTTTGGAATGGGCTGGGATGGATGTGGTGTGGCGGTGATTCTTTCTCGGGTGTTTGCTTTTTATTGGTCAAGAAAAATGAACGTGTACGATGCCTTTTACACAATACCCATCGATTTAGCAGTTTCTGCGCAGAGTGCAGAGGTCCATGTCCGTGATTATGGGGATGGCCTGTGGTTAGTTGGAGGTTAGCGTTAGCTATAGAGACGGGGTCGAGGAATTGAACCCAACGGAGGATCGCGGCGCACGTTGTATTACTCTGCGCAGCTGTACGGGCACTCCGGCGGGGGTCTTTGAGGGAAGCGTCAATGTGTGGGGTTTTGAAACCCGCGCATGCTCTGTGGGGCTGGATGGTACAGTAATCATCCGCCCAGCGGGAGTCATGTCATAGGCATTCAGATTTAATTGTTGGGGAAGACAGATTGGGATCGCATTGCGCTTGGGTGGGAGGAGGCGAGGGTGTCTTCTGAGTAGTTTCAGGGCTTTTTAAAAGTTAGGTAGCACCATTGCTTGTTTACCAATAAATTGTGAGTCGAAAGAGAGAACGCGTCTAGTCACATCACGAGCCTCTCATCACAGCCTGCGAATGCTTATGGGATTCCGATGCGATTCCAGCGGTTTCTAGGGTATAGCATGAATGAGTAATGTACAGTGTAAACATGAAGATTCACGTCGCAGTCCCGCCTCTATGCTTGGAAAGATAATCAGGGTGGTCCAAGTCAAGACTCGCCGTATCCGGATCCTCGGCGCCCGCGATATGAATATTCAAGCTGATGGCGTCGTCGTCGGCCGCAGAGGGTTTACGGGAACACTAGGCAGAGTTCCCCACATCCCAATCGATGCTGTCGCTGTTCCAATCGGAGCTCTCTTCCGCTGCGACCATTGTCTGGTCTGAGTCTTCGGAGAGGAAACTTGGCAGTACATGCTCCACTACGGACCATGTAAAGTGGTTCAACCGCAGAGGTTCGAGATCAGAGAGGCTCAGCGCAGATTTGTCGCCGTCACTGTGGACGGCGGCTTTCGACCGCTCGAGCAGCCCGACACGCATGACATTAAATTCGTTCCCCGTCAACTGCCCCAGACTTGCATAATCTTGCCAAAGGTAGTGCGAATCGCCAAATGCGGTGGTGCTTCTGAAACGATGATCCGCAATGGAACAGCGCTGGCATCCTCAATGGCGACGATGAGGTATTCAAAGGACTTGTTACCCTTATACACCTACGAAAAGGAGTTGTAAGTTCAATAACGCGTTCGCGGCATGGCCATGCATCCTCTGTATGTGTGATCGAGGAACTCCAAATTTCGCTGTACAATTACGCGCCCCAATATCGCGGATAATGCCGCTTCTGGGGATTACAAGGAGAGAGTCGTCCGTTAAAGTCTGCTCTAGGTCAGCTGAGCGGCTTTAGTATCATCATGAGTGTAGAAAAGATATTTGACGCACTAAAATGTTCGTCCAGGTGGTTGTGGCCGAGTCCCCAAGTCCACTCAAGCGTACTACGCTACAAGGAGATTAGCCATCGCCGAGAGGGCCACTTGAAGACCTACAACTTGGTCGCTGATCCAAGGAATTGTTTACATAAGTCGCGTAGGCAATTATTGCCGTAGCAGAGATGGCCCTCGCGAGTAGGGGGAGCGAAAGCAGAATGCGAGCACTGCCACTGTGACCATTGTTCCAGTCACGCATTGCGGGCCGGTAGTCGCCGGTGCCCTGGTTTGGATAGGGGCACATTGGTAGTGAGTCGCTTTTGTTTTTTTTCCATTGTTCTTTATTTCCTTCTACTACGGCAATCTCAAATTGCGCCATTCCTACAGTAGTCTCTCTTGACAGACGCTTTCTCGATTCTAGCTCGTTCCTCGTATTCCTACAGTACTTTCCCCTCATGTAGCCCTTTCCTTTTGAGAGCAGCACTCCCGAGTCCCAGCGGGTCCATTCTCACAACTCGGAGCCCACCACACCCGTCCAGAATTCTCGAAGGCGCACAGCCTTTGTGTCCCCCTTTCTGTTCTGTGGCTTGCACCATGCGGAATGATTGAATGAACGTCCCCGGAAGAGAGTGGACTATAAGTTCCGCTTCACATAAATTTCGGCGCACTTCTTCTGGGGAGGTTTATCGCATCAGTGTGCATATGCCGTAACTGTGCACATCATGAATTCAATCGTCAACTCCAAATTATCTCCCCTTTCCGAGAGCATCGGCTGCCGGAGAGAAGCGAAAGCGTGTGAGTGTGTAGAACCCTCGACTGCGTCTTGTTTACTGATATTTCCGGCCGGCGGCAATACGTCGAGACTGCAGATGTATATACTGATCCGTGCAAATCGACCGTATACCTCCACCGATCAATCAAGGCGCGGGAGGTCGGGGCACATAATCGCAAGAAGACTGGGCGGCCTGGTCTCGAGCGAGTCACGACAGACACACGCATATGACATCACTGGGATCTTTCTCACCTACGGCTCGACTTTCTGTCATAACCCTCGCTGAATTCTGAAAACCAGCGCACTAAGCCGTCGAATGAGCGATGGATACAAATTGGGAGGCAAAATCTCGTAAATATATTGCTGCTAGTGGGGTATAAATCAACTGATAGACATTTTGAATGGCGCTCTCTTTAATGGTAGTTTCCTGACCAATCTGATGGCCAAAGGGATCTCAATGAGGTGTCGACGTATGGTCCTATAAGGAGAAATGAAACCTATTACGTCCACCAATGCTGATATCCAGAGCGGGGTATTCGTTCCCACTGTCGAATCCACATCAGACAACCGATACAACGGCGACGGCAATGAATCTCACCTCGAACTGGAGTCCGGGGGCCATTCAAAATACTCGTCCATCGACGTGTAACCGAAAGACATCCCCTAATCCGCAGCGTTAGGGTGCAGAGGGGTAATGTTGCTCAGTCATCTTCGGCGGCATTGAGGGTACTTTTGACGCCAGAGGTGGATCGGTCTGCCAGTGGTGCTTCGTCGTCGCCGGTCAGTGATTCTAGGACAAGGATCCGTTCCGAGCGGAGCGTGAACGGGCTCGTAAATCATGCCGAAAGACAGTATTGTAGCTGTGAGGTTAGGGTTTTCTGAGAGAGCTTTCCAGAGCGATTCACGGAGAGCCAAGTTGGATGTGAGCGCCAGGAAAGAAGATCGGAGGGAAGGGGAGCAAATGAGGACATATCCAGTGTTCTGGGGGCAGGGAGGATAGTGCCATCGTCTCAGCTTGAATTCGACCCAAGTATTTCCGCAAGGTAAGAGATCAAAGGCAAGCGGTATGAGTGATGTCAGGTTATGGCGTCACATGCTTGTTTTACGCGTCCGCATCAGCCAAATACGCACAAGCAAACGTGCCTACTTTCATTTTTTTCACGTAACAGGGGGGCAACGTGCGAGATCTTTGAGGGTAAAAAATTGGCAGGATCTGGGAACCGGGCCAAATGAGACGCATATGATTTTCAAAATTAACTCACGGAGTATAGTAAGGCCGAAGTAAGGTACACGCGAGTCGCGAGAGTCGAACACACAACAAATGGGGTGCCATTGAGATTGTGACCCGAATTCTGTCTCTCTGTGGGGAGAGGTGAGTACATGCATATCCCATGCCTGAGCTCAATGCGACCGCTTTCATTTTCATTCCATGGAGCCGCGCCAAAATTCTGATTTATACAAGTTCCTAGCTCGGAGACGCACTGCCTTCCATGTTCGGTGTCCATACACCGAACACGTTCGTTCAATTCCCTTTTCTTTCTGAATCTCTCTCTCTGTAGGCCCTAAGACGAATCATAGGCCCGCGGATGCTACCAGAAATGGGGTACGTATGATATCAACGAGTCCACCGAACACTGTTGTAATTAGAATCACGGGTATACATACCAAGAAGCCCCGGGAGCGGATGCATCCATTCATACGTCGCAGGGCCATGCATGCACAATAAGCCAAAAGCAATCTTTTCTCCCGGACGGTGAGTTCCGACACCCGAAAAGAAGTGTTGTATTTCTCTGGCGACTGTGGAGTAATCTTCGTAAAACAGTAACGTCGTTCTATTCCCTATTTTTTCTTCTGTTATGTAACACGGGTCTTGTTCCTGGGGGGGTGAGATAGATCTCGGGCGAGAGGAGGCGGAGAACTAAATTCCAGGCGCGAGGACGCTGGCGATCTGCAGGGAATGCTGCATACGTATAATGACAATGCGAATATGCGCTTGTTCTTAAGAGGGCCATGCCTGCGATGCGGAGGTCGACGCGTTCGGCGATGTGGAGATCTTCAGGATGTACATGAGGTGCAGGGAAGCACTCGACGTGCGTCGGTGTAGTGCCTTGAGCAGAGACGACATCCGAGTGTGAGATGCGGGAGGTGGATGGGGAAAGCGCGGGGATGCTGAGCGGCGTGCGGAGGAGGTCGAGATCAATTATGGTATGGTACGGTGCCGGTCGATGAAGGCGAACAATGAATGAACATGTATCCAGGGAGACAAAGGAACGGGACGTTTTAGGGAAGTTTAACTGGCGCAGCGTGGCTGAGGAGTTCACGGTAGCACTGGTTGCAGAGATTTTTGAGCAGGACCATGATTTGGGCAACAAGAGTGGCAGATAGTTCTCTGAATTGCGGTATGTAAGCATCGCGCTATGTATATAGAAGGGCTGACACCCAATTTGAGGGATTGAAGGGAATATTTGCGCACATAATTCCTTGGTACCGCACGGTCTGCGGGGCGTTTCGACGTAGAGAGAGAGGAAGCTACTGATTCTAGGAAGGGTGGAGAATTAGACGTCGTGATAGAGTGGGATGGCCAGGCACTTGTTAAGCGTGAGGTTTTGCAGAGCGCGACCCAGTCGCGGTGAGTTAGGTGTAGGTAGCATCGCGTCTGAAAGCAGTTCATTCGGAAGCCATCTGGTGATCCATTTACTCCATTCCGGTATATTCCCCCACTGATTCCCATGTGCGAAGTCCTCAGAAACGCGTCGCGGGGTAGGTATCAAGAGAATCGTCGCTCACGGAGAAGGCCTCGTCCTGATATTCAAAGTCCCTTCGGGCCGAGAAACTCAAGCGCGCTGAATTTTCGCAGCGTACATAGAGGGAGATACCGCAAGCAGACTGAACACGTGCTGAGGTGAATCATGAATAGCGCAGGGTAGAAACTCGCGACGGCGTATATGTACAGCGGCCACCATCTGCGGGAGGAGAACCTGCGACGACGAGAGGCGAATGCCTAGTCATCAGCAGAGGCAGAAAGATGGGATTGGATGGGATGAACCAGATATGGAACCGAAGCGGGTATAGCTTTTCTCGCAGTATTGTGGAAGCAGAACATCCAACGACGATAAGGAAATCGCCCACAGTGATGTGGAACCGTTAGTAGAGTATACGCAGCAAGGCGGAATGCAAGGTATGGCGACGAGGCGGCCATAGTATTGCTCGCACTACCGATGATACATCGTGAAGATAACGACAAGAAAAAAATCTGACCTGCCAACGATCAGCCAAGTACCACGACTCTCAAAAACAAAGCACGCACCAGTACCCCGCACCTCCCTCCTTCATTCCCATCCCGCTCCCTCCGAAAAGGCCAGAGTCAAGCAAGAGTACGCGCAAGTCCACACTCAAGCAAGAACGCAATCAGATATAATCAGCCGGGCCCTATCGTGTAAACAAGGTATGGCGCCGAATGAGCGAGGTCAGCGCCTTCCACCGCATGGGGCCAGGCTCAGCGCGCTGCACCGGAGATTATCGGAATGGGCGTTTTTGATTGTGGGAGAATCTAGGGAAGAAAGGCGCGCTGGCGGCCTTTATATATATAACACTGCGTGCACGGACCTCGGGTTTATTCGGCGTTGATTCGGAGTTTCATCGCCGGTACGGCTCGCTGAAGTTGAAGGCTGCAGTATTTGACACCACACGGCCCGCCGTCGCAAGACATTTATAACGCGACGTTTGCGACGTGCGGGCGCGGCGCGCATGGAGGCGGATAGTTGCCAGGTCGGTAAGAGCGTGCGTCATAAAGAGCGAGCGGTCGCAGGATGAGGGCGGGAGTGCTGATTGGAATGTATGCAGGCTTTCGTCCAGAGTAGTGAACGCGTCCACATCGACGGGCGTGCGGCCAGAGAGAGAGATAACCCTCTCCAGCAGTATCGATGCCTTCGTCACGAGTGCGATTAGTGAGTACCCGTCCTGGTCATCGCCGTCGAAAAATCTTACAATTATGGCACCAGCCTGTCGAATAGTATATCAAGAATATACGCTGGGTTGGGAGATTTATTTGTACTTGCGTCCCGGAAGGCCAAGGTATGTCGATGGCTAGTTCGGACGGAATTGCCGAAGGGCATCCGCATGCCGCGAGCCAACAGTTATTCAGCATCGTAACACTCTAGAACGCTTCGAACCTTTCCATCTCGTGGGCTTGATCGAATTGCGGTGTAAGCAGGTCCTCAGCAAGAGGAAAATCCAGATAGGGCTTGTGGTGTTCACCTGCGCTGACGGTATGCAGTCCGGCGCTGAGTGCAAGGGAGGCTGCCCCAGCGGCATGATATCGTCCCTGTACCGGAATTGCAGCGTGTAGATAATAGAGTGATAGAAGCACCTCAGCCTGAATCATGTCGAAGATCAGTTGAGGATGAATGGAGAAGCCGCGAATATCGGCTGGCAGGTTTTTCAATGCCGACAGGAGAAAGACGTCCTCGCTGTAGACATCTGTCGGCATTCCTGTGGACAAGACAGAGCCCCAGAGATAGACAACGCTGAGAAGGGAGGGAGATGGGCGGTGAAGAAGAGGCAGGGAGCCTGTCGAAGGTTCGTTGATAAGGGTCGGTGGCCGGTCAAATTTAGAGTGGATGGAATCGAATATGAACAAAGAATTGCAGGGTATTGATAGGGTGTTGAAATCGTGGCACGAGAGGGTAGCGATAGGTCGTGAAAATGGTCGTTTGGGAGATTCCGCGTGAATCCCGATTTGTCGATAAGTTTAGCACGCCGAATGCGCACGTCGAGGTTACGTAGTTCGTTGGTAGGCACGGGGAAGACACAAGATTGGCCACTAGGCCACACTGGCTCGCACGGTGAGCGTAAGACGTAGGATGATTATTCGCTGGCGCCGTGGGCGCGTATTTACTAGCTAAACAAATCATGTAAGCAAAATAAAAATAGAAATGTCTAGAGCCGAAACCAGCGTGTGGTTGAATTTCCACACGCCGGCCATACGACCCTACCACAGCGGTCGACATGACCGAATGGTAAAGGAAGAATGGCGGAGCTAAAGAGGTTGAGAGGCTGAAGAAAAAAGTACCCGCTATTCGTAAATCCATCCAAAAAGGTTTCCAGACTGAGATGGGTGAGTTGTTCACCTGCGCTGATGGTATGCAGTAGGGCGCTGAATGAGAGGGAGGCTGCCCCAGCGGCATGATATCGTCCATGTACTGGAATTGCAGCGTGTAGATAATAGAGTTATGGAAGCACCTCAGCCTGGATCGTGTCGAAGACCAGTTTAGGATGAATGGAGAAGCCGCGAATATCAGCTGACAGGTTTTTCAATGCCGATAGGAGAAAGACGTCCTCGCTGTAGAAAGACGTCCTCGCTGTAGATATCTGTCCGCGTTCCTGTGGAAAAGACGGAGCACCAGAGATCGACAGCGCTGAGAAGGCAGGGAGATGGGCGGTCGAATGACCGAATGGTAAAGGAAGAATGGCGGAGCTGAAGAAGTTGAGAGGCTGATGAAAAAAGTACCCGCTATTCGTGAATCCATCCAAAAAGGTTTCCAGACTGAGACGGGCGAGTGAGAATACATATTATTTCCTTTCCGGTGAATACTCACAGCTGACACATCATCTCAACGGGAGGCTCCTTGAATACGGTTCAGCATCGATCATACCATTCAAATGCACTGCATACCTGAAAAGTGTCGGTATTGTTGATCTCCGGCGTTGCTGTACCTAAGAAGCGAAGGGTGAGATAAGTCCAACCTGACAGTTGAATGGCAGTACAGCTATACGACACGGAACTGGAATCGTAAGACGGAGACGCGTAGGGCCGATGCATTGATATTTGGGAAGGTGTTTGGTCGATAATACCTTCAAGATCCTCTATACAATACTTCAACATCTTGATCATTTCTCGCATTTGGGCGGGCGTTTGATGTCCATGATCCTCATGGTTAAATACGCATGGATTTCTTGATCTTGGAGGACGCGTTGAGCATTGGTCGCAGCACGGACGAACGCCGTCACATTTCTAGTTCTCATGAGCAATCAGTTAAAGGAGAAAATCGGGGCCACTTGCAATTTTTCGGCGCCTGACACCCGGAATATGTCAGAAAATAATATAAATTAAGTGGAATGGCGATCCGTACCTGCAGTTTGAGCATGCCATACCGTGTTTCAGATTTGTCGAGGAGTGAAAGGATGCTCCGGAATCGGACATCTTGAGATGAGTATTTCTGCGTCGAAGTATGACTGTGGTTATAATACTTCCGTCCACGCACAGCCGGCAGAAGCGATGCAGCACGCCGCAAGCATCATTACTAAGATTCGGAAAGCGGCCCATTCTGGGTCATTCACTGTGGCGCATCACCGCCCCAAACCCACGGCGAGAACGGATTTTTGTCTCTCCGATTTGCGGGGTTTACTCCTCCATGTCTTCACACGCACTGATTCTCGGCCATGGTACGGGCCCATTGTGCGCTGTGCGGATGCTTGAAGCCGCACACTGGAGTCAGGAGGAAGCGAGGTTTGGCGCGGAGGCATAAATTGACCGCTAAGGCTGTGCTGCTGAACGATATCGGCTATAATTGGAATTCGAAGTGTATAAACATAGCGCGAATGTCGGAAAGACTCGGTGTTCGCGTTCGGGGGTACATCTAGCAGAGCCAGATGCTTGATGAGGAGGGCAGGAACTTTATATGGGCTCAATGTGTAGACAGAGGAAACGCCGTGGGTGTCGAAATTATTTTTGCGCCCAAGTCTACAACTCATCGGCACTTATTGATGGTTTCTTGCAGATCAGTGGCAAAGAATCGACGTCAATCAAGATCGGGATTCAGACGAGACACCTCGACCACTTTAGGTTCTTTCCGTGTTGCCGTTTCCGCGATCTCTTCGGTCGGATGTATACGAGTCACAGGAGGGACGAGAGTTGCGCCGTGGGTCATAGAAGAGTAAGTACAGAAGTAGTGGAAGTGGAAGTGGAGAATGGAAGTGGACGTCGACATCAGTGAAAGTGGAAGTGCCCGTCAGTGGAAGTGAACCCGCGCCGTTACCCGCAGGCATGACGTGACCTTGTGTGACACCTGATGCGCCCCGACGCGTTCCTAATTCAGCAAATTTGCAGAATGCATTGTTCACTGCTACCCATTTGGTGCGCTTCTCTATCTGTTCTCTGTTGTTCTCCTTCCCAACCACCTGGATTTCGCCTGCTCTTCCACCCTCCAAAATGGAGCCCGCCCGCCGTTGGCACCTTTCGGTGTCTAAAGTTGTTGCTGCTGCCGGAAAAAAATCGCTTGCAGGCATACATAGAACAGGTACGTTGTATATTTCCGTTTTTGACACGTAAATGACGCGTTATACTAGATCTTTGACCCCGGATTAGTTGCACTCGGATACTACACGGACGAGAACGCTGAAAGCTGGTTAAATATCGATGAATTTATGCGTTGGCTAGGCCACCAGGCGCAAAAAGCACCCGCAGCACCACCAAATCATCGTGCCACCCATCCCCGCGCCTCATCCCAGCTTTTGCCGCCATCTTCTCCAATCCCTGGGACATCCTCGCCATGCCCCCAGCACCCTCGTACCTCCAAACCCTCTGCCCGGCCGCAGACCTCGTCTCCGACGGCTGTTCTAGATTCAGATTACGACGACATTCCTGCCGCACCCCTGCTGCCACCTCGCCGAAATAAACGAGGAAAGCCTGACTCCAAGGAGGACTCTGACTCGGACTCTGTCCTCGTCATCACGAAGCGCAAGGGCAAGCGTCGCAAACAGGACGGTGGCACCGAAATGCAAGATATCACCAAACAGCTTCGCGTTCGGGATATCCGAGATATCACCACGCTCCAATCCTCTTGGACCATACCTCGCACGGATGACGGGGAGAGCTTTGCCTATCGCCTCGACTTCACGGGCGACTCACGGGAGTGGCTGGATTCGAAAAAAGAGCCGCTTTCTATGGCTGCCATCATTAAATCGGAGGTACGTCCACATTTGTCTCAAGATGATGGACCCGCGCTTAGAGCATCGCTATAGGATCAAGATTCTTGGGGAGGAGGAAGTGCGGGATCGATCAAAAAAGCGACCAAGGTTATCGCGCTTGACGACGTCCTGTGCCAGGTGGCATTCCACACTTGTCAAGGGGTTTTTGTCTGTTGTCAGCTCGACGTATCCCTCTTGGATGGCCACGAGCGGTACGAGCCAGACGATGATGAAATGCGCGAGTTGTTTGAGGCTGAACGAGAGGTCAATGTCCGTGAAACGTCGTCTGTAGCTATTAGAGCAGCAGCGTGAGTGATATTTTCGACCTCATTCATTTATTTCTGCTTACCATTCTGCACTGCGCCAGGTTCTACCAGGAGATCCATGTCCAGTGTCCTCATATCGACGGTGTGACTGGTGTGCAATGCACGGGCCTTCCCGTATACAGGCAGCTCAAAGAGGTTGGTTGGATCATTCCGTTTGAATGACGTTCCTGACGCAGAAACCTCCAGATCAATTTGGATGGTAAACATGGCTTCATCGGATGTCAGAATTATCGCATGGGCGAAACTAGATCTCACCGGTTCCGTACAATTCACCGCGACGTCAAAGAGGAATATTTACGTGAACTCCTCCCCAATGACGGTAAATATCAGTCGGACCCCGGGTTAGATCCACAGTCGGCCGTCTGTGCGCGTGTTTTGCCTCCTCGGAGCGGCGGTAAAGGAGACCGCCTATGCCGTGCGTTTTTTTGTCCAGGACGGGTGATTCGTTGCTGATTATTATATAGCTTATACCCATATCGACCCGAACGGACAGGTTCTACGAGGCACGATTATTCACCGCGCATGCACTGCAACCATCCGAAACTTCCGTCCAGGAAAGTTTCGCGCCAGGGTAAGGATGCCTACGTCGAAGCAATAGCTGCTGCCGGAGTATCTGGTCTGACCGTACTTAAGTGCGACTTTGGTAGCTATCGTCAGCAATGTTAACAATATAATGAATATAACGTGTCTATAAAATCATCCAGCTCCAAGTACATCGAGGATATTCGGGGGTCAGATTCCAGCGGTATTAGACCCTGCCCTGGCCAATCCTCGAATCAAGCGCAAATTAATTCAAGACATTAAAAAGATACATAGCCCTTGTGGTCTCGGAATTGAGGGTAAGCCTTCTCCGCATTACCAGGTCCGATTTCACTGATTGTAATGTGAACTTGCAGGCGTTCTCGCTTGGCAGAAGCAAATGCAATCACTTCCGCATGGAAAGCAATACGTTTGGAAGGTTACGTCGGAGAACGGGGAAGAAATTGTTATCACAATGCTCCCGTATCTCGCCGACCGTATCCATCACGCAAAAGCCTCGCTTCACGACAATACTTATGCGCGTGTTCATGGTATTTGGAAGGAGTGGGAGGTTGTTATCTGGGATTATAAATTCGATTTTCGTAAGTAACATACACACCTACCCGTGAACACGCTAATGTATACCACGACAGGAATCATAATCGGAAGGATTTACAGCCAACATGAGACGCTGGCAGTGTTCACAAAGATGCGGCCTGGGCTTTTCGAAACCATCAAACATATCACCAAAACCGAAGTCAAGTTCAAGTTCATTGATGGCGAGGGTCTTCAAGCAATTCTCGTCGATGGAAGTAAGCCCCAAGCGAACGTATTGGGTGCTTACCTTGTCGGCCGAAACCGGCCCCATCTCAGTGGCATTCACGAAAGAATCCCCAAGCTAATCCTCTCGAATTGTCTGCGAACCTGTATCTTTCATGTCAATCGGTACGCACCATGGTTTTACGTTCTAAATTATCACTCATGCCACCGTTGTAGAAAATTCTCTGACATGGCAAAAGTTGTCCCCGACGCCCCGATGGCTCGAATCAGAAGATGTCCATACCTCAAAACAGAAGAAGAATTGGATGATTTTGTCCGATGGTGCAAGGATTCCGAGTACAAGGTCGTCAGAGGTACAGTTCCAGCTCATATCCACCGTTCGTTGTCGTGTTGATTCATTAACTCTGCAGATTGGATTGCGGACAAGGATTCTGCCCCATGGTTTTTTCCCTCAATTAACCGTTTCCTGTCGAACATGTCGGAGGAAGAATGGCTTCTGACTCCGGGTGATACCAACCTGAACGAGAGCGCTCACCCCCATACAAATCAGCATACTGGAACGAATCTCACACTGTTGGAGGCCATTCAGAGGTCAGCACGCCGTCATTGTCTTCCAGGAGAACGTCGTATTCACAGCCTTATAGTGCATATCGGTTTGATCTCAAGTCGGAAGCACAACTACGCACAATGGAGGAAAACTGCGTCCTCGTGAACCACCTCAACACCAAGCCTCATCGTGACCGTAAAAACGATTCGCGCCGGACGTCACATTACCGCCAAGCCTTGGAACGCTCGGAAGCTCGCAATGGACTTGAAAATATTGATGACGATATTGAGCGTTCCACTGCGCCTACACGGGAGCTCCGTGCCAAGAAGAAGGAGCTTAAAGCTACCAGCGGCGTCAAACAGGTGAAACGGAGAGGGGAGAAGGAGAAGGAGAGACTTCCGGACGAGAATGAATTTGCCGGACTGTCAGACTCGGAGGACCGCCTCGAGTCCTCTCAGTTGCCTCCTACTCGTCCTCTCTCCCCGCTACTTCACTTCCCCAGCAAGGCCGATGTTGTAGGAAGCCACGGTATTCAGCTTGATCCTGCTCTCGAGCCGCCGTTCTTTCCCCACGAGTCATATGATGACTCAGAGCTTTTCTTGTTACCGGGTGATATTACAGACTACCTTCCATTTTAGAGCTACTGTATCTACACTGTTAACTATTGTCCTTTTCGACCTCATATCTTCATGTTCAAGATAATTTCACACTCAACGACACGGTCGGAACCGCACTAAGTCAGGTGACCGTGACTGGCCGCACTGAATTAAATTCGATTTCCTCGGCACGGTGCGCCTGGAGTCGGCGGCGGCGGCGGGAAGCGGGGCGGTAGAAGGGATGGCGGGTAAGGTGTGACACGAGGTAGTGGAAGTGGAAGCATTGTGGTGGAAGTAAGCAGCTAGTGGAAGTGACTTCCACTTCCACTCGAATGCGGAAATGGAAGTGGAAGTCACTTCCACTTCCACTGTTTTGGTCACCCCTCGTCATAGAATATCCATTGAACTGTTGCGAGTTTGACCGAAAATGAGGGAACACTCACACCAGCCGTATCGGAAAGCAGCACCAGAGAAGATCTATTATGTCGAGTGGTACACTCGGACATTGCGGCACGCCGAGACCGTCGAGTAGTGCACATTTCAGAGTTGGTTAAAGGCCTGGGAGCAAATCCTGAGGATTGGAAACACGAGAAATAATACAGCCGGGTGGCTTGATCAGCCTGGTATGGCTATTAATGCTCTGCGATTGACGCGCCGAAAACTCGCAAAATATAATTAGATGGACGAGATGTTTCTGAGGACCAGTGGGCTAATGACCGGCGCGAATGTGCACGAGCTCGGGGAAATGATGACTGCCGAAATCCGGCCAGATTTCCAATATTCGACGCGCACACGAGTGATAAAGAACTCGGTCGTCGGTGGCAAATTTGTATAAAAAGGACCTGAAAGACGTGATCGTTTTGAAACAAAGACGAAGACTCCAAGCGGCGATGAAGACAATATTCTGACGGATTCCTGGAGTATATGGCGTAGTGGGAAAGTCGAGGAGCAGAGTCGTGTTTAATATACCACAGGTGTCCTTGGCGCGAACAACTTGAAGCAGCCCAAGATTGGATAGTTGGTGGATAGCCTGACCAGCGCCGAGATGGGCGTATGCGATTGCAGTTACTGAGCGCAAGGGCCTCGAAGTTCTCGTGGTTGCGGGTAGTGGCAGGATTTGCCAAGTAGAAAGAATCCGTAGTGGTGATCGGAAGAACGAGCGACACGTGGAAGCCAGAACAAAGCCAGACAAATATCGGCCATCAGCGCGGCTTCCGGTCTTTCTCTCATCTGCCCTCCGCATAAAGTTCTCCATATACGGTTCACTCGGCCTCCCGTTCGCATGGAATTGGATCCCCACACGCGTCGCAGATGAATATTCTTTGATTCCGCCTGCGGTCTTCAGAAAGCCGGCCACAGACTTACAGATAAGCATCTGTTTTGCTACTAATCATCAGCAAACGCACTCTGCTGACCCTCTCGGTTCCTGCATCTGACCTCTGTAAATGGCTCTCCTGTCGCTTGGAATCGTGTCTTACCAGCAATCTTGGATTCCAGTTTCTTGCTTCTTGTTCCTTGCTCGTTTCCGGGCCTTGTTTCCTTGGGGTTCTCCTTGTCTGCCATGCGGGAGCTCCCCGTCCGGTGTCTCTTTATGTCTTGGCTCTGGGTTTAGCCTTAAATTGGTGCGGTTTTTTCAGTGGACTAGATGGTTTTGTACCACACTTATACGAGACAAGAGTTGGCATCGTTGGGCGTCATTCGAATCCGAGTTGGCAGTCTGTTCTGCGCGCCCTCATCCACATCGAATGTATCACCCTCCGGGGGTTTGTTTCTGCCGGGATGGTGCTCTCTGGCAGCTTTGTCGCCTTTCTCGTTGACGTGTTAGAAAGGCCCTCGTTCGTTCGCCTCGTCACGATCATCGATACTGTTGGTTTCAATCTACCGATCATTAATCCTCCCGTCTCGAGCGCCTCATCCTCCCGGGAAGCAACACACTCGACTCCAGGATCTCCGGCATTCTAGACCTCCTTATCTGCGAAAACCACCCACACTGTCTGCGGCGCCTGGCGTTGCGAATGAAGTTGGTCCGCGTCCCCCAATTGGAAAGTCTCCTGGTTCATATATCGAACGCCTCGAACTCCGCTATGACCTTAAGTTTCGCTTCTTCGTCGTGTTTGATCCTCGCTTCCGGACTGGAGAATCCTGTACCATGTAACCTCGCTCCCCAACGCCTTCCCGTCCCTCCGCTTACTCCAATACGTCGAGCTGCGCATCCGCTACGGCGGGAGCGGCGCACTCCCGCCTGATCTAGAAATGACATTTGCAGCCCTTACCGCGGCGGCGCCGCGTATCCATACAGTTACCTTCACATTTATTACCTTCGAGCACCAGTATCCCGGGGCAGCCGCCGGAGCCGTTGTGCTCTTTGCGGCATCAGCGACGGGTCGAGCGGCCCTCCTTCTCCTCTGCCACGTGCGTTTCAGGCTCTTGTTGCGATCCTGAACGAAGACGGCCGCAACGACGAATTCCGCGGTTTTGTCGCGGGGATGGAGGCAGGGCTCCCCGCGATGCAGGGCGCTCGGCTGTTGGACTTTGATTTTGCCAGCGATGGGATGTTTAGTTTATCGGTGATGTTGGTTTCCAGTTTATTCTTGTTAAACTCCAGAGCCGCGTCATGTCTTCTCACTTTGCCCTGATTTTCCTTTCCGTTCACGCGCCCTGCAGTTCACCTTGGAATGATTAATATTAATGATCTCGTTGCGTAAAACATAATGAAAAGAGATGGTGCTTTCCGAATAACGGCCAAGGTTGAACAGTAGAGGACGAGCTCAAAAATTCATTACGATGTACATGAAATTGTATATACCGATGACAGTGTGTCGGTCGAATCGAGGTCTTCGTATTTTATGCACTATCTAATCTCATCAACGCACCTGTTCTACCACGAGCAAGCCACGAGGCGAGGCAGTAGGCTTTCTCCTGCCTTGCCCTGCCTTACTGCCTGAGTCGCACCGTGATGGTACACCAATGCCAGCACAACGTCATAGACGCAGCCAGACTGGAGAGAAGGCCAGACGCATTATAATGCGGAGGATTGAATTGGAGATTGCACGAGGCCAAGGACCGCAGACGAGAACCTCCGACAACGAGAAGGAACTATCGGTGGACGCAGCAACGCGGCATGAGCCAAGTACACAGACGACGCCATAAGGTTATATTTCGCAACAAGACATTTCAGAGAGAAACGAAAAAGAACGAGAAAATCCGACCTGCAAAACAACGTTCAGCGAAGTAAAAACGACAGGAAAAAGTTCACGACGCACCAGTTCCTATGCACGCCCCTCATTCCCAACATATCCCGCACCTCCACAGAAGCCAGAGTTAAGCCAGAGTACGCGCAAGTCGCCAATCAAAGAGAACGTCATCAGATAATATCAGCCGTCAAGGTATGGTGCCGAACGGGCGCGGTCAGCGCCTTCCACAGCATAGGAGCCCAGGCTCAGCGCGCTGCACCTGGGGTATCGTCATAGGCGTTTTTGATTGTGGAATAATCGAGGGAAAAAGGCGCGCTGGCGGGCTTTATATATATAACACGGTCAGGTGCGGTGCACGGACCTCGGGTTTATTCGGCGGTGATTCGGAGTCTCATCGCCGGCACAAACGGTAGGAGCTCGAAGCTCAAGCACAGTGGAATTTCTGGGGCTATAACTCTCATCTCGGTGCCGCGTGCAGATGCAAGGAATTCAGTATTTTGCTATCCCCGGAGTCCGACTTCATTTTACACATGTAAGTTGTCGAGTGAGTTCCTGCGGCAGTTTACCTGAGCAGTTTAATAATGCAAGAACCGATCGATGGACATACCGGGTCCCGCCAAACTTATAGCTCGAGTGGGATTACTCAGTAGCACTTCAAGAAAAAACAACCGGCCTCTCGAATATGGGAACTCCCTATCGAGTTCGATTCCTCGCTGTTGCGCCGAACGACAATGTACGCTGTCCAGAATTCCTACGCTGGTGCCGGCTGCAAGCCTGAGGGAGTCAGCAGTAAATACCTCAGCATATCTTCCGGTGGTATGCGTTTATTTTTGGGATTTTACGTTGGACGTTCCCACTTTCGCTTTCTTGAACCATCTTGAAAGTCAAACATCATATCAATATTGAGCTTCCCGTCTCACCTCGCTATGTGTCCCCGGGGGGCGCATGCATCCTGGGTGCAGCAACTAACAGACGTGAAGCATTTGGAGCAACTATACGTGAGGAAGAGCTCGCACCGTGAGTGACAGACATGCAGCGTTGAAATTGCACAGTTGGAACCGTTGAACTGCTTCTCCATCTGTCTGTCAATGGGAAAATTCCTCCAAGATCAGTGGGGTGAAATCACTCTTCAAGTGGGTATTCGCCACCAATCAGTATTGATATGGCTCGGAGAGGCAGCGAGACTGACTCCGGAACGAGGCAAAAATGACCAACATTCATGGAATTCTTTGCACGCGAGATGAATTCAGTCCTTTATAGGATATCCCATCAGTACTAAAAATGTCCTACCAGCATTTCACTACGCCAAAATGCCTAGGATGGCCCAAACCCAATGGAAGCCGGTTAGTGCTCTGTTTATAATTCTTGAGGCAATTATAAACAGTTTTTAATTATTTGTTTATAAACAGGGTGTTTATAAACATGTTTATAAACACCATGCGCCAAACCGGCTAAAATTGAAGTGTATCTACCTCCCCTGCCCACGTAGTGTTACCAGCCGCTTTTTTCTTGTTTTTGGTGCTCTCGAAGGCCCGCTCCGACAATCAGCAAAGTTTCCAATAGCATTCGCACCTGGGATGGGCCTATGCACGAGTAAATTGCGGAAAAACGGATTGGTGATATCAACGCCATCACAATGTGACCCAATGCATTTCGCGGTGAGTGAGGATGTAGTTGGAGCATCTTTGGCTGGATCTGCCATGTTGACGGCTGCGAGGTCTACCTCGCACGCTGCTGTGATCGTTATTTTGGTTGCCGCGGCATTGGCTGCGTCGGTTGTTGCGGTGGCCTCGATGTCGGCCTTGGACTCCTTCTTCAGCCCTTTCACGCTGCGCCAATTCAATGACAAAGGCTTGGCCTTGTTGGACTGTGTGGAAAATAATAGTTGAATACAGATTTGGAATGGATGACCGACAGATTTTTTAGATGTAGTGACGGCGAGACGTGGATTTTTTTTTGATCCGGCACTGTTCGGGCCGAGCAGTCTCGTGACTACAAATGTTTATAAACAGGCACTTTCACAGAAGGTTGAAACAATGGGGATCAATCTGATGTGGACTCCCGCGGGACCTCCCCGGGATATTTGGCTGCGCCCAACTCGCCTCGGACAAATTAGCGCACCGATTCCTTGCGAGGCATTCCCTTCCAGGTAAATCTCCCACGCGATTACCTCTAGCTCCTTGACCCCTATTTTGTACACCCTACATCTACCTGCTATAAAATCTGGGTCTCTGGTAATTCGCACATGGCCGTAAGTATGCACCCTAATGCCTACGGATAAATGGCCGCAGACATTCCTGCCCACCACGAGTTCTGCGGCAAGACCGATCCACGGATTCGATCCCGCCCAAAGGCCCCAGCGCATTTCCGCCCACCGAATGTCCCGTATGAAAGCCCCCGAGCGAATATCTCTGCCGTCAAATTCCGGCGGGATTTGCATCCTTGCATATCCTCTCAGACGAGTCTACCTTGTTTGGGCATTCGCACTAGTTGTCTTTTTGACTTTTGCCATGTCTTCCACTGAGCTTGCCATCCAGATCCTTGCGCGCTTGCTGGCTCATGATTCACTCAAACAGAACCTACAGTTTGTGCATGTGCAGAACTTCTTCGCACTCACCCACAGGATCTGGCCTGAGATCGTGCGTCCAGGCCAGCAGATGCGGCCCACCTTCCTTCCGCCTCTAGTGGCCAACTTTCTGGCGTCGGCCCTCAACCAACACCCATCCCTCATCCACCTGACCTGGCATGCATATGCTGACTTGGTCGAGGCCTCCTACTATGGTCCTTCTCCACTTTCTGTGGACGACATCATTCGCATGCATGGGAAACCTTTTAAAATTGGTGACATTTATTTCATTTTATTTTACTCTTCACACCTGAACGACTTGTGCAACTAGGTGCAGAACCTCTGCTCCCTCCCATTTCCACTTGCTTGTTCTGTCCTGGTGCACTGGACGAGGAAAAGGTTGTGGAAGGGCGTCTTTATACTCTCCACCGTGGGATTCTACCCATCTGGTCCAAGTCTCTGTATTGCCGACGTAGGTCTACTTCTCGCTTTCAGCCTGTACAGTTTCCTGATAGCGCAACCAGCCTGCCATACCCGGTACTATAACAATTACTATGTCCGCGATGCTAAAGAAGACGCTGCTCGGCGCGAGTACTATTCCCCACAAATGCCCGATTTCATTCACGTTGCGGAGGCATCGTATGTGGAGCCGCAGCTCTGCCAATATTTTGCCCTCCAAATGGTCCAATCTTAGTACGTCTCTCCCTCTAACGTTTTTATTTCCAGGATCTGATTTTTGCCCCTCTGCCAGCGGTACTTGCCAAAGCATTGCAAGTGTGTACAATCTCGCATTTGCTTGGTCTGACCTGCCCAACGCCTCGAGACTCGATCATGAGCTCACGGGAGATCTTGTCCTCGACTCATTTTTCCTGCATGCCATACTCCATGACAAGCAATCCCGACGAGAACCATTTTCCGTGCCGCATCATGGATATCAAAATCACCGCTTTGATGAAGCTTTGGCTCAGCGCAACTACCAAATGGCTGGCACCGGCCAGCCCATGTGGGCGCACGCCTGTAACCGTTGTATGAAAATTTATCAGGGCGACGACGGAAACTGGTGTATGCATCTCTCTTATTTTTTTTCTTCTTGCAAAAAACCATCTACTTATTCTGCTTGTCAGATCGCATGACGGCAGGCGTGCATGATGGAGTGAACGTCCGCCACTTCTGTTGCAGTGTCCACGACTGCACAGAGGCTTTGCCCTCGCAGCGGGACTTCTTTTGTTACACACATCGGGACTTGATCAAGGTCTGCTGTATCAAAGACTGTAACGCCAAAGCGCAGCCTGGGTTCCGCACTTGTGCCATAGAATCTCACCGAGCATTCCAAATGGATGCTGATGAGCGTAATGCCGGGATGTTCCAGCTTCGCAACCGTCTTCATAACGCACATATTGGTGACGTCCCCCTTGCTGGCTCCAACACCGAATCTCCCTCTCCGAACACTTCTACTGCTCCCTCTGCTCCTGCTCCTACCACCAACGCCTCCTCAGAGCCACGCGTCAAAGGGAAACTCACCAGAAATTGGACCCACAACGAGCAGTTATTTGTTCGCTGCTGTGGCATAATTGTCTCCAGAGCTACCTTCTTCGGGTCAGAAGGGGTTACGGGGGTCAAGGTAAAAATCTCTGCTGCCCAGATTTTGATTCTCTTATATCCTTCATTCACAGACCTTTTTGAAAGCCACGTTCCCGCCTGAATATCCTGGCGCACTTCCCTCCTACATCTTTTACGATAACAACTGCTCTTTTCTGAAGCACCTTCTCGCCAACGGCGACCACTACTTCGACCACGTCGGTCTCCCTGTGGATGTTTTTCACTTCAAGTGCAAGCACTCTGAGGCTGATGTCTTTTGTCAAGCTCATTGCAATCCCGCCCGATTCCGCGAGCTCATTACCAGCGATGGCAAGTGGGTTTTCAATTCCTCGGCTGCGGAACAGACCAATGCTTGGTTTGGAAAATTCCAAAACATGGTCCAGGACATGCCTGTGCTCAAGTCAGTCGCTCCTCTACCCACTGCTTATTTTGGCTCACATCTTGTCAGGTACAATTTCTTCCTGGACGAAATGATTGCCCTCCACAACGAACAGGTGGCAGCTATGCTTCATGACCAAGGTCATGCCCCCCACATCCAGTCTGAGTCGCTGTTACGAGGCAGTGCTCCTTTCCTCTCCCAGAACTCAGCTTAGTCGTACCGTATCTCCAGAAATTGCATGTCATATTTAACCACTGTATTTATCTACGATTTATCTACGAGCCCTCAGATTATACCCAGAGCGAATACGTCTAAGATGATCTGCCCGCGCAACATCGACAGCACGTACAGTGGGATGATAACCGTCTGAGTTGGCATTCTGATTTACGGCGTCCTGGCTGGGCATGACGGTTCCGTGTTCATGCCGCCCATTGAAGACCCTGAGATAAAGAACGGATCACTGGTCTGGACAACTACATGGAAATAAAAATAAAAATAAGACGCACCACACAGCATTGGCCTGGGTACGAATAACCACTCCCCAACGAACGTATGCAAAGTTGTAGTCCTGGCGCCCACAGTTCTCTTTGCTGAGTTGTACACACGGATAAAGACCTCCCTGGCAGGCATTGCGGGATCTTCCCTTATCCACATCCTCCTTTCCGATGTCAAGATCAGCGTGTATGCAGCTGATATAGTTGTGGCAATAAAATGCCGACATCCCATACCGCCCAAATCGTTTCACGCCAGAGCTAGCTGTGGATGCCAGGTCGCGCTTCAGGCTGGGATGAATTGTGGCCGCAGCTTCAAGGACCACATCGGTATCCTGCAAATAAATAAAATTAGCAGGAGCTTTGTAATATCAAAGAGCACGTACCACGGCGTGCCTGAATAGGGCTCTGATATCATCTGGAGTATCACCTCTGTGACACTCATAGGGACCATACCCATCCCCTTTGTACCCGCCCATTGGCTGCCTAGAACCGGTGGCTGTCATGCTGCCATAGGCCCAGGCTTGCATAGCATTTTGGCGGCGGATTGCACGGACTCGGACTCGCCGGTGGTTTGAGACGAGCTGCGCCAGCGTTGCTTTCGAGAAGGCCTTGAAGCGGACACCACCCACCTACCAAGAAAATTCCGTTAGTGAGAGCGCCACACATAAACTGAAAACTCACCATCTCGTCGGCCTGCCCATCCCGCCGCCGTACCAAACAGGTGATGTCCTTTCCACACCGCTTGTAGACCTTACGGCGGAACTTTACTTCCTGCATGTGGAGATCATTGAAAGGGTGGTAATATCTCACGCGACGAGTCGGAGAAGTGCCTTGGGATCCCTTTTTGCGTTTCATCTAAGAAGCATCAAATACCAGAAGATGTGGAGAACGAGGAAGGAACTCACCAAAGGCTTAGGTCTAAGACGGTTACGGCCCTGGGCACAGGTGAGTGCAGAACCTATCAGATGCTTGCACTTCCTGGGTTTGACATAGATGATGCGCACACACTGTTGCTCCATAGGCCGCCCGGCACAGTATGGGCAGGTGTGGTGAAGCCCAGAACCAAGACGTCCTACGGGAGTCTTCGCTCCCAATACATCTTTCTTCGCGCGGACACCAGCTCTTGCCAAGTTTGCCTTGTCTGCCACCCTCGTCCGAATTTTCCTCTTCTGAGCCCTCAGCCCGGACTTGGACAGACGAGGAGCAGCTTGGCGTTTGAGGGGGCTCTTTGGGTGGTACTGCACGTCTTCCATCGGCTCTTCAGATTCGTATTCAGAGTCGCTCGGATGGGCATCAGAATCATCAGAGTTGCTGCCGCTGTCCCCAGAATCGGAAGAGCTGGAAGCGGTGTTTTTGGGCAGGTGAGGACGCAATACATCGGCTCTGACCTGCCGAACCATCTCACGATGATTGGAAGTCTCACAAACAATGACGGCGAGCCGAGGATCCAGCTCCGTCCGGAGAAAAACCTTGTTCGCTCGCGGGTTAAGAAACACCCCTAAGCACATGAGTCGGCGATAGATCGTAGCACTGTTCCATCCCTTTAATCGCTGGAAAACATATGAGTAAGGAGTGACAATGCCAGCCCCCAAAAAAAACATACATGATACCCAAGCTCGTAGAGACAGGGCACCAGCCAAGTATTACAGTTGATGATGAAACACTCCAGAGACAAAAACAGGTAGACAGACATGGGGTCAAAACTCCAGGGATGCATGCGTGGATTGGAGCTGATGAAGCTGAGCAGCTCCTGAGCTTCAACGAGTGAGAATTGGTAGTTGGGATCCGGTTCTGGGACCGTCTACTCGCGAGGTCAGAGAGGACCACCACAAAAATTTAAACACTCACATTTGCGTACTCCTCCAGAGTCATGGTGGGTGCAACCCACCGGACGACCAGTTCAGCATATCGGGTTTTCCAATCGTACCACCGGAAACTATTCTCGACATCTGGATGGGACGTTTCCAAGAGATTACCAGCCCGACACACATAGTTCAAATCATTGAGGAGCCCGGAGTCCTAATCATTGGTTAGCAAACCCTGGAACACAGACTGCAAGCACGCACCTTCAGGGCTTGCTGAAATGGCTGTTTGGAATAGGTTCCAGCCTGTACGGCCTTCATTTCACAATACCCATGGACTATGGCAGTAACGTCCCGTGGGCCAGACTAAGCACGAGATAAGCTAAATCTCAATCAACCGTTTGAGGACTCACATGATCAGCTGTGGGACGGTCCAATTCGGGACAGAAGAATTCGCGGATTTGAGTAGCCCAGACAAACCCTGAGGCTGGAGGTGCAGATCGCTGTGTGGTTACTTGGGGGAATACAGAGGTTGCGCTGGTAGCACGCGTCTGGATGAAGTTTGGGAGTGGCTGCTCAGGCGTTTCTTGGGCACTGGGTTCATCGTCGGGGTCAACACCATAATTCACAGGGTCTGCGTCAGCATCCGCATAGTCGCCATCCATGGGGTCATCCTCATCTACCTCTTCATCCTCTGGAATATCCTCCCATCCGCCCTCATCACCGTTGTCGTCGTAACCCTCCCGCTGCAAGACATGGTCGTACCAGCAGAATTCCGCAGGAGGCTGGGCCTGGGGACAGTCTCAGAAAATGCAAGGATGAGTTCACAATTCTGCAGCTCACATAAGGCTTGAAAGCAGGCTTGCGCGGCTCGTTCTTGGTAGTGGGGTTCAAATACTTGGCCTGGGCTGCCAAAAGGCGGTCCAATGCTACCTCCTCTCCCTCGCAGCTCCCATTGTTTGCATAGCGGATCCACAGCACATCAAGAAATAGCTGTCGGCTCTCTTTGGTCGCGTCCTCAGGCAAGTCTGCTACCACGTCACCTCCCAGGGTAAATGCGAGCCAATCATTCAAGAATTGCACCTGCTAGAGTGGTTAGGTTTTCATAAGGAGGTATACCAAGGACCCGAGCAGACCCAGTAAGGTTCAGACAAAGTATCGTTGAGTTTGCTTAAAAGAGCTTGGCTCCCTGTTCGGGTCAGAGAGCCGCCAGCGTGATCGGCGAAGACTTTGGTGAAAGGTTGCTGCTCGAATACGGCGGCGTCATCCATATACGGCGGCAATTGCGGCGACCAGGCGAACACATACAATGGTGGCATGATATCGGAATTTAGTCTCGAGTTTCCTTTTTGGGATTGATGGACGAGCACCTGAGACGAGCAAACAAGTAAAATAATGGTATTGGTACGTGCAACAAAAGGTACAACATTATATATAGAGGCTATTTAGAATAGAAACAGAAGTAACTATTTCTACGATTACTTGGGAGACTGATGTGGAGGAGGCCAGGGTGCGGAAAGGCCGCGGGCATGTGCGCAGGGGGAGGGTTTGCACACAGTGAATCCGCCGTATTGGCGTGCGGGGTTCGCGAACCAGGTCTGGCGTGCCGCGACCGACTGGCACCCCACGAATTGCGCGCGGGGAATTGCGCGCGACGACTTGCATGCGGGGGCTTGCATGCGAAGACTTGCCTGCAGGGAAGGCATCGCGGGGAATTGCGTGTGGGGAATTGCAGGCGACGAGTTGCGTGCGAAGACTTGCTTGCAGGGAACGCACCGCGGGGAATTGCGCGCGACGACTTGCATGCGGGGGCTTGCGTGCGAAGACTTGCCTGCAGGGAAGGCATCGCGGGGAATTGCGTGTGGGGAATTGCAGGCGATGAGTTGCGTGCGAAGACTTGCTTGCAGGGAACGCACCGCGGGGAATTGCGCGCGACGACTTGCATGCGGGGAGTTGCGTGCGAAGACTTGCCTGCAGGGAAGGCATCGCGGGGAATTGCGCGCGGGGAATTGCGCGCGACGACTTGCATGCGGGGAGTTGCGTGCGAAGACTTGCCTGCAGGGAAGGCATCGCGGGGAATTGCGCGCGGGGAATTGCGCGCGACGACTTGCATGCGGGGGTTTGTGTGCGAAGACTTGCCTGCAGGGAACGCACTGCAGGGACTTGCGTGTGGGGAATTGCAGGCGACGAGTTGCGTGCGAAGACTTGCTTGCAGGGAACGCACCGCGGGGACTTGCGCGCGGAGAATTGCGGGTGACGATTTGCGTGTACGGGCTTGGGTGTGTGGAGACTCGGTGCGGAGAGTCGTCCGCGGGGACTAGAGCATCGGGATTCAGGCGCGCGGACTCGTGTGCACGCGGCCACGCGATGCATTGGCAGAGGAAGAGACATGTCCGACTTGCACACAGGCGAGCCATCTTTACCGCCGCCTCAGGCGGCCGCGCGTGCATATTTGTCAGCGCGGACAGTGGTCCGCAGGAACATGTGAACGAAGACATGCACGCACTGAGTAGCACGCGGAGACTCGTCCGCGTGGACTTGAGCACGCAGACTCGTGCTCGCGCCTTTGCGCCCAGAGAATCTGTGCGCAAAATTCTGCAAGCAGAGTATGAGTACCGAGATGCAGGATCGAAAAAAAAAACCCTGACTCACCGTTAGAGCCTGGGCCACGCAGTCAACTTGCTGCGTAGACTCGATTCGAACGTGCATTGCAGGTCCTGAAGCAGTATGAGGACATCGCGTACGAAATCAAATAACGAACACTCACAATACTTGGGCTTTAGGCCACTGCGTGCGCATGGCAGAACGAGTCCATGGGCCCGCTCCGCGGGGGGGGGGGGCCGCTTCGCGGCTTTTAATTGACTACTTACTAGAACCAGTTCTTCAGATAAATATACGTCGACTGTTGAGATCATCGTAAAGGTACAGCTTTGCAGCAGTCAAAACTTTATTGCAAGGTTCATCGAATAGCAATAATTTTCCGGTATATTGTTCCGTATTTGGTGCCCTGATACCCTACCATCCTTTTCACTTAAATTCCCTCTGAAGTCAGCCCAGATTATACGTAGGAAGTACAGCCGAGAACGGTACGAACTCGCAAAGAAGTTAAAATTCTACTCCGATTTGAACGTCAACTTCCGATATTCTGTGTGCACGTGATACGACGCGGATCTCATTGACAACCAAACATTTATACACAATGTGTACATAAGTATTTAATCGTCCGCAGTAGTATGGTGTGCTCTGTTCCTGCGCTGACACGACACAGCCCATGCGCTGCTTTGAGATCGCTGTCGCAGATCAGTTTGTATGCGCATTGTCCCGTATGTGGAAATCCGCCATCCGTCCGTGTCGTACGGAGGATAAATAGCGATATGAATGCGAGAGTTCGGCATGTGATGGCTGCTGGTCTATGACTTGTCCTGTGTTTAGAATCGGCTTATTGTTTTCCGCGCCGCGCCGCGTCCGCAATATTTAATACGGTTGAATCGGCACATTGCTGTTATGACATGGATAATTGTTCATGCAGACACTTTAATATCAGATGCAGTAATTACACATGACCATTATTGATCCAAGTAGGTTGGTCCTACACATTGCAACCGATAATGTAAAAAAAAAAAAAGGGGACAGATGTTATCATACGACTAATTAAACGTAGGTTCAACACTGGTTTCTACCTATTTTCACCGTGCCAAATATAAATAGCTGCCATGTTAAACATATGCTTTGTGAATTCTACCTCCTATGACCGTCCATTCAACGGGGAGCCTGATGCGGCATCTGTCATGCGGAACAGCGACTTTTAGAACAGGACCAAAAACAAAACTCTTGCGGTGAAGTAATAGCCTCGATATTTGAGTAACGTCCGCGCCACACGGCACGACCAATTTGGTGAGGTTCCTACAGAGATTGGCGCGGGTAAAAGTGGAGGGGAAGTCCGTATTGGCGACATCACATATGAAAGGAAAAGCATTCCGACACCCTCGAGTAATGTCCAGCCGCTCCACCGAATCGAAACAGGCCAGCAGACACCGCACAGTGTGGGCTTCGTGGACGTCGACATCCAACGCTACGAAGCGTGCCAATCGAACGTACGGCAAATTAACCATAAAGAAGCTTCCCAAATCGGCTTCTGTGTCTGCATACAGCGCGAATGACTGCAAATTTGGCAGGACCAGCTTGCTTGCCAAATACGCGGTGTTCAAGTGACTGATGCCGATGACGAGGTGATCTAGTCGAGGAAGCAGAGGAAGAGTGGGGGCGCCGCCTAGACTATTCGTGCGCGGGATGTCGGTACACGTGACGGAAATGAGTTCCAAATGAGTTAGGCGCGTAGTAACCGACAGCAGATCGGTCAATTCACGCCATTTCAAGGAAATAATGCGCTGCAACCGCTGCAGGCGAAGAACGCGAAGGTTGGAATACGGAGTGTAGTTGGACCAACGAGGCACGACACCGTTCAGGCTGAGTTCGCGCAGCAGACCGGAGTTATCACAAAACGCTTCGCGGGAAAAGTGATGGAATAAAGCATTTTGCACGAGGGTGTCCGGCCGAATCATGGGTCGCGAAACCACAGCGCTGGCATCTCGGCAAACAACGGATGCCGTGCATTTGTCGGAGGTTTGGATGGAGAGCGACCGACAACGATTCCAGGAGTCTCCGAGGACCGTGAACACCTCGTCGACGAACGATTCCACGTCACCATCCCTCCGACATTTTTTATCGAGAAAGCTGGCATCTGTCAAATCTATCAGGACGTCGCAACGTGCACGTTTTGACCGTATAACGGCCTGGCGCAGATAAGGAACATAAGTAGTGAAGTCGACGTGGATATGGGCCCAAGCCAGAGGATAGTTGGTGATGACGAACAGAAGCTCCTTGTTGATTTGGCATAACAAGCGCCGAATCCTGTCGTACTCGGCCGGTTGGGCGCTAAAATCACCGAGCGCGAAAAATATTATGGCGAGGATTATGTCGTCGTTGAGACAGGGCAAGATTGAATGCTGCGGAATATATATAAGCCAGGATGTTCGATCAACGGACAACACATCGCACAGTGGTTACGGTAGAAGACTCGGCAGACGGAAGATCCATGGTTGGCCTGACGAGCCACGGACGACCAGCACAGATTCGAGCCGGACACTGGATAAGAGGTACGGCAGAAAGCACTCCACTTATAACATTCGCGTAAACCAGCAGATGAGATAAGTGATGATATGGTTGATCGTTGCGAGGCACTTAATGGGATCAAAATATCAACAAATAATATGTCTGTTTTGGGATACTACTGCGCCGCTTGCTACTTTTGTATCTACGCAATGATATACCTTGATTCTGATGCGGGCGGTCGCCATCAAAACAAAACCCTGTCTGCTGACTCTGGCGCGTGTTTGCGGAGATGAAACAGGCATCCAGCGTGCTACGGAAACTGCGCTTATGGAGTTTGAATTTGTTTTCGTTGGAGCAATCCAGGCGCGTTTAATGTTCGCCTAACGAGCGTCTACTATATAACATAAGGGCATATGACCGGAATTATGCCGGCGTCTAGTATAAGCGCGTATAATCCGATTAGGCATTGATCGGTTATAGCCGACAAACCTAGTGAATCTCCTCACGATCGGTCTGTGTTCGAATTACTCGCTGGAGGTATAAGCCGGCTGCTGGCCCGGTGCCCACCCATTTATCAAGTTACGACGAGGTATGCCGCCACGATACTGATTATATATTAACTGTTAAAACTACGGCAGGACATCTTCGTTTCAAATACAGCATCACAGCGGCTGATATCCATAAAAAGGTATATGCTCACAAAAGCCCAAGTACGGACAGCTGGGAGCAATATATCAGGTGGGGGATTGAACGTGAGGCAGCCACGTGTGGTAGGTGAATCAATTATAAGCCGATTGCCGATATCGTTATGCAGTGTGTTCAAGCGTCAATCGAGAGCATACACTAAGGCTAACGCCTTGCGTCCTCTGCACTCATGCAATGTGAGTACGTCCTGTATCGTATCGAACTGTTGCTCCATCGTACATATCCTTCCAGTCGTTATGCCGTCGTTGAACCACACCATACCAGTTGCGTCTATAAATCTTGACGTGAAGTGCGCCCTTCCATGGTAAATTATACCTCTGAGTCTCAGTCTTACTAGTCTTCCAGAGGAGTCGAACTGAAGAACGCGGTCAAACCTCAACTGGGAGTGATCGACATATATCACCATAATAGACGGCACGTCCAAGACGACCGAATGCATGCTGTACTTCTGCCTCTGACCTCGCGATGCACAAGAGGGACATTGGTAATGAGCCATCTTAAGTAATTTATTCAGCCAGAAATTAATACTGACGCCCCCAGGTTGGAGCCATCTACGACGTAACCCTGCACAAAGAAAAGATTTTATCACCTCGTATTCTGTTCCATCGCTAAAACCACATGCAGGACAGTATTGCCTACCATAGGCATAAATCTTGGAGGGCAGCATAGCCATTGCTATCCTGTCAATAGACGTTGGGTTCGGTCCGTACGGAAACAAATCGGGTCCAACAGCGTGCAGCCTACTCCTAACGGCATCCCTACACTGCTCCAGTGATCGATCGCCAGAGACTGCAAGCAAAAGTTCTTCACTCAACATCCGAAGCAGAGGAGTACTGTTACTAAACACGTTATGCCAGCGAGCGCTGTCTTCCGCCCACATGTTGGCCAAGATGGTAAAAGTTGAGTCGTACCCGCAGCTATGGTCTCTGCTATCCCACACCATTCCCACAGGTGCTCTTTGTGAGGGAATAAAACGTGACGGGGCACCATATCCAGAGTCTATAATCGGTGGGTGGGCTGCCGTTTTAGCCTTTTTGGTAGGGCGTCGGATTTCTCCGCCAGTGCTTTTTCGCTTCTTACTGGCCATATCAGAGCTCCTCCACTCGCTGTAAACCACCTTTTCCGGAATCCTTGGACCCATGCTCGAATCCCACTTCATCGCAGGATGAAAATGTATGGGGTCTCTGTGGTCACTGCGCCAAACATAAAATGACCTGATTAGTCTCTTACGATATATACCCGTTACGGATGCCGGCAAAACACCCTCGTGTCTCATTCTCGTGATTTCATCGAGTATTTCCAACTCTCTAAATTCCTGTCTCAAATAACCGGAGATTCCAGACGTAATCTTCTTCTCGTCAAAGTCCTGTACTATGATGGTACCATTAGCCGAACTCCCACGCGACAATGCAACATAAAATGACCGATGATCGCGACAACGTGTCAGATCCACCGGGTTATGGGGCCTAGACTTGCCTTGAGAGGTATAATCCGTCATCCCGAAATTTAGCAGCAATACTACTTGCTCCCGAATAATGGATAGCAGAGAGTCGTCTTCTAGGAGTGCGGTGATATGAGTAATAGTTCTGGTCAAAGGTACGACGTTTACAGGTAAGTCTTCTATCTGCACACTCCGGGGAGGATTTTCGAGACGAACGAACAGAGTTTCCAGTACCCTCTGTCCAGACGGACCTACGGACTCATCCCAACCGACAACAACGGCGTCTTGCCCCTTGGTCATACACAGCTCCGTAGCTTCGTTGGATCGCAGCATGACAGGCATTCCCAGACAAAGTAGCAACTTCCCTGCAATGTATTCGGAGGTCGCAGAAGGTAGGGCATCCCAAAGTTTGCGACGCAGCCCCTTTCCGATATGTTTGATCTCAGACTGCTGGCAGCCTTTCCACTTGCTTTTGTCCACTGCTCTAGAGCTAATGCGGTCTATGGAACAGAACTCAACCAACTCCTTCCCGTTTTCTGTAGCAAATCGGTGCGCTCCTAGACGATTCAAAATATCCTTCTGGCTATTCCTCGCAGTGATTATTGACACGTTACGAAATGCAGGAACATTCAACTTAGGATTTTCTGGTCTGCAGCCCGCAATTCTTGATCGCAAGAAAGCAACATCTGCCGGGGTGCACGCGCCGAATCGCATGTTTGTGAGCGCAGTGCGCAGCTGATCGTCTTCTGCTGTCTGCTCTTGTTGACGCATGTTCTGTCTCAATATGACAACAGTGTTGAACTGATGCCACAGTATTTTACCTAAAACCGCGTTCTGGTTCCTCTGATCCGACGCGTCGGCAACATTCATGGTAACATTACCGCTATACAGAGAAGGACCCGTCATGGGTGGCAGCTGCGCAAAATCCCCAGCGACGATCACGCTCAAGCCTCCAAAGGCTTCGTCGTGAATGTTTCTCGCCTTTGCCGCCTGAGTCGCTAACAATTGAAAGTCATTACACGAGACCATGGATATTTCGTCAAGAAACAGGTATTCGACACCCTGTAGCCGCTCGTTGACTGCAGCCATGGCGGCGCCTTCGTTTCTAATGCCATCAACGTCATCCCTGTTTTTACTCTTGGATTCTCTCGGTATCCTGAACACAGAATGATAGGTGGAACCTCCTAACAGAGCGGCGGTCGCTCCAGTCGGACCCAGAATCATATAACGGTAAGCCTCTTTTCTGAGTTCAAAAAAGCGAACAATCGATTTGAAAACCTGCGACTTCCCAGCACCCCCCATTCCTCCCATGTACATTTTTAGCGGCAAGTGCTGAGGTGAAGCCGCGTGGTTCGCCACCAACAGGAAAGCTCTTTTTTGTTCCGTATTGAGATTGAAGTCGGTTATAACTTTGGCGATAACATCGGCACTCTGTTTTTTAGTCATTGATGTACGAGGGTTGAAATGGTCTGCGTCCAATACGACCACCCCGGTGTTAACTTTAGCGTTAGAAGTAGTATCGTTCGCAGGAGGTAAGTCTTCTAATTTGTTAGCCGTCAAAACTAGCCTCTGCATTTTGACAGTTTTGTTCCAGATCGCGCGCGTCTTGACCGGAAAATTTACTGGATTGTGCCCATACACAGGCAAGTGGTCCTCGCAGGCGTTCAACCAACCACTCTCTTGCAATATGTTCTTAATCTCCTTCGCTTCAGCTTCCATTCTTTTGGTTCGCAGGCCCTTATCCTCGTCTTGAAAATTGTGGTAGTCAGATTCTCCATCTGATTCTTCGTCGTCGCCACAGTCCACGAGATTGTCTGCGAAATCATCTTTTCCACCCATGAAGCCGCGCGAAAAATGCGAAGTAAACCCTGCCTGCACTTCAGCCAACTTCTTTTTCAGAGTGGCGAAATGATCATCTCTAGCATCGTTGCACTCATATCTCACGTTGAAATTAGCTAACAATTGTCTTTGTCTGTCACTGAAATCGTATTCTTTGAATGATTGATCCCAAGTCGATATAGGATCTTTAATGTCGGCAGGGGATCTCCACGGCTTGAACAGCGTCAACATTGCAAGACAATAATAAGCCCGGTCACCTTTGTCAGCTCGAGGCAAAGCGCCTCCTATGAAGTTGGGTATTACGGTATAGACTTTGTTGAAATCGCAGCTAACAGAGTGCGATAGAAAGAGAGGATGTCCTGTAGCAAAGGCGTGCCTTGCAGGTTTACGCTGTTTATTCATTTCCGCATGTTTGGCTGCTACCGTCTCATCATCGTCGTCGGTTTCCCAGTCAGATACATCGCCGTCATCGTGAAGGCTGGAGGAGGTGGGCACTGCGTAAATACTTCCTTCAAAATATTCGTCGTCATCGTTGAAATCCGCTTCAAGCGTGTCCTCATTATCGTAATTGTCACCTTGTCGCTTTTGCATGGCGGCCACGTACCAGTCCTTCCGTAAGTACTTAGCCATCAAAATCTCATCGTCGAACTCTGCCCTCTCCCGCTTGGTGCGCGCTTTTCTGTCTGCACACTGGATCCATTCGTATAGACTGACATTGTTGTATACCACGGGACGGTATCTATAGTCGTCAACACCTGAAGCACCCACAAACTTGCCATCTTGCTTGCCGATAGGAACACTATCGCCCTCGTCATCCTCATTTTCACCGTCTATGTCCATGCGGTCAGCATGCTTTGTCCAGAAAGAACGAACGAATAAAACATACGACCTCCAAGGAAACGTAACGTATGAATGACTTGTATAGTGGTCCGGATGACCCAGCACATACATGGAAGCCATCGGACTTCCGATCTCCATTTTTGCCGACATCGAATTAACCATCTTGCGCATTAAGTGTCTGGCATGCTCACGTTCCTTGACGTCTTCTCCTACATTCTCCGTGTCTTTGTCAAAAACATGATAAACAGACGCGAACATTTGATAGGACTTCAGACCTAGCTTGGATATATAGTCGGAAACATACGATACGACAGCTTTTATCGCGGTCCCAGACAACATACTGGTTACGTCTGTGTTGCACCTAGACAAAAAAGTCAGCACAGGGTTGATGGCGTTCATCATGGGCTCAACATGACGGACATTGATGTGCCCTTTGGGATCAATTTCCGACACGGGGAACACCTCCCTAGGAAATCTGGCCCGACAGACTCCATTCTTCGTTAGACAGCCCTTGCGTTCGTGTGCGATCTTGCTCGGCAGCTTAATCTTCACACGTCTCTTCTTCTTTTTGTCTTTTTTCCAGTCTTTCTTGGACTCTTTGGCAGCTTCATCCACAACCGAATGAAAATGCGTGTGGACGTTAGAACGGACCAACAAATTGTCTACCTCCCTGCGATACCGGTGATTCCACCGCTCGAGTTTAACGCACGCAGCACAGTTTCCCGAGCAGTTCAAATTAGTGCATAGAGGCGGAGGCGGAGTCGGGAATGTTTGAGTGGGTGAGCGGAAGGTTGAACCTGCAACAGCGTATTCGGAGCGGGGCAGTTTGTGAGGAACCAATCGTGGTTTTTTACCAGGGACGCTCTCTATAGACCCAGTAAAAAGCTCGGCCTGATGAGAGCCTTCCAGATATGCTATGAGTCTTTTCCTGAATTTAGAGTTAGGACCCATTATCCTGTCTCGAATTTCCTGGGGAGACATAGCATTCATAACCCAGAGCAACAGGTGGAGGTGCAACGTGAGCCGGCCTTGTTGTTCCACACTGCCATAATAAGCGTTGGTATGACCGAACAGACCCCTCTTCTCACTTTCCCAACCCAGAATGTCAGTGATAAAGGCCATTACCATATAATTAAAAAAACGCGCAGCGGAAACTGGATTCCTGGACATCAGAAGATTTCGTTCATCCGACGTCCGAATTTCTGGCCGATACACGGTGTCCGTCTGAGCGTAGTACAGAGCCAGAGGATGATGAACGTCGGACCATGATATAGTCAAGAACCAAGTGGGTGCGTTGAAGAAAGAGACCGTGGACCATATCTCGTTTCGCATATACTTCTTCGATGTCACCGACCCGTCGACGTGACCACCTATGGCATCCAGATCCTTGATCAGATCGAAACATCGTTTTTCCGCATCCGTCACGGGCTTGACATGCTCACCTTTTACCATTCTATTTGCTATGTCCTCCGCAACCAGCGGGTCTATCGTTCTCAACCTTCTTGCCACAGTACCAAACCTGGAACGTTTTGCCATCAACTTGCTACCCACTGCTGCGGATTTAAGCTGCTCGTGGTTGAAGGCGATCATTGGGAAGTAGGTGTCAGTTTGAAAACGTTTGTCGTAATACATCAGCAGACTTCTTTTTCTCGTCAGATCCGCCTGCTTGTGATTGTGAGCGGGGTGGCCTATGCCACCTTTCCCATAGGGGAACAGCCAAGGGAACATACCTGGATAGCTTTCCACGTTGTCGTACATGCTAACGGGTTTTTCAGACCGCCCGATGCCAAGTATCTTCTGATCGCGTGTCAAATGCTGAAGTGCAACATTTTTTAGTGTAGAGGTCGAGGCATTCGCATATTCTTCGCTGGTTAATCCGTGGACGGCGAACGTACAGGCGCCGTCTTTCGTTCCTTGTTCCTTTGCTGTCTCATGCACTGCCGCGGTGGCGATCCGCGCCGACCCATCAACATCAGATTTCGACTTCCTATAATCTACGACCACCGGAATACCTCTGTCTTCATAAGACATCAGATTATCGTAGGATATTTCCAAGTCTTTATAGCCTTCGTGATTTAACTTCAACCATTCCAGAGCCTCCAACACCTTCTGTCTGCGCACCAACATAGGAGTTCGATCGAATTCTTCCGGTGTGGGCGCAGAAGCACCTACGAACACGAAGGCCAAGATTTCGTTCATCTCTTCTCTGCTCGGCGGTAACTTGTTGTATATTTTGAGCACTGGCTGAGAGAACATGATCGCGTTGGCACTCATTCTCACCCTACCAGAATTAACCCTGACTACGCATCGATTATGTCTAACACGTGCGATCATTATCTGCTCCGCATATTTCAAGTCTTTGAGCTGGTCGGGTATTCGGCCGATCCAATTATGACGAGCGAGCGCCAACTTTGGTACAACGTAATTATTCAGGCTGCTTTCGCAGTCAACACATATGCGCGTGCAACCGTCGGCCAATATCGGACCATCGAGCTCTTCGATAGGGTCAGACGTATCGAACCGCTCCTTACGGGTTACACCTTTCGCCGTCAAAATATTCAAATCACCTTTAAACAGCGACATGGGCGTAAGCCTGGATCTAGACACCAACCAACCACACACAGCACATCCGTGCTCCACGAATGTCATGGGCCTCATCTTTTGACAGTATCTAGAAATTATACCGTGCCGCTCCCGATAGCTCAGAGGTCTTGGAGGAAAGGAGGTGTGTTTCAGGCGGGCGGTCAATAGTTTACGTCTCATCCTGAGTCTATCCACAAGAGCTCGAACGTCTAATGATTCCTGTAGCAGCGTAGCAGCTGACTTATCAACTACTTTACTGCACCTTCCCATGTTAGGTCTAACTTTAACGGCCTCAGATGACGGTTCAGGCATAATATTTGCAAATATGCAGACGACAGACTCGCACTTAGAGCATTCGTGATGGCTGAATTCTTTTTTCGCTTCGCTTGCGGTCGACCTGGTACGCAATGGCTGATCATGAAGCCTACTCAGTTGCACAAGCTCATCTTTGGTCAATTCTCCCGCGATCAGTTGGAGAGGGATCACACAAGATATGCAATTAGGATGTCGCTTTAGGACAGCCGATGCTCCTTCAGACTTGCACTGAAACTCGAAAGAGTATTCATTCTGAGTCCAGTTGGGTATCGCATTATTGTCCACCAGGTATCGTTCAAGTCGCACGCCTCGGAATTTATTTCGTCCACCACCCAAAACAGTAGGTATCACAGGCGTCTGAACGCAGGCGCCATCGGAGCCATTTTGGCAAAAGCACGACTTTGTAAGTCTAGCTAGTATAACATACACGTGGTATAAGACTGATACAGCCTTCCTCATCGAGGATATTAAAGAGCCCATAAGGGCGATCCACAAGGCCAATGCCTGGACGTGGGGAGACGAGCAATGGCATATAAATATACATGCAACTAAGGTTTTGAGCGCAAAGATCGGCGACAAATGAGGTAACACTCACTGCATACCGCCACAAGACAAATAGTATCCCAGAAAATCATAGGGTAATCGATTGTTGGTATCGCAGGAGGATTCGGAAGCGAAAGTCGAGAAACGCAATGCGAGATATTTAAGTAACTGGACAGACTGATGGTTGCCACCACGATTGATGATAGATGGACTAGAATGACAGTACATCAGATGGGCACATGCGCAGTATCAGACGTCGGTGAATTACCAGAAAGGAGGTGATAACCAAAGTCACAGCCTTCAGACGGAGAGCTCTGATACCAAGGACCAACGGTGAGCGGATCTTACCATGAACATTAGAATGCAAATGGCATCTAGCCTTACCGTGCATATAAATGTAAATATATATATATATATATATATATATCATTTATGATTTGTCTGCGCATTACTCACCTCGCGGCAGCAGATGGGACCCACAATGGAGGGTGCGACGGTGTTAGAGCCAAAGTCAGGGGTAACATCGCGTAACGTTGAAAAAGAACTGCAGCTGATGCCATCAAATACACACTTGCTTCTGACGTTCATCATCTCCCGGTCGACAGCCTTCGAGGGTCCTTCATGGGCGATATCCCACCGTCAGACAAACCGATAGGACAGCATGAGCCCGTCGTCGCTGTCGTCACTAGCGACCCCATGTCGTCGCCCGAAGTAGGGCCAAATCCGGATGTAGTTCGTCGATTCTGGAAGAGAATCTCAGACGTATCTGCTCGTTGTTACGATACGGACAATACCCGTAAAGGGAGCGACGACATCAGACAGTGGAACAAGCACAATCGCAAGGTACAATCCACCGTCCTCTAAAATAAGTCGGTCTGACACAACTCGGTTTTGCGCTCACAACATATAGTCCTGTGCGAAATGCACCAGCAGCAGAGGCCGCAGAATATGCGTCGTCGACGAGGACCATCCCAGTTGCAAAACATGCCGGTCCGCTAAGATAGGATGCGACCGCAAGCTGTTGTTCTTGTTCGACATGACGAAGGCGGAATACTTTCCCTCTTTCGACCAATTCATTAAGGTATTCCACAGCAAGGAGCACAGTAGGCCCAGAAGGAACAAGCGCACGGAGAACTGGATCGCTTCAGAAACGCGACCAAAACAACTTCGCCATAAGCCGATTGTTTTTGTTGTTTTTGTTGTTTTTTTTTGTTTTTTGTTTTTTGTTTGGTCTCACTACTTACCTGTGAACAGTGGGAGTGGAGCAGCCACCTCTGAGCGGTCGGATCACCAGCATGGAATGTCGTCCCGTACCGCGAAGAGATGACAGGCATTATTTGGAGTCGTTGCTTATTCAGCTAGGCAAACAGGCGAGC
Source organism: Mycena epipterygia (assembly GCA_029281465.1). Taxonomy (NCBI): domain Eukaryota; kingdom Fungi; phylum Basidiomycota; class Agaricomycetes; order Agaricales; family Mycenaceae; genus Mycena; species Mycena epipterygia. Next base: position 166,736 of record JARJCQ010000103.1, on the reverse strand, counting down.
GAACTTGACCAACTGCGTCGAAAGGAGGCGGATCTTACAGCGGCAAATTTCCATCAAACGGGTGAGCCTGCCTATTACATCAGATAAAGGTTCATGCCGGCTCATTACCACCTCAACGCAAGCCCATATCCACCGCATCAACTACTTTATGGGACTGGTTTCGGCTCACGTCTCGAATATCACCAGGGGGTCGCAGATTCTGAGGCAGCGCATGCGTCACATCTATGAGGCGGATAACAGCCATCGCGGCCCAGTAGAACGTGCACTCGAGATCGCTGTATCCATCGAGCATGAAGCCGGGTCTATATCATCCTTAGTCGTCCCATTCCATATAACATGATTTTATGCACACTGAATAATTCAACCCCCGTACACGGATACCAGACAGATTGTCAGATTTCGACCAACTAGTAGATCATCAATTTCACGCATCGCACGCTCCATGAGCTTCTCTTTGCAGATGCAGCTGGCGACACAATCAGCCACGTGACGAGCGGAAGGCGATTTAACTATAGCTGCTGCAATCCTGTATTTAGGACCGGAGTTGCAAAACGTGCCGTGAACTGTTTCTCGCTGAGTTTGATACCAATGCGAGTTTATTCCGCGCTACTCTCTAAGTACTTACGAGCAAATGACGGAAGAGACCTTAATCCGGTAGGTTGCAAATGTGCAGTTTTAACTCGTTGAACGTAAGTTATATATCGGCCCGATACTCACCACTTGTAGAGAATTATGTGCAGATAATCAATGGTCGTTGGGCCGTTAAATTAAACGCAAACCGCGTCAGAGTAGAGCCCATATCAATGCTGCATCCGGACGTAGCAATCGAATAAAGAAATAATTAAACACTCCGCATACGCAAGACACCGGTCTCTACATACATCTCTACGCCGGTATACACAAGGACCAAGTTGTTTCCAAATACAAAATCCCGGCGGTGGATCAACAAGTCTGTCGCCAAAGACATATCAATTACATCTCCCATCAGAATCTTAACCAGGCACGGAGCAACCTCGCTATGTGCGTAGTTATCGGGCAGATCCTCTATCGCCACCTGTCTGAGCATCTTTGCAAGCGAATGGTCGGAGTCTCGGAGGTCTAGAGTCTGGACGCAAGGCGCTCTCGCTAAGAGGGTGCGCAGCGTCCAGGCCTCGATCAACGTGCCGGGTAATGCCAGCAGAGTGACCCGACTCAAAACCAAAGGCTGCCCGTAAAAAAAATTGCGCATCTGAAAGTCTTTGGTGGCCGTCACACCAATAGAGAAAATGGAGGGGGCGTCTAGCGCGGCGACCAACATACCGGCAGAGGTGGACACCGTGCCGACTTCGAGATGTGTCAGGTGGACCAGTGGAGGGAGATGGGGGTCATAAATGACGTGCGGTGGGGGGAAGATGCATTCGAGGTGCATAAGCTCCAAGGTGACTAGTAGTCGGGCCGTTCGGAGTATATCGACCAGCTCCTGCCAATGCAGCGCCGAACGTCCATTGAGACCACTGAGAGATAGTGTTCGAATGTTGTGGAAGGGATGAGGCGGTGTCCAGAATGGAGGAGTACCACATATGTATAACTCGGTCAACGCATACAACACTGACATCGGATGCGAAAATGGCCTCCCAGAATTGCTGAAGATAGTAGGACGCTCCGAAACGCGAGTGTCCGGGGCGTGGAATTTTACGCGGAGACGACGTAGGGAAGGGGAGCGGAGTATACGAAGGTGATCCGCAACGGCACGCGCTGCTGCAACTGATGCAGATTCCACGACGAGTGACTCGCATCGTTGCCATATGATCTCCAGAGCAGTGAAAACCACATCGACAAAGTAGACGATTTCATCCGGCGTCCATTTCTTGGCAGAAACGAAGGGCACATCGACGAGATCGAGTACGATGTTCACGCGGTTCGATTTAGACCGACGGATAGCGGCCTTCAAGAGAGGAACAGGAGTGGAGAATGACACATATAGGCAGCTCCAAACGACGACAGATCCGTCCGTGATTGCCCTCCACCCTTTGTTGACCCGTCTTAGAAGTCGTTGCACAGCTCCGTACAATCGAGGATCCTCTGCGAAGGAGCCAAGAGCGAATAAAAATATTTCGAGCATAATCTCTGGTGGTAAGAGCAATATCGGAGAAATCTGCAAGACGAGAAGACAGTAAGTACAGACCAGCAACATTCACCATTGGGCGTCACCTGGGTCAAGGCAGTCATAGATGCTAAAGAAGACGGTCCAACCCTGGGTCTGACAGGAGCGGTGGATAGCGACACTGCGTTCATAGCGCTTTCCAGATACGACATGAGGTGCGAGAGGAAGATCGTCGCTAGAGGAAAAGTTGAAGGCGCAGCTGATCGCTGATAACTTATATAAAGAATCTCGAACACATGTGAACCAGATATGATCGCATCAAATCATCATTCACATGCAGTCGAATCAACCGGATCAACAATTGGTACCGAACCTATCGCATTTGCAATTTAACAGTTAATATTCAGCCACGGATTTTTCAGCATAAATCATAATTGGCATAGGGCATGGACATAATACGCAGTCGATTGTATAATAGGCGACGATAATATTTATCTCTTAGGTATTCCGCACACAATAACCCAAAGAATGTTGCATCCTAGATGAGCTGCGCGCTCAGACGAACCGCTGATAGCCGCGTTGTACACGGAGCAAGTGTAACCGACGACAACAAAAGATCCGAATGGAACTTCTCCCACGAACGGCGGCAAAACCTCGGCAAGTTTTACTAGGTCGGAATCAAAATCCACGACTACAGTCCGAGCGTCGTATACGGGCACTGACACACGAATAAGTCCGGCGTAACAATCGAAATTAGACAATACATACCTCTATCGTTGTACGCGAGCAATGTTTTCGATCTTGAAGCAGTATAGTTGGACGGCGAAGCAGTGACCTTAGACGGGGAGCTGGTAGACACGGGCGCGAACATGTCGGCTGGAGCGGAGTTGTTGAACATGTCGTTCGCATCTGGCGTACAAGATGAAGGTAAATTAAGCGAAAATAACGACGGGGAGCGGATAACGAGCGTACCGCGGGTGGAACTTAGATTTTCCGGAGAAATCATGGTTTGAAAAGAAACGGCATGTTTGGTGGATATCTGAGCACGCAGCACTGTCTCTCCAAATACCAGACACATTAGAGACTCGAACCGTTCCCACTCCTGATTGTGGAATATGCCGGAAAGCCATTTACGCATACGGTCTGACTTGCCGCCAATCTTCTGAGGAGACACGAGTTTCGACTCAGCGCAAAACAGCGCAGATACGCAGGTCGCGATCCGGTCATCAACGTGCAAGCGCATAGTGGAAGTGGACCCATAAGACACTTTACTGGACAAACGAACCGGAGAAACACGCGAAGGATTAATGAAGTTTGGGGCCGCATCCCGAAACATCATAGCACCATAGGAGTTACTATACGCGGCGGTGAGCATCACAACAATGTGGGGAAAAAAATAAAAAATAAATAAATAAGCACTCACTCAACATACATGTCGCGAATATATTTCTTCCATATCCCATATTTAACACGCCCGCCTTTGACGTTAGGGGGTTCAATGCCAGAATTGCGATTGGGATCGTATGCAGCAATGACTTGACGACCACCGCTAAAAGAAATGTATAATGAGTATATACGAATAAGTTCAGCCAAATAGAGCGCAGACGTACGGCAGAGGAGGACAGGTGAGATAACCAGGACGCAGTACTTCATCCTGAAGGTCAATGTCGAAAACTCCACAAGGCGCGTCTGCATCACTGGGAGAACGGTGAGGAAGGGCGAATTTAGCAGAGAATCAAACTAACAAGTAACTCCGGTAAGTCTCTATATCCTCTAGAAAAACGGTAGACCGGTCCGTCCCTTTGGTATTAGAAGGTCTGGATGCAAGAACCACCGGAAGTTCAGGCTCCCCGAAAAATTCGGCCATAGTCAACGATTTTTTCTTTGAAGGGCTAGGCTTGAACTTAGAAACGTCCATTTCAACGTCACTGTCGACAGGCGATCCTCGTTTATCAATAACATCTCGACCTGAAGGCCTATAACGGGCTCAGTAAAAAGTTCGTGTCCGAGCTTGCGAACGTTGTAAAAAAAAAAAGAAAAAAGACCAACCTATTAGACGCGACTGATTTCCCTTTACCCTTAAGCACAGGTGTCGGCTTTGGCCGAGAGACAGGAGAAGGCGAATCGGGAACAGACGCCAAATCACCTTCAGGAAAGGGCAGGTCCCAATCAGGAGACGGCGAACGAACAAGGACTGGTTTGGGTTTACTGAATAAAATAAAAAAATAAATAAAAATTAATGTATTCAATGATAGACGTCAACGAAAATCACAGCGGACGACGAGACCTGTTGGAATTCACATCATTCAAAGAAGCGGCGGTTGGACCCGACGCCAGAGATGCCAACATAACAGGGAGATTATCTTTCATGAACACAGACATCCAATCCCCCATAAATCTAGAAGACGGCGTTCAGCACTCAGAATACCTCAGATAAAGACAAGTACTTGGCCATATCCGCGTTGGCAGACGAGGGAGGCACGGAGTCTCTGACTACGTCTTCATTCCTTGTGTAAAAGAAAAAGAAAAATATCCCGTCAGTCCACATATAGACGTAAGCCAACATATACCGACTTTTCAACATGCAGCTTGGTCTTCTTCCTCAAGGATGCTTTCGAGGCAGAAGCGGAAGAAACCAGCGGCGACGATCGACCGGACACAGCGCTAGTTGAAAGTATTAATTTAATATGGGCAGTTCGCATCAAACGCTCACCTTCGAGTAGACAGAGAAGGTGGCAACGCACTGAAAATATATAGAAAAAGCAATACAAACACATAGTCAGCAAAATAGCAACACGTACAACAGAAACCCAACACGCACGCAGCCTTTACGCCGGATGGCTTCTTGAACATACTAACAACCAGTATTCAAACAGGCGGAATAGAATAAGACGATGCGGATACAATACCTGTCGTCCTCGGCCATGGCCTCCAAATCTCTATTGAAATATACACAATATTTGAGCGAATGCAACATACAATATAAACACGAATTTTAACCTACTCTTCAGAGGAAGGTATGTCTATGATCGCAGAAGAAGCGACCGCACTGATGAGCCGTAAGCATACGGGTAAAATCAAACGATAGACACGAAAAAAAAAAAAAAAAAAAAAAGAAAAAGAAATACGAATAAAGGAAAATCGATCTAGCACAATGTAAAAAAAAGAACACGCACCGCTTGCGCTTGAGAGGAGTCGAGGTTGAAAATTTGACCTTCAACAGCTGCTCAGGCGGAGGAGGGGTTCTGGGTAAACACAAAGCGACATGAAAAACAAAGCGACGATTATAAAAATAAAATAAACAACAGCTTACACATCTGCAGAGTGGTCGGATACCCCGTCATACGGATCGCTGATGCAAGTCAACGGGACATACGCATAATCGAGTTAAACACGTACCCGTCATTGATGAATTCTTCCTCATATCTGAAGGGACGATGTAGGTTAGGTCGTAATTACAGCATAATAGCAGGCCGTACTTATCAGGCGAATCTGACGCGTCACCACCGGGCACAGCAGAATCTGATCGATCGACACCGCTGGAAAATATCAAGATAAGACAAATCAGTTCAAAGTGCATTCAAAACAGTACGAACACGGGAACGGTGGCAGCGCCGTTATCCCTAACACAATAAGACACGTTAACATGGAAAAACTGCGCAGATACGGAGCACGCACGTATCGTCAGCTTCATCGTCGATAAAGACCGAAGATGTGGGTTTAGCCTTCGATCCCCGAACGGCCGAGCGTCTAACATACGAAAGAATTATTAAATTGAAAAGAAAGCCAAAAAAAAAAATCAAAAAAAAAATTATAACTCACTTGCGAGTAGATGCTGAAACTTCGGCAGGACGGTTCACCAGAACACCATCGTCCCTGTATAATAATTACAGCAATAATGAATGAGACGCAAAAGTCAACAAGACCCACGAATCCTCGGTATCGCCTTTAAGGAAAAGCGGGGTGCTGATTTTCTTCTTGGTGCTTCGCACTGGTCTGGGTCTGTGTTATTGTCCGATTAGCCAAAAGATGAATAAATGATAAGGACTAAGCTCGCCGATACTCACCTAGGAGGCGATTTGACGGGAGTTCTGAGAGTAAATGAGTAGTAGGCCGATTATTACAGGTGCAAAACACACCTGGGAGCCTTGGGCATTGTCGGATAAGTATACCAATCGATAAAAAAAAACAGGATGAAGAAGAAGAGCAGGACAAAGTAGGTAAAGGAAGAAGCAAATACCGTATGTAATATATAAGGCCCGCTCCTTCAGCTCGGATGCAGAACAGGGTCCAGTCGGATCTATCGCAAACACCATCACCCAACACATAGCCGTAGTCAATATAAGCGAGCTCAGCTGTCGTTATCGCTGCACGCTCCATATGTAAAATATGATGGAAGCATACCATACACGACCTAAGATTGAAACGGTAGGCCCCACATGTTTGCCGACCACAGGCGATGAGGCACAACATGAAACACGTACCGTACCTGGAACCAGGAATATGGCGTTAATTGTAACCGCACGAGGCAACAAACTCCGGATCAGCTCGGCCCCCGTCATTGTGATGAAATTCCAAATCGAGACGAAGACGTACTGGTACCGCATATGGAAGAACATATGGAAGAACATGTGGAAGAACCAGGTCCGAAATCAGCTCGGCGTCAGTCAGTGCGACGAAATTCCAAATCGAGACAAGGACGTAGTGGTACCGCATATGGAAGCTAGAAGAACTAGGTCCGAAATCAGCTCAGCGTCCGTCAGTGTGATGAAATTCCAAATCGAGACAAAGACGTACTGGTACCGCATATGGAAGCAACATGTGGAAGAAAAAGGAAGAACCATACAATGACTCCACAATCAGAAGCGCCACATATTTAAAATGCGACCATCAACAACTATAATGCGCAGCTGATGCGTCGGACGAACCAGGGTCAGCCGACATATCCGCAATCCAAAGAGAACACATCGGAATTCGAAAGCATTAACGACTCGAATTTCGAAACGGTAAAAGCACGTACAATCGTTCTCGGTAATAAACAGCCACCGTCACTATCCTCCATCGAGTATCAGCATATCGCCAAGTGCCATGGACCAATTTTATCCCTACCAAGCAGCAGGTGAGCCTGAGTTTAAATATAATTCCGTTCTCTATCGCATTTAATTTGCGTGCTTCGGGCATAAAACTTACCACACCTTGTATCAGCATTAAAACTCGAAGCTTTGGCTACGATAAGCAAGAAAATAGTCAGCGACAGAGAGTGCGCCAGCGTGCAGCATCTAGCTGACATCAAGGTGAATACAAACTCGTACGCGACGCAAAACAGCAAAAACTGAAATACCCGAAGCTGGAGAGCGCAGTAACGAACGAAAGCGGCGTCAAGTTCAAGAGCTGGCATCTATGCACTTTGGATTCAGACGACGAAACGATGGATGAGGTCGTGTTCAGAATCCAAGGAATCGTAATGAAGAACGAACTCGTACCCAAAGGCGCGAACAAGTAAGCAACCAGCAAGTGCGATGTAATAATAAATAAACTCACGCGTATGCTAGTTGCAGCACTCGTAAGGCGATATATCTATCGCAGTACGTCGAAATTTGCGGCATCAACACAGCGACATTCGAAGCCTGCATCGCAAACATCCTGGATGTTCACCAGAAATTCGGGCAGCACCTGGCAGGCACCCCGATGTGCGACCTCGTTACGAGATTGAGCGCGGACGGGGTCGTGTTTTCTGCAGGCAACAGACTATTTACTAGACGATCAGAGGCGCCAACGGAGCAGGACAACTCTTTCGAGCCAGGCGTAGACCCAGTGCAGCGCTTCGCTAAGCTCAAAGGCACAGAACTCATACACGCACCGGAAAATATGGTCAAATACTACCGCCTCAAGGGAAATGCTCAGTGGGTAAATAAGTTCAGGTCGACACCATAACTAAACGCACCCGCATCCAGCCACGACAAATACCAGACGATCGCTCCAGGCACCTTCCAGCCTGGCGACATAGTCGAGATGCAGGTCGCATTCATAGCGATCATGTCCGAAAAGAAAATCACAATCACGAAGAGACTGCAAGCACTCACTCTACTGGACGACAGTTATACAAAGGTGCGCCGTTATCAGGCACTTCAACCCTGCATCTGATGTGATTCATGCGCGTAGACTGCACTCAAATTACGCGTAGCATCCATAGCACATCCCACAGCACAACCGACATTGATTCGCAGGAAAGTCGGTTACTTTTACGAAGACGAAGAGGAACTCAAGGCGCAGAAGAAGATCCATATACTGTACCAATACGACCAAGTGTTCAGGTGACGCGTGACGGCCAATTTTTCTGAGGTTTTTAAAAATCACCATAAATCAAAAGAAAATTTATCGGCCATCTCGGTGAGTGAAATTTCCGAAATTAATGAACACTTGGTCATAATAGTACAGTAGAAGGTGACCAGAACGAAAGCGGGGAGTAGTGGTAGTTTGTACAGCACGTAAACCATTAGTGTACAGAATTTGGTGGTGTACATGCAAGAAGTTGCGCATTACTGGCGAAAGAGAGCGACATTGTACAAGTACTGCCACCAGATTGACACCGGATCTGATCCGATAATATATCACGTGAGAAATGTCGGGCTGGCGCAAAACGCAAAGTGTAAACCGATCGATGATAACGTTCTAATAGGTAAACCTTTTTTTTTCGCTGAGGGTATTCGCTCACACTTTTGCGCGATGATATTTTACATGTACTACTGCGCAATATTTAGTTACTTTGTATTCGTCTCGTAGCTCTCCTGCTAATTCAAACCACTGGATTCACTCACAATACTCGCCACTGAATAAACATACTCTAATAATTACTGGCCCTCGATTACACTCCGGACTTATTACTGTACGCTCAAGCGGCGGAGTGTCAAATTTAATGCTGAGTGCCGAACGGCTGATCACGTGAATTCAAAGTCGTGGGGCAGAAAATACGCAACTCACACCTACTCACAAGCTATACGCGCAACACAAACAGCAGCATATATTAAACAGGCTGACGGCAGGTAGCGAAAGGGGTGTTCATTACTAGAGCATACTACATACAACGCAATGCTATAGACCTAGCCTCGAACCATGCAACCACTGTACTATCCCAAGGCAGGCTTCGTCGTCCCAATGAAAGACTAGACACGTCACAATAACCGGCTGTATTTCTATCTATCAGAATTTGTCGCGCGTACATTAGAGAAACACCATGGAATAGCAAATCCTTCAACGACGGACATGCGTTCCAATTCGGTCCGCCACCGGAAGGAACATACTGGGACGCAACGTGAAAAGCGTGAACAAATTCATGAGCCGCGCCGCGAAGATCCAAGCGCTCCACACGAGGGAGCATACGAAAGAAGTCATCCAGCCCATCATCTTCCTCACATTCGCCAGATAGGATGACGCGCGACACGTTCGCCAAAATGTGAGGACACAAAGATGCGCAGACGAGGTCGGTTCTATCCGCGAAGGTGATCTTGACCGTATGCAACTCGGGCAAAACCAATCGGGACACCAAATCCGACATGGAGCGACTGCCTCGAATTCTAGATGCAATATTTGGACACCCGTTAACGGGATGGAAACTGCCAAGTCCAACGTGCAAGCAAATTCAACCCCAATAAACACCAGCTTGGTGAGTGCGGACGAAGATGCGAGCATGGTGAAGACCTGGTACCAGAATATGAAATACCCGGGAGGCTGTCTCACGAGGAGGGCAGGATGCGGTGTGGAATAATAGGTCACAAGAGGGCAGGGTTCAACGGTGGACATGATAGAGAAAATGGTGAACGGAGCAAATGCGGGTCCGAACAAAGGGTTCGAAACGAATTTGAATCCGACGATGTCCGGATGATCGAAATCGGAGAAGTTATCCACCCCGAACGCGACGCTGAAGGATCCCAGCATCACAGGCGCGACCGTCTCGAAGCGTTCCAGCTGAGAACCTAGTATAGATGGAGTAGCCGCTTCAAGAAGTAAAGCAGAGCAGCGGGACATGCTGTCCAAGACAGTACGAGTTGCGGTACGGATGAAGGCGTCCGCTCGTCGGTGTTGGACCATTTCTGTAACGTCTCCGAATTCGGAGAGGTCGGTGCACCGCAGGGTGAGGAAGAAAGGCAGGTCTCCCACTCGGCTGAATATGGTAGAAACGAACGAAAGAAGAACGCGGGGAGATAGGAGGATATGGGTCCAGAAATGAGAAGTGGTGTCGACATAATCGCGCATCTTCGAGTGTATAAGCCGAAATATACCCCGCAGCTCCAGTAGCAGGTCAATGTTGTAGTCCCCCCGAGGGACGAACGCATCTTCAAGCACGCGGAATATCAACTCGACGTGCAGCGCCAGATCGGGAAGATATAGATCGTCGTGAGACGTCGACAGGGCGCGGCCACCAATAGTAGTGTCCACGGTGCCGGCCGAGTCGATACGATTCTAAATAAAATAAAATAAACCAAATTGAACACAGAATAACGAACCAATGGAGAGGTCGTACCTGCCGCGACGATAAGGATAAGGCCACGACTTCAAGGTCGACCGCAACCGGTACATTGGAGGGTAACTGCGGAATAAATAAGCCAAACATAAACGACATCGAACGCGGTATTTAAAAAAACAAAAAACAAAAAAGCAAACCTCAGAGTCCATGGTGGGTCAGGTCAAAGCGAGTAAGACTGCGAGATGGTGGGAGGTGGACGAAGGGGTGGGTTAAATCAGAATCTGACACACGAGAATAAAGAGAGGAAGGAAGTAGTATTGATGCCGTGATCCCAAAACCTTCCCAACTGTAAATATAATACTCCATGATTGGTACACAGCATAGCGGGGTTTCTCCTGGACTAATAGACTCACAACTCTGCGGGTCATTGAGCCGAGAAAGCTCCTCCACTGTCGGGATCTTGTATAAGGTGTGTTTAGCATTGCCGTACTGGGCCATAAAAGCCGTCCTTGATAGACCCTTCCACTTCTCGATATCCTCCCACCTTTTACAAAAATTTGCGGTGGGCAAGGCGATCCCTTTCTTCATGTAGGATGCGCGTTGCCACATGGACAAGTTGTTGAAAAATTCAGGTGAAAAGTGATCGATTGGGACATCTGTTAGCAGTGTGTGAGACATTCCTGAAGGACCGAGTCCAGGTACACGTGTACGCTGAACCCTGTGTGAGACAATAAGTATATTGAAGGAGAAGAAGTGAATTGGAAATACCTTCGTCCCCTGTGGCGCTGCATTGATTGCCTCGATTTACTCCTTGTGGTCAAGACACCAAAAAATTCAGTGACCGCGGCGTCATGTCCCAGCTTCTCATGGATGAGATAGTCTGTGGTGCCAGGTATAGGTTCCTCATCGTCAGAATGGCAGTCGGTCTCTCCGGCCAAGCATGCGGTGGTTGGACTGAAGCAGTCGTCGTAAATTTGTGTGGTGCACCAGGTGAGAAGCTATCAACACATGAGCCCGGAGCAGTTAATAGGGTATGATCAAACACACCTCCTTGCGACGCCGATAGGCATTATTGTCTATGATTTCCTGCTCCATGCGGCCTGGCCTCCCATCTTCTTTGCGAGCCTGCTCCCGCATGTATCCGTATATAAAGCTCTGATAAAAGCTGTGAAGAAGATTGTAATTGTCGAGCAAGGAAATGTTACACTCGCAGAATGAGTATGCCCATGCTACGGTGATAGCGCGGAAGGTGTGGATGGCGAGATGCTTGTGGACAAGATTATACATTGACTCAATGTTGCCAAAAACGTTGGGTGCAAATGCATGAAGACCGGCATTGGTGATGGCATTAAAGATGATGCGTAGATGTTGGTTGCCAATTCGTACGGCATCTCTGGCCGTCTGGCTGCTCATCGCCTTGATAGTCCTCAAGAACTCGGAGATCCATCTATACACATCGTTCGTGGGTGGTGTGGTAGAGCCGATGATGCCGTACAGCTGGGTGTTTATGTTGTCGGCTGAAGAGAACCGTGCCTCGAATGGGGCCATTTGTTGAGCGGTCAGGTGGTGCAGGACAGCATGCTGTGAAAGAAGGTTCATGGAGACCCGCAAATGCAGGTGTAGGGTTTTCTGAAGCGGGATGTTAGTTCAAGATGCATAAGGGACAAGTAGAATACCGCACCTGTAGGCCTACTGCATCATATGGTACCTGCTTGCGGGTAATTTTCCGGTTCTTCGGTTTCTGCGGTTTTTTCCCTTTTTTCTCTCTTCTCGTTTTTTTTTGAGAGGGGCTCCTGCGTGGTCATAGGCTCAGGGTTGGAGGGTCCAGTGTCTGTGTGACAATGCTTATGATGAGAAGAAGAAGAAGGCTGAGCGTTCTGACCATAAGGGGGGCTGAGGAGGGCGTATATCAGAAGAAGGCTGAGCGCCCTGGCCGCGAGGGGGCTGAGGAGGGCACGTATCAGAAGAAGAAGGCTGAGCACCCTGGCCACGAGGGGGCTGAGGAGGATGTGCATGGGAAGATGAAGCACCTTGGGCAGCAGGCGGAGCGCCGTTGCCGGGAGGGGGTGGAGGATGTGCATGGGAAGATGAAGCACCCTGGCTAGCAGGAGAGGTGCCCTGACCAGCAGGAGGTTGAGGAGGGGAAAATGAAGTGCCCTGGCTACTATGTGGCCATCACAAGAAACTAGTGTAGGTGAAGCGATAAAATGGGGGTGGTGGGGGCGGAGGGGCGGATGAGCCGGATGCAGGGGGCGCGGGGGGCATGGGGATGTCTTCATCAGACATGTCAGAAAATATTAAAGGAGGGTAGTAATTAAGTTGCCAACTATGGCGTTCAAAGTGCACTTTTAATACTCTGCTACATATTTCGCTATTTTTGTCTTTCCCGCTACCTCTTTCATGAAATTCATGTTTTTTCCACTACTTATTTGAATTCAAGATGGACCAAAAGAGGGAGCGGAAAAACCTAGAATTTCTGCTCCCTCTATTGGGCGATTCACATTCGTGCTACCTCCATTGGGATAGTTTTTAATCACACTACTTTTACTGACAATTTTGTGATCCCGCTACTTTTGACAGTCGCGACCAAAATCCCGCTACTCTTCACTTTTTGGACTTCTGAAATTTTTCGCAAAGATTTTTTTTTTTTCATGTACCATGGGTTGGCAGAGGTTTCTGTCTGTCAGGTGCCCATTGCCATGTGCATTTGTCCTTTGCATGGCTGCTAGTAGCTACTGTAGACTTGACAGTACTGTACATAAAACTTGTTAAAAATAATTCTTTGCGAAAAATTTCACAAGTCCGAAAAGTGAAAAGTAGCAGGATTTTGGTCGCGACTGTCAAAAGTAGCGGGATCACAAAATTGTCAGTAAAAGTAGCGTGATTAAAATCTATCCCAATGGAGGTAGCGCGAATGTGAATCGCCCAATAGAGGGAGCAGAAATTCTAGGTTTTTCCGCTCCTTCTTTTGGTCCATCTTGAATTCAAATAAGTAGCGGAAAAAACATGAATTTCATGAAAGAGGTAGCGGAAAAGACAAAAATAGCGAAATATGTAGCGGAGTATTAAAAGTGCACTTTGAACGCCATAGCCAACGTAATACGTTGGCAAGTTAGAGGAAAGGAGAGTATAAGTGGAAGGGTAGTGGGTGCGATGGTGGCCAAAGATGAAAGGCCGGCGAGTTCAAAGGAGATTGTCGGAAGAATGGGCTTGTCAAAGATGAAAGCAGGTTTGTATGAAGGAGGTAAGTCACCAGTGTAAACGCTAGTGAGTTACAAAGGAGATGATGGACAGAAGCAAAAGGATGAAATGCGGATGATGATCCGAGCATCGCCACTGATCAATCTTCAATTGGTCCAATTATGATTTGATCCACTCTTCCTCTCTAGATCTCCACTGTCAATCGTTTTACGGTCGACACTGGCTCCTACTGGATTCAATCCCTCGCAGCTCACAGGTTCAATTGCCTTCATCATTGGTATGCGGCGTCGTGCAAGGCTTCTGAAAGTTGGCAGGCTTCTTTTGCAATATCCCTTTGTTTGAAGATCCCTTTATAATTATTATTGATCCCTTCATAATTATTATCAAGATCCCTTTATTCTGTGCTATGATTATCCTCATTCTCCGCAAAGGTTGGCTTTGTTCTGTTTCTCATAAAAGACTCACCTTTGTTAGATCAGCAAATCCAAAGTAGCATCCATGGCCGTCCCTAAATCCCGTCCTACACTTCTGCGTCCCATGCACGCCGTTCATCTTGGCTCTTATGATGCACTGGACCGATGGCTCGCGGCCGCCGACCTCAATCCAAACGATGATCTCCACAGTGTGTTGCCTGACGACCAGGCCATGTGCGAGATCTTTCCTGCCATCCTTCCTTCTATCGTCTGTTTTATTTCTCTGGGCTAGTTGAACACCACGCTAATTATTTTTCTAGGGAAACTTTCCGCCCGTATACGTTCTTTCGTTCATGGCCTTCCACCCCCACGCTGGTACCACCCATATCCTCCGGCTGGCACTGTTTGCCGGATACCCCGATGCCCCCGATGCCCCACTATGGGCAAGTCGACTGACGCCAGGTCGGTTCGTTTACTTCCCGGAATTGCGGGCATTCGTGGCCAGGCTGGTTGCAGGCCTCACTGACATTCCTGTGAAGTCAATACTTGTGAGTTGATGTTACTATATCTATGTTTTCTATCGCTTACCGTTGGGGGTCATCAGCCGCGAGGTACCTAGGCCGGCCCCCTTTTGGACTGGTCACTCGCAGCTGATATCAAAATGCGAGCTAAAAATTTATAACGGAAGATCTTGTCGCCTAGGAATGTAGGGCTGTTCGCCGTGCCCGTTGCTCCGGTTCTACGGGTCCCGTTCCGTCGGGATCTCAGGATTTTTTTCAACGAGTCGGGAGCGCGACGGTTGTCTAGTCTTGCTTCGACGGCCGTCAACGGGTCGCCAGGTTTCTTCAAAAGGTATGTGGTAGCCGAGGTAATCGGAGGTATATAACGAGACGTTGAGTCGCCTTCGAAAGCTCCACGATTATGTTCCTGCTTCCATACGAAATTTCGGACTTCTAGCGTTCAAAACTTCAAATTGAAGAACCAGAGTGGGAAACTAAACTTCCGGAGGAACCTACTACCGAATTGCGTGAGACAGTCTGACCATCCCTGGCAATTAGTCCTCGTGCTATCAAAGTTGTCATTATAATTTCACCTTTCATGCAGGGAGAGACCCCTCGATCTGTTGATCATGCTCAAGCAATTATGATCATCATTTGGCTTGGTGAATGAGCCAAGTAATCCATTCGAATGTGATTTCTTGACAAAATAGCTATCCAGGTCAGTTAAAACCATTAGAGAAGTAGCAGAGGGGCCGTCAACTTTCCATCGCCCGTCCCGTCCCGTAGCGATTCTGGAGGAACTCACAGTTCTCTATCACTGGGCCTCTGTAGATCCATACATAAAAATGATGCCTGTCGCATGTTGGCTTCAAATATCAGTGTCAAGAGTGTCATCTAGTTTATTAACAGAGATATTTTCATTCATTATTAATATGTACATGTTAGGGTCTGGTCCCAGTGGTCACATGGACATGCAGCAAGATAAAGGTTCAAGCCAAGGTCAGTTACTGCTGCGTAAATTATACTTTTCTCTTAGCCTCTCGTTCAACTTCAAATTGATTCGGGAAACGGTATAAATGCTACCGAAAAAGCAACAGGTATTGTGCAAGTAAGTTTTCATTTGTAGGAATTGGCCGGGGAACACAGCAATAGTCGAGTCGAGTCGCGAGGCTGAGGGAACAAGAAAGACAGAATCGAGAATCAAATCAATATTGACTGACTGTGCATCATTATCCCCAACTTCAAATTTTGTCAAGTATTATGTGAAGGAAAAAATGTCCTGTGGCCCGAGATTTTACCAGGCAGATGAGGACACAGGTTGGCACGGCGGGAGACAAATATGTGGATCCCAAATACTGTTTCGCATGGGAAGAAGCGGTTCCTAAGTCGATGGTCAACGTCGTTAGGCTAAGTTTGTCTTATTAAAAAAATGGTTAGGCTCCGTTACAAAACCGAATAGCAGACGCGACATTCGATGCGATGGGTAAGGGCTACGAAAAGGAACAATAATGAGAGGACTTGGGTATTTCAATATTGTGAGGACTCCAAGATTATACCTGGATTGCTGTTAGACGGATCCGGGAACCTACGCAGCACGCGGTCATAATTTAGAGCTGCAATGAGACGAGTTTTTGGTGTATTATGATCAATGGAAACAGACAACGAAAATTCAGGCGGGCAGGTAGACACACACTGGAAGTGAGGGGAATTGACCAGAGATGGAATCGGTTATATGTGGAGAGTAAATTGGAGGATTTTTGGAGGAACTTGATGCGGAAGAACTTGCACGCACATTTAATGCGTGCGGAGGAGCTTTGAAACCGGCGGGAAGATATTAACGCAGTGCACCCGACAGATAGAGCCGGAGATGAATTTGGGCAGAATTGAACAAAGGTTGGTGTACGAAGCAGCGGAATGAAGCAGGAACTTGTGGACTCGAGAAGGGCCGGAATTTGGTACTGTAATTGTCTCGAGAGAATGGAGAAATAAAATGAGCGAAGGCACAAGCTTAGAGGAATTAATCGGACGAAATCGTTGATGCGAGTACCGGGACGTACCAGGTAGCGAGCGTCCAATAGCCTAATTTTTATATATCTCTATCTCATCATTGATTCTCGCTCCGCGAGTATTAGTACGTGTGTGGTCTCATCGATCTCGAGTCAGCTGTAGAGAGTCGGACTTGGGGTGAACAACGAGACGGGAGGCAGTGAAAGTTGCGCGCCGCTGGACGTGCTGCGTGAATGCAAAATTCAGGATAGCAACGAGGAGCTCGACGCCTAGGAAAAAAACTCTACCGGAAAGAGGGCCGCTGAGCACGAGCTTTTAGGAGCGACAGCAGAGGACACACGCTGGAGCATTTCGCAGGATCAAGAAAAATCAAGAAAAGACCTGATAATTGAAGAGCACGAGCGCGGTGCCAACACTGGCAACGAAACACCCTTGAAGACCCAGCAGGAGCAAGATCCAGAATTCCCGAATTCAGTTGCAGTCCCTGTGTATGGATGCGGCGGCGTCAGCGAGCGTCTGGATGCAGTAGTACCAAGAACGGGCTCGCATATATCTTGTATGAAGGTCGCCGTGAATTCCATTCAGAGGTATCTGCGCAGATCGATTAAGAAACAGAAGATTTAGAAGGTCCGGTGCAAGCGCGGAGACAGTGAGCCGGTTAAAGACTTGGTGTAGAGATTCTGCTCCAGGCTCTGGCTTTGTCGTGTCGAGCGTCGAGTCGTTCTCCGTCAGGACGAGGGAGAGCAAAAGCAAGAGCAAGTTTTCAGTGACTCACCCATCGGCCGATAATCCGACGGACCTAATCGGCGAGACCATCTAGCTACGAGGTCCCTCTCGCCTGGTGCTTTTTTGTAACTCTCGACTGTCCGCGTCCCGACACCCTCCGATGCCTCTGCTGGTTTCCGCACGCCCGTCGACGCCCCGCAAGATGCTCATTCTCTCCGAGTCAGTGGCGCAATCCCCCTCCTCCTCCGAGTCTTCTCTGCGTGGCACTGTCTGCGGGTATAGCCTCCGTGGCTGAGAGGCCCGCGCACATAGCAGCCGGGTAGGCGCCCGCGAAGACGAAGGCCCCGCTAGTGCTGAGGGCGTAGTTACTGCCGCTGCACCTCTCGAGATCTCGCGAGACGCCCCTCGCAGACCTGCTGCTTATGCAGATGGCCATGGCCCCGCTCACGCACTCGACGCCACTCAGACCACGCGGCCGCTCCGAGACGTCCCGTGTGCGGTGTGCCGCGCATGTACGCTCCCGTCGATGGCGAAGATGATGCCGAGTCTAGATCTGCATGTGAGTGTCTCCCTGTCCGGGTCTCTTATTCCCCGTCCCTGAATGTGCCCCGTGCGAGCCCGGCGTACTCCCCCGCCCTAGATAAGATGGAATTTCCTCCCTCCATACTCGTTCACTATGCCAGTTACTTACCCCTCCACAATCCATCGTCGTCTATACTCCTCGCGCCCGGCGCTGTTAGCTTCATCTTACCGCATTCCATCCTCTGCCCTGTTCACTGTTCACTGCATCTAATCCCAATTCCGCTCGACAACACTTCATTAAACGCACCCTATTCCTCCGCTTTCCCGACCCCATCTCCTTCTGTTCTCGTTCCACATTCATCTTACATCGTAGCAATAACGTCCCCGCCACCTTCCCCATCCCTCTCCCGCCGCCGCGCGTGCTCCATCCCGCTCACAGGCTACAGCGCTCATCTCATTTTATTCTCATTCTTACTATGGCGGTATGGACGCTGATCATGTTGATACAGTCCTTATCGGTATTCTTTCTTGTCCTTGGGTGCAAATCGGATGCGCTCCACCGGCGCCGTGACGGGCGGGAAGAGTATCCGCGCGACCGTGATCTCCTCGCCTTCGGACGACTTGTTGCTGTTCAACTCATACGCCTCTTGTGCCCCAACCGCTGCGCGAGGTCATCCGGGTGTGGCCTGGGGATCTCTTCTATAAATCTCTATTAAGTTTGCTTAATCAATTCACGTTCCAATGCCAATCAGTGTTCAAATTTTGTTCTGTTCAACACAAGAATGGGAAGGGCCCGTCAGCTGCAGGGATGAGCAATGTTGAAATACTGTTCAAGTGACGTGTTTAAACAAATCACAAACAAGGATTGAACACCGATGAACACTGTTCAAACGGTTTGCCAAAAAGCACTGGCACTTGGGGATTCGAACCCGGTACTTCTCAGTGACGGCAAGAGATATGAATGGGGAGCGACACTAACGACTGCACCATAAAGCTGACGTGGTTCAGTGGCACTGTAACCCACATACATTGATAGCAGGCTTCATCCCATCCTTTTTTCTGGCTCTCTCAAGTCTATTTTCTTCCTCTTCCTATGACAAGGGCCCACACCTATCTGAGAAGCATCAAGAGATGAGGTGGATAAATTTTCAGGCATCCGTTACAACCCTAATAATGTATAAAAGAGCATTGATTGCACTCAAATTGCATGCCAGTTCCTGTGAGTTGTCCCAGTGGTTTGTTTTTTAGTGATAAGGCTCACCTAACTTAGATTGAAATAATAGACCATCCTCTGAAGCTGGTAATGTTCTGAAATGCTAGATTAATGAATGCACCACTGTCATCCCAAATATCAAGTCGACCAAATTGGATGAAACTGAACCAATTTCTGGTGCTTGGTTCAATCTTATAAGGTTTGAACCATTTCTGCATTGAGAAGGAAATATCTGAATGAGTGGTAATGTTGATAGAGGGCTTCAGACACTGGCTGCACACCAAGTGTTGGACTTGAGCAAATCCGAATGCATCTTTGATGACAGTCACATACAGGGCAAGTTGTTTTCATTAGTGACAAATGCCTGTTTGGCCCACTTGTTATGTCGATATCCTCTTACAGATTAGCGTTTCACGGAGGTCGTCTGTTCGACCCTCCGAGTGGCCTTCTTTTTCGCGAGCTGCTCAAACCGCTCAACGGGTGTTTAAACCGAACAATATTTGAACTGTGATTGGCATTGAGACGTCCCTTGTTTAAACAAACCTAATAGGGTTACTGCTCTTCTAGTATTTACTCGGGACTCTGAACAGGATTCTGTTTCGCTTGAACGAGCACCGTAGTCATTTTCACTTTCCCACCGTGGTCGTTCTCGCGGTCTCGGAGTCATTTTCTAGATGTTTTATGCATTGATTTTCTTATTTTCTGGATGCCCCGAATGCAGACTTCTCTGCGATTTCTTCCCTACGAGCGATCGCCTGGGTCGTTTTCTCTCTGCGTGCGATTGACCGGGGCCTTCTACCTTTGCGTGCGGTCGTCCGAGGGCTTTTAAATTCCCACCTGCCTCAGATCTCCAATTATTTCATAAAAGGTGCGTCTCCGAGTGATATAATTCCCAACAACCTATCTAACTTACAGTATCTTCAGCTCTAAAATGTGGCTACATTATCGGTCTTGATATGGTAGGATGCAAGCAGTATGGTGTATTGCGCACACAGGGTTGATTTCCTCGTAAAAGGAATGTCCGAATCGCCCCGGGGTCCTCGTTCGAGTCGAGGTTCTGCTCTGAATCTTGACACTGAGTTTTTTTTCTCTCCTTTTCCTGCATCACGCTGATTCTGTAGTACGCCACGGAGTGCAAAATCGAGTGGAAAACGGAACGCGGTGTGGTGTGGTGTGAGGTTTCAAAATATGATACGCACCATAAAGATCGAGAGAGATAAGGCACGTCAAGGACCTCGTTTCTCTGCTCGGGATCTATGATCGATTTATTTACCGCTTAATCGCTAAGTTCCTTCGAACTCAATGGGCCGCGAAATCGGAGTATGGAAGCAGTGTGGTATGTCGCGCACCCGGGGCTCCTTTCCAGCGAAAGTGAAATTCGAATCACCCCGAGGACCTTATTCGAACCAAGGCACTGCGCTCTGCCAAGGCTTTTACCCCGCAGCATTAATTTTCTCGAACTTGTTTACCTGCGGAGTAGGTTTAAAGAAGCAGTATGGTGTGCCACGTCATTCATTTGTCTCCATTATAGAGAGGTTTTCTTTCGAGGGAGGCGGAAACGAACTTCATTCATTTATAAGTCGGAGAAGCATCGCCCCAGGTCGCCGACGGCCTTGCTTGAAGTTGCTCGGACCAAGGTGCTTCTCTGATTCATTCCGGTATTTCTTCTTCCCCTACCGTTTACTTCCTAATTCCTCTACGCTTTTGTTCGGAGTGAAACAGGGTATGACCACGCACTGGCTGGCTTCCCAGGGACCTACTCGGTGACGGCCGCCAATTTACAGGTACTGTTCTCAGTGTTCGGCATCTATGCTAGTTTTCAACCCTATCCGACCAATTTATTAACCAATGTAATCAGCTGTGAAATTGGAATCAGTGTGGTGCATCACGCACGCGGGGTTAATTTTAATTATAGCTGAATGCATGATGCTTCTTCCAGAGGGCCTGGTTCGAGTCAACGTGCTGTGCTGTTCGCGTTCGCTTCGGCTTTATTTTTATTTTCTTTCCCCCGTCCTGCAGCGAAGCGAAGAATTTACTGGCCACCAAATTGACTCACCGTGAAATTAGAGTATGGGAGGAGTCAGTATCTGCAGGAGAAGCTCATTCGACTCGGGCCCGAGCTATTGAGTAGTCTGCAGTAGCATTAAAACACCCACATAGCATTTGGGGTATGATCTAGCACCCCAAGGTGGCACCTGAAGTCATCTGAAAAAACTGCTCTCAAGCCCGAGCCGGCCGGACCCACGGCCGGGCCTTGGGCACGGTCGCATCTGCGAGCGAGACAAAGTCTGGAAGAGAGGCCCAGGCCCAGAACGGTACAGAGAGTCTTAATTAGCAGCCGGATTCAATGCCAGAGAGCGACAGGACGAATATGAAGACGATGGAGGTCGGAGGCAAGACGTGCGGGAGTCACGTGCACTGACGCGTCGCGCGTAATTGCCAAGCGAGCACAAATATTGATCCTAATGTTTCACAGTATTCTATCACCAGCTAAATGATACTCGGAACCCAGTGTGGTATTACATACATACATACACATGTTTCATGTCAGCCGAATGTGATATGAGCCCGAGGTCAAGGTGCTGCTGTGTCTGCAGCAGGATCAACAGCACCTTAATCAGCTGTGAACCTGCAACTTCCCATCTCTTAGCAGGTGGCGGCCGTATTTTCTGGTTGTCATGTACTTTGCTGAGCTCTGAACTCCGGAGTCTCGCTGGAGTCTGAATATACACAAAGCCAGCTGTTGTCTTAGATGGCCCCTCATGTTTGGCTGCCTGAATTTTATGGCTTTCAATAGACAGGACAGTGTGCCACCCGATGGCTGTGGTGGTGGCCCAAACGCCGGTTCTCCTCTCCTCGTTTCATGTCAGGTCGGTCAATTTCTCTCGTTCTCGGGTGTAGCACTTAATCTAACCCCAAAGGTTGATTATACACCATATAACCTTCTTAGGAAGTGAATTATGCCAAACGAGTCAACTAACGGCGCTCACTGCCTCTTTCATATATAAGTAGAGCATCCAAGACAGATGATTGATCGCTCGAACTCCCCGAATGCCCTCCCACCATCCTCTTGCTTTGCATCGCTTGGACAACATTATATCATGCTTGACTGCTGCAATTGCGGCCTTGGATGATCTTTCACGGTCATTTGACACCCATTCTTACAAGCCATCTCAAATACGACCGTCTCATTGATAAGTGTGGTGCAGGTATTGTCCAGACAGTCTTTATCTCACTGTGCCCTCATTGGTGTAACAGACTGCCAAAAGGAACCAGGGTGAATTTACCCAGTTTCTGGAGCATATTTATCGCATAGTTTATGCTATCATCGACCTCCATGTGAAATCAGAGACCAGTGGTGAACTATCGTTGGCCGTATTGGATGGCATCGGAAAATTCACAGAGTTTGGTCTTTTCATTAATCCAATTTCAACTTCCTGACACCATGTTCCAGGATACTCTATAAAATCCATGTCTTTGTAGAAGGTCAACAGGATGGAAACAAGTTGAAACAGTTTTTCCGCCAACATGAATCAAATTCTAAAAGAGGCCCAAATGGGAGTGCAACAAGCTCTCGATGTGTTCAAGGTATATTTATTCGCCCAGTAGAGCAGAAATAGACTGACAATCAATTCAAGGTTGAAAACAAGGTGTTTTTGAACATCAAGGACATGCAAAGGAAGGCAGAAAGACAGCACCAGGAATTACTGGAATATATTGCAACACTTTCAGATGGAACCACTTCCGACAAAAGTTCATCAGTATGTGATTTTTTAATACTTATGAACTGAGTATTGAGCCCTTTGCCAGATTCAAACAGGACTAACCAGTAGGTATGCCATCACTTTCAATTCATGTGAACTATTATACTTAGATAATTTTCAAAGCTCAACCTCACTTTCTCTGTTACTGTCACAGCCACAAATCTTTCATGGCCGCCATTCAGAACTTCAAGATATCATCAATAGTCTTAGACATGAATCTCCTAGAATCGCAATCCTAGGTGCAGGGGGGATCGGAAAAACAAGCCTGGCAAGAGCTGCTCTTCACCACCCAGATGCTGTGATCAAATATGAATCTCAATTCTTCATCAGAGCAGAGGCTGTCACCAATAACGTTGAACTGTCTGCCCTCATTGGAGCCCATCTTGGTCTGAAGCCAGGAAAAGATCTCACAAAGCAAGTTATCAGTTGCCTGTCTAAAGGACCGACTTGTCTACTCATTCTGAATAATTTGGAAACTTCTTGGGAGCCTCTGGCAGCTCGTGGCCAGGTTGAAGAGCTCCTTGCTCGTCTTGCAGATATACCCCATCTTGCATTGATTGTATGTAAACAGTTTACCCATGGTTACATATACTGATATTAGTTCATAGATCACAATGCGTGGAGCAGAGAGACCTGCCAAGGTCCTCTGGACCCGACCATTCCTCCCTCCATTGAGCCCATTGGCACATGATGCTTCACGTCAAACCTTCATTGACATTGCAGATGACTCTCACAAGAATGAGGACATTGAGAAGCTGCTGCACCTGACAGATAATATGCCATTGGCTGTAAATCTCATCGCTCATTTGGTTGACTATGAGGGTTGTCCTAATGTATTGGCTCGTTGGGAGGTAGAAAAAACCTCAATGCTCTCAGATGGTCATGACAAAAGATCCAGCTTGGATGCATCTATTGAATTGTCACTTTCAAGTCCCCGATTGTCCACTAGTGCCAAGGATCTCCTTAGTCTTCTTTCAATCCTCCCAGATGGAATTTCGGATGTTGAACTCCTTCAAAGCAAGCTTCCAATCCATGATATTCTAACCAACAAGAGTACTTTGCTCTGTACCTCATTGGCATATGCTAATGTTAAGGGCCAGCTTAAAGTACTTGTCCCAATTCGTGAATTTCTGCTCACACACTATCCTCCACCACCATCTCTCATTCAACCACTCCGGAAGTATTTCTACAGTCTTCTGGCCTTCCAGCGCAAATATTCCAGAACTGTATCAAATGCCACAAGAGTTGATTGCTTAAGCTCCAACCTGATGAATATACAAAGCATATTGACATCAGAACTATATGAAGATAATCCTGCCTGGGAGGAAGCTATCAAAGCAACTATTCAACTGAACTCTTTCCGCATAATTACCACTCACAGCCGGATTTCTTTGATGGACGATATTCAAACTGTGCTACATCATGTTAACAATCCTGAATTGGTGGTCAGGTTCATCATGGAGGTGTTTGTATCATGGATGTACCCCATTAGCCATCCTACAGCTTTGATAGTCCAAGCTCAGAAGTGTTTTATGCATATGATGGATCCACATCTTGAATGTATGTTCCATTTGCTGTGTTGACTACATCTCTTACATATTGCTTTATAGGTGAATTCTACCATGTCATTGGAACATATTATTTGAATCATCATGATATAACCAGAGCAAGTGAATTCATAGATCATGCAATATCTTTGTCCAAGGCTAGCAGAGATGCGAAACTACTGTGCATGTCAACAATGAACACTGTTTTGCTGAAATATCGCAATGGTGAATACCACGAAGCACAGATATATGCTCGTGAAGGACAGAAATATGCCAGATTATCTGCAAATCTATACAGAGAAGCAGCTGCTTTCCGATTTGAAGCACTGGCATGCAATCACCTTGGTGACTACAAAAACAGTTTGTCCCTACTCCATAGAGCAAGAAGCCTCCTGGGGCTGTGTGGACTGGCTGGATATAGTCAAGATACTGAGATCAGGAACATTGAGGCAGAGATCTGGCTTGATAAGAGTGAATATGCTGAGGCCCGTAGTTTTCATACTCACCAGCTTGATGAGTTTTCAATTGAGCAAGATCCATATATTCATGCTTCTGCACTCCGTGCCATTGCACACATTGATCTTATGATTGGTGCTAGCCCAAAGGATGTCCACCGAAACCTGGACAAAGCCAAAGGAATATATAGCACCAGCACCATGCATTATCCTATTGATCTGGCATTCTGTGATCTCATCTTAGCAGCACTTGAGCTTTGCGAGAAGAACTACATAGGTGCAAAGACCCTATTTCAGGACATTTTGACAACAGCTGGAAAATCAAATGGCATTGTAGCTAGTTGCTTAGAAAGACTGGGTGATATTAGCTGCTGGGATTCTACGGATATAGGCTGGACCTCTGTCTGGGCGATATCATTACTCAGACATGCACTGAGATCAAAGCAGAAGTTGTTGATTCATAGGGCTTTGCGGTACCTTGGGGATATGTTTCTTGCCCAAGGAGATGAATTAACAGCAGCCAGTCTCTTCAGTGTAGCATTGGAGGGTTCACCTGGATGTCCATACAGTCAGAGCAGAGCAGACTGCATGTTGCATCTTGGAAACATTGCATATGACAAAGGAGACCTGAACAAGGCAGTCCAATACTGGACATCTGCTCGGCCATTGTTTGTAAAGACATTTCAGATGAAAGATATCTCCTCCATAGATCAGAAGTTGGCCAATGTTGATTAAGAAATATTGAAGCAGCTCAAACAGTTAGCACTCCTCTCAGAACTCACTGTACCCCAAGTGGAATTGGGAAAGAAAGCCTTGGAGCCAGACATTGGCATGTGAAGTAGTGACAAGGGGAATGCCCCAACCCCATCAATTAGGCACATCTTCATCTTGTTGTAAAGATCATTTAATTTTGATTTTTCTGTTGTAAATTTCTATGTATTTATTCCTCTGAGTTACTTCTTCCCATCTTTCATTTTCTTGCTAAGTGAATATAGTGTTCTCTAGCCGATATAAGTACTGTTTTGACTATCCGCGACCGGTGGAGGAAGAATTCTGCTCTGCTCTGCACAGTGAACACCAACAGTTGTTCAAAGAAAACTGGCTTTGCCACATAATATTCTGTATTGCTTTGCTCTCCATTTCTCACTGGGGATGACCCATGACCTTTCCGATAGGGGGTTCATAGTATGCTTCCACTTCAATTCAGGACCACTGTCTCAAGGTTGAGTTTGATTCTGAGTGCAATTCCACTCAGTGGAGATGCCATGTGTGCTACTCAAATCATAACTCAATATCAAGTACAGCATGATAAGTACCGACTCGCAAACTCTGAAAGATGTGATTCTGCATGAGATTCAGGATAAATTTGGGAAAGACTTGTTTGGAACATGGACGGTGCAATGACTCCTCCTTGGGGACTGTTTTAGTGGGAACAGGGAGCAGTGCACTAGGCTGAAACCAAGAATGTCCATGCCTGCAGATTTTTGGGGAGGAGGAGCGACCGAGGGAGCGACAACGACAACGACAAAGGGTGTCAAGCTTCAAGAGAGTGCAGATGGTCCACTATGTGTCCATGCCTGCAGATTTTTGGTAGAGAACATTACTTGTATCTTAAGCAGATGTCTCGTATCACAATATGTTTGGCCATTCCGAAAATACCCCATTTGTGCTGCATTTCCCATGCCATTCCTTTAAGGTATTTCTTTTTCCTCGTCGGACCAAGACGGTCCCACAAGTGCCGTCTGAACAATATATTTGGCCTGAGGATCTAATTAGAGTTGCGGGAGTCCCGTTTGCGTCAAAGGAGCCACTCCTGCAACTCTATGACAGTTATTATCGTTTTTTATTATTACTTGCAGGTGTATGGTTTCTGATGCAGAACTAGCTTTAAACTTTGAACTTTTTGATGCAGTGCGAACTTTCAACTTATTATTTTGGATCACGGACCGGTCTATTCCGATCGCCGAAACTGGCATAATAAGCAAGAATCGGGAGGGGGCGCGGGAAGGTGGGGACAGGGACACCCTTTAACAACTGTGATCATGATTCTCTTCATAAAATTGGGGTGTACAAATTAACAGCCAATACAGCTTGCTGCCCTGTCCCACATTTGAATAGGATGATGGGGATGAGGAATCTACCTTTGAATATGAGCTCAAATTCCAGTGCTCAGCAAAACTCAAAAATCGAGATTATACCCACCGACCTGGCGGGAATATGGAGGCTGATTATGCTTGTAAAGCGGGCCAGACGCACGGGAATCAATACCTCAGCGGCAATTTGGTGATTATCGCGCGCCAGCGGCGCAAAAGTGGAAGCGCATCAAATGGCGCATCAAATGCTGTCAAATGTGGGAAACCATCATGCCAGAACCCATGCCGTTGGCAGCCGAGATCGATCAACCTCGAAGTTCGACCTGCAATAAGTACAAACTACAGACCACGAAGTTTCACATTCCCTGAGAAACCAAAGGGTACAGACTCAAAGTACCAATAAATAACGAAAAAAACTCTCATACAGCTCAGATTAGTGCTACCGTCTACGATGAAATTCACCATCACCAGTTGGGTTTGAGCTTGATAAGTTAAACACTGAGTTCAGCCCGAGAGAAAGAATCTACTTCAGGCCATACATATGTGAAGAATCAACATGATATCTAGATCAGGCTCAGACTCGGATGCAGCATCCAGGACCAATTACACCGACAACCACTAGAATTGAGGTTGAGAGAACGGTCCTAGATGTGAGAGAACAGCATCCAGGACCGTTTAACATGCTGCTTGCCAGAGTCGTATGTTCTGGAAGTGCTTTACGGCTGTAAACTTTACAAGGCCGATATGTTCTGCCCAATATATGCATGTCTGTTCCAGTTCAACAAAATAGAAATAATATACTTATCAGTCCTGTCTATAATTCACGTCAACAGCATAATCCAGAGCCCGAGATCTGTCTTAAGATGCAACTCCCGAACGTTGAACGTTGAACCGGATTGTAAGTTTTGTTGGGTGTTCAGTCCTGTTCCGGTCATCTCGGCGGAGAAAATAATTTGGGAATGGAAGTATAGATCACTCCGCTCAACCTAATGCCCCAAAATTCCCGCTTCAGTCACGTTAGAGTGGCGCTTTTCGGGTTGAGCTTCTCACCAAACCAGGAGTGAGAAGCGCCTAAGCTTGAAGCTCATCATAGTAAACGCAAACCCAGAAAAATCACAGAAATCGAGAATCGTTGATGTTATGTGTTCGAACCGATGGAAACCGGAAATCAGGGTCCGGTGAAGTCATTTTCTGATGACTGACTGTGAATTTGAACTTAGACTACACATTTAGTTAGGTCAGGTTTGGATTTGACCTGTTTTCAGAATCGCTAGCCATCTGCCATAAGTAATGACTCGGAGCCCCCTACCCTAGCTCTCAAGTAAGTTCTCTTGTGAGACGTGCAGTCTAGACATGCGACCTGGCACTTACGCCGGAGCGCAGCCTCGGCATGTCTTGCATTTTTTTTGAAAATTATTGATCGGATTGGCGGCCGACTCGGAAATAAAAGTTCAACTTGGGTGCTACAATTAACCTGCCTATGTAGCACGTCTGATCTTAATCAGGTAGAGGTTTCTCGGGTGAGAAAACAGCAAAAATACGAGCGTATTTTATTAGAACCATTCCTGATCCGGATTCTTGGGGCTTCGGACTTCCAAACCAACTGACGACCTTCAAGTTTGTTTTACAAATTTCCCGATTTATCTTTTCTTTCGGTCTTGTATCAGTGAGATTTGATTCCTTTCATTTGTCGCGTCAAGTGGCGTGATTTACTTCCAGACTTCCGCATTCGTGCACCACCAGAGCTTGTTCTCAAAGCACAATTGAACCAATCATTATTCGGATATATAGATACCAAGGCACGGCATTTCTTCGCAATCCATATATCGAAACAACGCCTATTCGTCGGGTTGGAATGCATGTTATCACTTGGGCGATCCTACCACTACATCGCCAGCACCCTTTCATCCGTCTCCCGTGTCCTTATTCGCTTCCTTTTTCGCCTTCGCTTTCGCCTTTTTCTTCTGTCCTTTTGATAGCCTCGGTGCGCTGCTAGATGTGGAATAACCGCTGGCGGAAATGATTTGTGCATTGGACGCGGCCAGCGTTGGAAGGGCGCTTGGAGAGGCTTAATCTGGCGTTACTTGTGCAGACGCGGCTGATGTTCGAAGGACACCACGACTGGACGCTTTCTTCGGTACAGCCTCAGCTGTTTCGGCTTTGGGATAGCAGTACTCCAGGACTTGCTTACTCTTCAAGGTGACCAGGTTACAGTCGACTCGGATATGGTCACAAAGAGAACTACGCACCAGTCTTTTCGAATTCCTCTTTTCCAACTGCATCCACTCCTCAAAGGCTTGTGGGTTCGCGACGAGCCTTTGAGCTGTCTTGACGGTCTCCAATGTTGGTCCCTGATACAATGTATAGGTGTCGCGGCAAATCTCCTCCCATTTCCTCGCATTGGCCTCGTCGCCGTAATACGCGCACAGCTGGAACGCATCGTGCGCGCGCTCGCAAAGTTCGCCGATGTACCCTTCCGCGCTCGCTATCGTCCAAGATCTGGAGGGGGTCCGGGGCCAATGCGAAGCAGAGAGGGAGGCGATCGACGAATTTTTTTTAGGCAAAGATGCGCTGCTGAGACGCCCGTCGCTCCGCGGCAGGGCGGGCACATCCTTTGCAAGAGCAGTTGAACCCGAACTTTTCTCGGAGGTTGGTGAGAGGATCTGCGTCATTGGCGGGATTGTTCATGTAAGAGACTTCGATTTCCTGCTCCTCG
The DNA here is from genome assembly GCA_029281465.1 of Mycena epipterygia. Lineage (NCBI taxonomy): Eukaryota > Fungi > Basidiomycota > Agaricomycetes > Agaricales > Mycenaceae > Mycena > Mycena epipterygia. The sequence goes on along the minus strand of JARJCQ010000103.1, from coordinate 137,032 downwards.
CGAATTTCCTTGAGCGCGCGCAGCTCTGAGACAGGTCACGGAACGACTCGAGCACGAGTGGCGAGATGTCTGCTTCTTTCGTACCCACGTTCCAAAAGTAGACGGTATTGGGGCTTCCCTTCGGGGAATAGCAGGTGTGATTCACGCGGCAGATCGTCGGGCAGAGTCCAACGGCGTCATCTCCGACGCAGGGCGTGAAATGCTTGAGGCGTCCGATAATCGGATCCTCGGTGGGTCGACAGGGAAAAGACATGAAGAATAAGATATCATCCGCGTGGGACACGGCACTGGGTAGGGCCTTGATGTTTTCCAAGTCGTTGGCGCCGTGCAGAGTAATGCGTGGCTTTTCCGAGATAATCAAGGTGCCTCGAGGTATGCGCTCCTTGGCAATGACGCCTTTGCCCTTGCCTGGGATGTCGACGATGACAATGCGGGGGAACCTGGCGACGGTGGGCATTTCACTGCAGGCAGCGGAGGAAAGAGGGCCTTCCAGGCCAATCAATATCGGGAGTAGCCGCAATTCGCAGGTTGTTCAGGTGGGCCGCAGATTCTTAATATAGTATGTTCATAGAAAAGCCCACGACGCTGACTAGTTGTCCCCAAGATAAACCAACGAGTTTGCGGTGGCTTCAGAGCGGGTGTTTCTCGGATTAGATGCACGTACACATACGTTCAGTGCTTCAGATTCTCTCGTCGGAATCTTTGTCTGGTCGTGTAAGTCGCGTTCTGTGGGCGTTTCAGCTTCGACTCGGAGGTGTCGACCCAGGTGTCAAAGTCCTCCATGCGATCGTCTTGTATTCATGTATACCAAGTTTGTGTGGTCCATGAGATTTGTTGAAACTCCGGACCAGTGGCGGCAGCAGCACAGAAAGACTCCCGTAGAGGATGTAGTTGAGAGCAAGTTCGTTTTGACGGCCGATCGGGTCCGTCGGATCAGCACCCGACCGTCAACTTGCGTCAACAGGCGTCAACGCTCTTGCTCGCCAAGCTTTTGTTTCTTGTCGTTTTCACTCGCAAATCCCAACAAAATCCTCATGCGTATGGCCACCCTCCCCGTGTCACCTCAATGCTCCGACAGAATACAGAAGTCAGATATCGCTTTACTGTGCGTAACCCCCACCGCCATTCATCCATGATTCTGAGTCGTCTTTCCTCGCTTCTCATAGTCTCTATGCCCCTCGCATGACTTCGGACGCGTACTAGCGCTCATGGGATACTGCCTCCGCTGCCATACAGTCGATACGAGTGCGATATCTCGATTCCACCTGCGCGCGCATTCAGCTCACTTTTTGCTCAGATTCAGGGCTTGCGGAACTTGGACACGCGCTAACGTCGCACGCGGCTACCATCGCAGGCACGACGATGGTACAGAAGATGTCAGTGAAGGGAACAACTCGACTGGGAGGCCAATGTATGTCCTCATTTCGGCTCACTCGTCTCCTCCGCCAGCCCCGTCCCCGTCTCTTTTTTCACTTCCTTCCGCCTCCCTTCCGCCTCCCTTCCCGTTCGCGCTCCCATTTCCCCTGACGCGCCTTCTCCGAAGTCTCCCTCCCCCTTCATCTCCTATATCTGTATAGCCGCTGCACCCCCTTCATCTTCGCCATCTCGTTCCACAGCTATGTTCCACTGCTTGTCGCGTTCCTTCCCGCCCACCCCTCGTCCTTCCGCCTCCTTCACTTCAGCTGATCTCTCCCCCCAGCTCCAAGCCCCGAACGAGCGGCGCATCACCGCGATCGCGCGCGACAGTGCACACCACGATCGCGCCCGCAATCCTCCAAGCCCGCGCCCACTACCCGCCCGTCTCAGGACTACGCGCGCAGTCCAATCGGCCTGACTCGGATTCGCCCCCGACCTCTCGCCGCCGGTGCACATCGCGCATGCGTGCCCGCTCCTGCCACCGTCATGGTCCGCGTTTGGCCCCCTGACGTGGCAGGCCGCGCTGCCTCTGACGTGCGCTTCGGAGGCGCGAGCGCCGATATCTGCGCTATTCTCACCCGCCCGATGCCTTGGGCTCCTGCTGGGTGACGGCGCGCGCTGCGATCGGGAGATGGGCGCGGGCGGGCAGCGAGACCTCGAAATCGGATAAATGTACGCGCGTCCTTTTCATCTGTCGTCACTTGCTCACACACCGCTGTCTCCAGCTCTTCCCAGATACATACCACACGACATCGCAGAAATCGTAGCTCGGATTTGGAAGGCGCGGGGCGCGGGACGAGTGGGCGGCCATGTGGTACATGTATGTGGCTTCCTTTCATTCGTCTGCATGCACCCCGCCTTCTCTGCTCGTGATTCCTACCTCCTCTATCCCTCTACATCCCTCTACCTCCATGCTCCCCCCCATCGTGACCCCTCCCTCTCCCTTCTTGTATCTCGGAGACTGATCTCTCTTTGTAGTATCACAAACCCGCTCGCCCCGAGTCAGACAAAGATCATCAACGGGTCGCCGTCCTCGGCTCGCGCTGCCCGCAGACGCAGCGAGCGCCTGCGACCGAGACGTTTTCACCACGGGCCTGCCTGCGTTATCGAGGGACGAACGTTATCACAGCGGGGTCGACGCTGGGCGAGAGGGCACATCAAGGCTGCTATCTAGGGCACCCACACCCCGCCGACAGCCCCGCATTCCGGCGTTCCTCGCGCACCCTCACCTGCATACCCTTCGATGCCACGAATCCGCCCCCACGGCGTCTTAGCGCTGGACTATGCAATACCCATGCGCCACGCACCTTATCCGACTATGGATGGACCCAGCCTCCGCCCGTAGATGCGACAGCCCCAAACGCGATGGTCCAGCACCCTCGCCCACTGTCTGTGGCGCCATCCTAGCTCCTTCCTGCACGGAAATGCTGCATGGGGAGATCGTCGTCCTTGCGATACGCTTCCGCGCGCTGGTCTGCGTTCGTAGCCCGCGCGCCTTCCCAGCCGGCCCTTGACGGGGAAAATCGCGCTTCCTCGACCCTCCCGTTGCCCGCGGCGCTACGTGCCAGCGAGTCCGCGCATTCGATGGCTCGGAACGCCTTATCCCCGCGGATTCTGCAGCTGCCGCGCCCCACGTCGGGAGTTCTATCGAGTGAAAGCCCTCAGCTTGGGCGTCCGCGACGCTCGCGCGCTCACCCACTGCCGCGTCTCTGCCTGTCCGCCCACCCACCGCGCTGTGGCGCGTGCCCGACTACGTGCCCTCATACACGCCCATGCGCGCTGGCCGAGAAATGGCCTGCGCCTTTCCTCATTCGCCCTTATGCCTCCGCGCCCGCGCTGTTTCGCCCGACTGCGGAAGCAAGAGGCAGCGCAGTCGCCCACCTTGCGCTCGGGCTCCCGGAAGACGCGCGCTCCTCGATCACAGCTAGCGTTGGGGGTGCATGCAGCAGAAGAATGGCGCAACAGGCTGTCGAATGAGAAGTAGCTGTGGGACACGGGGAGATTTATTCGGGGAGGAGGAGGAACACGGGGCGAAATCCAGCCCGAGCGGGATATCACCGCGGCGTGTGTGGATGGAGGACTCGTGACGAGAGGGTCAGGATGTACAGGATATGAGAGCGAAATGCATGGCGGGAGCGACGTTCCGCGGGAAACTCATCGGACCTGACCTTTCCTGGCTCACGAATGCCCGCTTCTCCAGCACGTCCTCTCCCATTCGGCTCGACCGCACGCAAGTGGTGTACGACTCTAGATCTGTCTTTCGCGAGCGGCTCTCTGGTGTGATAAGAATGAATGTTATCCCAGATGCGTTGAGTGGGATTCTTAACAGGGGAAGAAGTTCGATGGCGAGCACGGCGTTGCGGCGAACTTGGGAACGCGTGGAAGAGATAGGTACTCCTTGATCTGACTTCTTAACGTTTTCCTGCGCGAGGAGAGTTAGGTAGAGGGCTCATTCGCGTTCTGCTGCAGTACTGAGAACGTCCTCTTCAGGCGGCCGCGTTTGCATACAAAACTGTCCTGGATTTCGCGCGCGGAGGAAATTCCTTGCGCAATTTGCTGGTTGGTGCGAGGTGGCCCGCTCCCAGCATCGGGTGCTTCCCACAAGAACCAAGGCACCATTGAGCATACACCGAGGCCATGCCGACAGATTAATGGTCCCCCTCCCTTCGACACATGGATGCTATTCATTCAAATCTGATGCGATCGGATGTCTGAGTTCCTCCGCCATTAGTCTTGTTCTAACGTTTAAATCTTGGGTACGGGCGTATTCAGTCGCCCCTGCTCCCGCATATCTCTCGGAAGATCGATGGTGATGTTTGATGCCCCTTCTAACTTGATTTAACGTTGGTCGTTTCCATAATACTGGCCTCCGACGTTAGTCGACTTTGCCGGCATCTCGGCTGGCCATTGCCGGTTAGTCGAACACTGTCGAACAAAGCTTCTCATGTCAGCTTCCAGGGACGATAGTCAACGGGCTGATGGTTCTACTGAGGAATGATCTTGTCTTTGAACCTTTCCTGCATGTCCCCAGTGTGTATAGTGGATAAATAAAACGGAAAATGATGTATACAACGTTGTATATGACATTAGTCAAATAGTCTCTTCACAATAAACCAAATAGTCTGCAAGCTGAACTCGGGCATCAAGACCTGACGTGCATCAAAGCCTAAAAATGAAAGCCAATGGGTTTCATCTCTCCCACAGAAGAAGATAAAACAGCCCCTTCCACGAATGTGCGAGTTGCTCAGCCTCCTAGTCTACCTTTCCACAATGGCACCTCAACCCACTCTTACTCAAATCCGGTTGAACAACATTATTACCTGCTTAACCCTCGCCATCACTACTCTGGATGAGCTTCAGGATGTATTTGGGACGCCATTTCTCGGAGTTATTTCAAGCCCCGCCGTATCTCTGATTACTGCACTGGAGGTGAATTATTTATGAGAAATAAGAGGCATGCTAAAACTTATGCAACCCATCAGACGGTCAAACAAAACAAGGATGGGTGTGCCCAATTAATGGAGGACATCCACCGTATAATATATGCTATCATCGATCTGCATATCAGATCTGAGCCCTGGGGTGAATTGTCACCAGAGGTGCTGCACTATATCGGAAAATTTACAGAGTAATGTTGATCCACTTACCTGAACCATAGCTGACAAGCACATGTAGAACACTTCACAAAATTCATGGGTTCATTGAGGCACAACAGGGGAACAAGTTCACACAGTTCTTCCGCCAGTATGAAGGGCCTTACTGGTCAAAAGCCTTTGTGTGCACTTAAACATGTGTATTTGCATGAAATCTTGCGAGATCTTGCAAGATCTTTCAAGATCTCTCGAGATTTTCAAAGATGACCAAGATCTTTCAAGATCTTTCGAGATTTACAACTTTCTTTAGCCAGCATGCTCAAGATCTTTCAAGATCTTCCCTCTTCAAATATCTTTCAAGATCTCTCAACATCTTCTGATATGCTCTACTGCTTGATTTTTGCTCGAGATATTCTGATTTCTTTCGAAGTCCCAAATACAAACAGGTTGTCTGTTCTTTGAAGATCTTTCAAAACCACTTTTCTGCTCTGATGTTCCAAGAAATTAATCAAAATTGTTTGATGCGGGAGAGCAAGCGTATCAGGCGCATCACCGGATCAAATCGATCATTCAACTCATGCCGCAGCTTGACATCAAAAGTTGAACTGGCATCAGTCACACCTAAGATTTCCCGAGCTGCTTTTTGAACCCAAAGTACTGAATTACATTGCAATCCGCCGCGAAGAAGAGATCGAGTACCAACCTGGCATGATCTCACAAGCCTTGATGCAAATTTATATCTCGGCGGAGATATTGGGAAACCGGAGTCGGGACCTGAAATGAAATCCTTGATCTGGGGCTTTCATAAAGTCTCTGGTAAAATTGATGGCTGTGTATTCGGGATTCCACGAGAGTTTGTCATTCGGACCTGCAGATCATCTCTGAGCAGTCAAGGACAGCTCCTACCCCACTGTGTCGACGGCTTGCCAGTAAAACTAATGGGCTCGCATAAATTGGCACCCTTGATGCAAGCAAGATATTACCGCCACCAGATTCGTGGTGTGTGTTTTTCAACACCAGGACCTAGATCTCTACAGCAATGAATGTTTCAAACCCCGCATCCAGATATCAGACGTCTTTGATGGTTTGCTGCCTTGCATATGTGTACATGATATACCGATTGACCAACTCGCTGTTAATGTCAGTCACAGTACAACTCCAGTATGTACTTCACCCTCGTTATACTGGCTTGACCTGACACGTGACATTGACTGCATTTCCATCACCCACACTCCGACCTCACTGACTATTGATCACCTTATATAGGGTACCCTTCAATTATTGTCCTCCGACATATGCTTTAGGAGTCTCCAGCTGCAAGTTGTGTGATTCATGACTCATTGATGTAAATAATGTATGGGACAGCATTCTGGGGTCCACATCGCCAGAGATTATTTTACATATACGTATCCAATAGCTCTGACACCTGGTCTAAAAGTAAATCTTTCAAAGTGTTCGATGGACATCAGGAAAATCTGAAATTCTATATAGATGTGGCAGTGGCTATCCAGAGCTATGATGGTCTATAACGGACTATGCACATACCGTCAGTCTATGTAGGTCTCTCATGTGCTTTTGGGTGTCTATAATCCACACCCCATTGCTATGATTGTCTATGTCAGACTTTGAGATTGGGTTACAACTATCAGCCATTGAATTGAAACCGTCAGCAGTTTGAGTGAACTCAGAGTTTCGGGCCTGCTAAAAAAACTCTGAGTCATGCATATAATATTTACTGTATGCTTAGAACATGGAACTTGCATGAATTTTTAGCAAGCAGGTAAGCATTCACACCAAGTACTGGCCAGCGTAGATGCTAAGCACAGTTTGGATTTTTCGGACTTAGAAAAGAAAAAAGAAACTCCCGAGTCCCACGGATCTTGCGTGGCGTCATCGGTAATCCATCGCCGAAAGTTTGCCGAGTCCGACAGATCCGTCACTTCAGATCAAACAATAGCAACACCAAACTTTGATCTTGCCACGTCGTCGTCTTTCTTCCTTTTCCCCCTCTTCTCCTCTCATCCCTCTTCTCGACTCAAGATCAGAATCCCTGCTCGTCTGCAGCAACTCAACATATGTTTCCCACATGCTTCCCCTTCAAGTTTACGGTCCCACTTGCCCTTTTCGGTCCGTCAAGGCACCTCCATACGGGTGGCTTGTGACTTTGCGCGGCCAAGATATCATTTCTACCGCAAGAGGACTCTGGCCCTAACCCTCAAGTGCTTCCTATCAAGCCTCCCTCAAGTTTATTCTCGTTTCCCTCGGTAACTATCGACAATATGCTTCTCAAGATCGCCGTCTCCCGCCGCACTGCGTGTTTCTCTTGTCTATGTTCAAGATCTTTACATGCAAGATCTCTGTATGCCGGACCGGACTATTACATCCTACAGCTAGTCAACACGTCGCAACTTGGGGGTTACGCGGGGTTAGGTGGATATATATATTTACTTCGGATGTCTACTTCATATCTTATGCAATATAATATTGTTCGTGCATATATCCCTGTGTCTTCTGGTGATTCCTGAGAAGGATATGAACTATGAGAGTTATGCTGTCTACGATGTCTAGCCGACTATGATAGACGTCACCCTTACTATGGCCGTCTATCATAGAAGCCCACCCCCCTCCCACGTGTCTACCATAGACATGTGTTTGCTTTCGCGTCTATGGATATTATCATGGTCTATCTGGGTCTCTCTGGCAACTTCAGATTTTCCTGATGGAGTTCGCACGGTTCAAATAATATTTAGGGTCCAACAACCACATATGAGCAACACTACATGAAACCGAATACTATTTAATTAGTGTTGAACCAGTCCTGGTATCAAGACCGAGATGAAGTGGTTAAATAGGAGGAAAACCTGGTGTGCCTCATCCAGCCGCCGAAATCCAGGGATGGCTGGTGCTCTGCCTGCCCTTTCTGTGCCTGGAGATACATGTAGCTCTGGATTTTTAGGTCACACTTCACCCAAATCACGCTTGATGTCTCAAATTAGCTGATAATACTAAACTTGCCTTATGTGCTTCGGGAACTACAGAAGTTACCCATGTCAACGTGACTGCCAGATGTGAAGAAAATTTCCTACAGACTGCATTTGAATTGCCTTACGGGGATGCATATATGCCATCCTTGAACGAACTCCATCAGACCCGTGACAAATCCACCGACTTTCGTTACCTCCTGATATATCGACAACGCATGCCGGAGTGGCACTCCGTATGACACTTCGGCACGAGTTTGAAAGTCCGATGTCTTGCTGAATTATTTACAATCGAGTCGTCTCTGCCACAGAATGAGAGACGGTTGGAACCCAACAGAAATAAGTCCTAAGTTCAGGAAACGTTCGCTCAAATATGACCCCCCCCCTCCCAAATATGAGGTATTGGGCTCGTTTCTAGCCCTCACCTCAATATTGGTTACTTGGCCGAGATGCCCGGGACTTGGCTGAATATTGAAGTGAACCTGAAACTGGGCCACATAACACAACGTGCCAGAAATGATACATGGCAGGGTGGATGCCGTTGAAAGGAACTGTAGTCTTAGATAGATCCGAGGAGTAGATCCTGAGATTATCAAATTTCTTAAAAGAAATCTGTCGGCTGCAACTCCGAACACAGCTGGAATCCCAGTGGCCAATCTTGCGTCTCACCCCGCTCGTACATGTGGTGTGAAAACGGACTATGTTGTAGAAGAGGCAGGAAGCCGTCGAAGGTTCGTTGAAAAGGGTCGGTGGCCGGTCAAATTTAGAGTAGATTAAATGGGAACAAGACATGCCGGAGCTTCGCTCCGGCTGGTGCATGGATGACTTATGAGATGAACGGAAGTTTTTAGGGGGTCTTGAGCTCTTGGTCAATATGATTATCTTAGACTTCATAACACCAGTCATAGTGGACGCCGAATAACTACTAATGCGAAGCAAACATCTTCCATCAATCTTCCATCGTACAAAAAGTGCCGTTACCACCGATTGGACCAAGAAAGAGGATTAGAATAAGTTGATTTCCGTTTCGCCTGACGGCAATTAAACACGTACAAAGATTTTAATATGGCGGAGTCCAACCGAACTTCTGGTCGGTAAGGTAAACACCTAGCAGACCGACACTGCGGGGTGGAGATGGTTCTGCATGCTAGACCTTCAGGATGTAATAACGAGCCAAGTGTGAAAGGAAACGTACCGGGGTAGCCTCGCTTCCAAAACATGTACTGAGTTCTGGTTACGAAATGTAATTAACAAAGTTCGCGAAGGCTGCTCTGACAGATGCGTACCCTGAGGACGACGGCTACTTTTGACGCACTAATAATCTGGCAGCAGTCAGTCCAAATCCAATTGGCAAGGGAGAGATGACTGCAGTCCATACCAGTGGCCATCTTGGCTAATGATCCGATGATTTAAGCAGGCTATCGCAAGAATGTGTTTATGGTCAATAGTACCTTGGTTGTCGGGACTTGAATGGTTATCCAGTCCAATGTGAGCGCCGCTCCCAGCTTGCCAAGAGCTAGTTGGAACTCGAGATTCGCGCGCAGGAGTCCGGAAGCATCACGATCCTAGATATTGAGCAGCTTGGAGAAGCTAGGTCAGCATTGAAGTTATTTAAGCATATTGAGAACTCTTGTGCCCAGATCTTGAGGATTCTGCGGTCAGTCAGGCTTGAGAAGCTCCCAGGTCTTGCCGCTGTTCGTCCTGTAACGGGCGCAGCTTGATGAGCCATCGATGTCGTCTTGGGTCGTCTTGGGTCTTGAAAGTGTTTATGGATTGAGGGCTTGATCCAGGCAACCACCGTTGTTGACAGGCATGAGATATAAATTGCGGGAGGATGGAGATGATGGGGGAAGGAATGAAAGAAAGCTTTCCGACGGCCGTCCCTTATCAACGGGTTTTGAGTGCCAGAGAAAAGGCTGCGTCATTGCTCGGAATGGAGTGGCACGGATCTATGCAGAAGGAAATAGTGTTTGGAGTATCATTTTGAGAGAGAGTGGAAAAAAGAAGAGGTGGGCAATCTGATACGAGGCATCAAATCATCCACATCCCCTGCGCTCGAAGTAATTCTTGATGAGAGAGGGTCAACTGGCGAACCCAGAAAATAAATCCACATGCCTGCATTTTTGGCCGCCGGAGTAGTGAATGGGAAAAGACAGCGTAAATTAGGAAGCATACAAATATGTACAAATAAAATCGTCTGAGGAAATAAGCCGGTGGGTATAACACCTGTAGTGCGCTTCGCGGCAGAGCCCACTAACTGTCTTACAATAACTGGCCTAAAATTCATTATAAACTTCATGTTCTGAACCCTTCAAGTTTTTCTAATGTAATGCTGAATTCCTCAGGTTAAAATCTACTCCATATTCAATTGTAGAAGCTGATTCGCAATCCTGATTTGAAATTCGGCTAATTCTGTTGAAGTGGAAGCAGAGAGCCCGTGCACGGTTCTTCAAATAGGTCAAGAACAAAGTGATTTTTTGGAACCGTGGAATCTCTAGATAAGCAAATTTTGTATTAATACGAACAGCTGCATTTTCTCCATCGCGAGGAAAATCAGCAAATAAGAAATACAGGAGTAACAAGAGGGGGACAAGCTGCAAAATTAAACAACGCCCACAGAAGACACAGGGAAAATTGAAATGCACTGTGGGGACACTGGAGACTCTTGGCTAGTGTTGCCGCTGGCTAAGCCGGTCAATTTCAAAAAATTGAAATGTAGCTGCGAATGAAAGCGGGGAAATTCTGGGAATATTTGGGCACGTAGAAGACATAAAAAGCCGTAGGGTCTTCTGTGAGCCCCAAGTGTTCGGTGTGGTTGGTCGCCAGATATTTGATTGGCTTCTAAACAGCTCAAAATTTAGCTGTTTAGAAGCCGGTCGAATATCTTCACGAGAATGAGGTGCATTGCTTAGCACCAAGGAGAGAGTCCTCGGCTTTCAGGACGATCTATTCGCTTGAATATTTTCAGAATTCTTGCTACTTTACCTGGAGCTGCAGGGCAGTTTTTTGGAATTGATCCCCTTAGCCGGGAGCAACACTACTCTTGGCAGTCAACTCATCTTACCGGAGAATTTGTGATGCAATACAGATGGGTTTAGTCTGCACTCTGTGCACTATGGTGGTCAAAGATAGAGAAAGTATGACTGATAGATCGCTGGCAGACAGAAATGAGGCATGAGTTGGGGTGGTGTGTTTTGGGCGTGTTGAAGAGAAAGAAAGAAAAAAAAACAGGATTTGTTAGGCAGCTGGCAGTAGAATTAATAGGGATAGAGAAACTGGGCCTGCTAATAGTAATGGAGACCATGGAGGACGCGGCCGGGTCGATCCGGGGATGTTGGCAGACACAAGACAGGAATGGAAAAAGGTGGAAAAATGCTTCGAGCGAGGATCGAAACTGAGACCCGAAATTCAAAATTTGGCGGACACTGTACTAATAGGGCACTACAGGACCCACTATCTAAAGTTAGTGGGAATACTGAAGAAAGTCAAATTCGAGAATGTGGCGGTAGGTCGCGGAAATGGGGAATAGAGAGAGTGATGATGGAACGGGGTTGTCGAGGGGCTTGCATGCCCAGACTCGGATGTGCATTATCTAGGTTTGGTAGGAGTCTCGTAACTTCGCTTAGGAACGAGAGTGTTCGTCACTTTGATGGGATTGTGTGAAAGTTCGTCACATTGCCTGATTTCTGTGAAGTTTGTCAGTTCAACTCGGCACGTTCAAGCACCCGGAATCTCGGCCATCATTGTTGCTTCAACAAGGCCGTGCGGGGTTTTTTTATATAGATCCCTTGCTAACACTAACTACTAACCCTAACAACTAACCACTAACAACTAACAACTAACCTCTAACCTCTAACCTCTAACCTTTACTTAACCAACCAACCCAAACCACTAACCACTAACCAGCTAACTCGAACCTAACCGGCGATCTCGGCAAGCTGTTGATACCGATCACTCTGTGATGTGCTGAGGAGTTGCCGCTTGACAAGCTCGGAATACCAACTCACGAACTTTCATAGAAAGCAATCAAAATCACGAAGTTTCACGTATTCCCAAGTCACGAGCTTCCGCAATGCTAAGCGAAGTCACGAAAATGGCGCGGACTCGTTTGGTAGTTCACTGTTAGCACTTAGATGACACAAAGATTTGGCCACTAGGCCACACTCGCTCGCACGGATGAGCGTAAGACGTAGAATGATAAAAACGCCCATACCTCGTGCTATTCAAAGATGATTACGGCGGCTCACGCTGCGCGAATGCGGGCGTGCATCCATGACTCAGCAGCATCGTCAAGTCTCGGTTCATCTCTGAGATACCTGCCAGTCGTTGCAGCAGCCTGGATGCGTCGTCCTAGAGCGCAGCTAACCTTGAACAAAGTCACAGCAAAAAATAACTGGAACCAAGTCGATTCGGACTGGATGTACCACAAGTTACAGGTCACAAACCACTGCAAATTCAAGGTAAGTCAGTCGAATAGATTCTGGACACGGAATGGGCACACCTAAACTGACATCAAGTCAGTACGAGTTAAAGCAAAGTTGAAAGATCCATACTTACGCCGTGCTATTCAAAGATAAACCCGACCTTTAACGGCATGCACAGCCAGTCTAAGCCTAAGTGAGCGAGACGAAAGTGGTGCGTGATTGATTGACACGATCTCTATTGAGATTATGGGTGATTCGAACCTGGATTAAACCATGAAGCCTAGTGTGTAAAGTCAGAAAATGAAATGAGCAAGACAAAAGCGTCGATTACATACCAATTCAAGGTGCAGCGAGTCAAGTTGCCAAACTCGATTATCCAGAAATTAAATCGAGTGCGAAGACTAGGCGGTGAAGTCGGTAGAAAGACAAGCTGAGGAATTACATACATACATACCAATCCAGCGAGCCCGACTTGGCTGGGGAACAAGCTAGGCCGGGCTGTTAGATCCAAGAGTCCCCAGACCTGGAATTACCGCACAGTTATTAGGCCAGAACGAAGCATGAAAAGATTGCTTACTGACAAGGTTTCATGTAATCTAAACGGAGCAACGCAAAGATTAACTCAGGCCGGACCAGCCTGGGTTCGTCCCCAGGCTAAATGCCGCGATAGTAGTTACAGGATAACCGTAAGACAAGCGTGAGCATGGAACCACAGAAAACATTGATGGATGGACCGGAATTTGATGTCTTCTGGTCCGCAATTGGAATACTATTAGACTGGACTGAAAGTGGCAAGAATGAGGTCTGAGGTCGGCCACCATGATAGGATGTCTAAATATGTGGTGGTGTCCGTGTTCGAACGGTCAAATGGCCGAAAAGAGTAATTATGTTCGAAATGAGTGGAAATTGGGTTGCGTTGTGAGAATGGCCGGGTAATTTGCCTTGTTAATACTTTTACCGAGGAGTTGTCCTATGGGGGAGCATTATACCCTCAAAGATCAAAGGATTCGGCCCAGAGGTTGTCGAGATCCGTAAACGTTGGACAGGAAGTGAATGATTGATATCCCAGGTGAACGGGAAGACTTTAGGGGTCTGGACCAGAAGGTTTTGGAGCATGTACACTAAGTGTAAGTCCGCGCGACCGAATGTGTTCGACGGCCAAACGGGAGCTACTTGGCATCATAACCGGATCACCTTGTCGGTCAGACAAAATTATATTATCCAGTACAGAAACACGGTGGACATTTATAGTATACGCATCTGGGCTGAGTGACGAGTCCAACAAATGTGATGCGCCATCAATCAGCCGTGACTGATGGCACATCAGTGGCTATATGTGGTGCCGAAATCATATGATGCGGCTGGAGCATTTGCCGGGGTTTGAGATTCAAGCGGGAAAGGAAGAAAAAAGCAAAAGATCTTGAAAGATCTCTAAAGATTCAGAATAAATATCAAGGAAAGATGACTTGGATGGGTTCGAAATTTGATCGAGATCTCGCAAGATCTTTGCCAACATCTTTCAAGATCTCGGACAAGAATACCGGGGCAAACATTGAAAGTTCATGTTATCTTGGAAGACCTTGAAAGATCTTGAAAGATATTGGAAGATTTGATAAATTGTCCGACTTCTTGCAATATCTCTCAATTTCTTGCAAGATCTTTGACAAAGGGGGCATTTCCCAGCAGAAATTAGTGTTTTGTCCGATAAGGACCCTCAAACGCCAGAGTGAGATGAACCAACTTCTCCAGGATTGCAATAAGAGATTGCAGGAAACTCTTGACATCTTCAAGGTATCTTTTCAAGACAGTTGAGTGAGGTGTTTCAAACACAATTTCACAGGTTGAAATCAACGCCAGTGTCACCTTCAGCATTGATTATATGCGGAAGGCGGCTGAGAAACAACAGCAAGAGCTGCTGGAATTGATTACAACAATTTCAGACGATAGAGTCTCCTCGGTACAGAACTTCAACAGAGTACAATATCTCTAATGAGATTTAATTAGATAATCGGGGACTTGAGCAGCTTGGAGAACAGGTATTTATCTGTAACAATATTATTATGTTAAATCCTCACTGTGTCCTCAGCTCTACCTCCCTTTCTCTGCTACCATCACAGCCAAAGATTTTCCATGGACGTGATTCAGAACTTCAACAGATTGTCAACACACTACTGAGCTATGAATCAGCAAGAATAGCATTTTTAGGAGCAGGTGGAATTGGCAAAACAAGCTTGGCAAAAGCTGTCCTCCACCATCCTGATGTGGCCACCAAGTATGAGTGCCGGTTGTTCATTGAATCTGAGCATGTAACCACAAGCATTGGACTTGCTGCTCTTATTGCAGCCCACCTAGGGCTGAATCCAGGAAATGATCTCACAAAACCAGTTGTCTCTCACTTGTCCAAAGGTCCTCATTGCCTCTTAGTTTTGGATAATCTGGAGACTTCATGGGAACCAATGGATTCTCGCAGCAATATTGAACACTTCATTTCTCTTCTTGCGGATATCCCTCATCTCATCTTGATTGTAAGCATAAAATCATCTTGATTACTATTTCTAACAAACCAATAGATTACAATGCGAGGGGCAGAGCGGCCAGCCAAAGTTCACTGGACTCGACCATTCCTTACCCCTCTAAAGCGCTTGACATATGAGGCAGCTCGACAAACCTTCATTGACATTGCAGACGACTTTCATAATAAAAAGGATGTTGATCAACTCCTCCGCTTTACTGACAATCTCCTATTAGCAGTGGATCTTGTTGCCCATCTGGTGGACTATGAAGGTTGTCCAGCTGTGCTAGCTCGTTGGAAAACGGAGAAGACTTCCATGCTTTCCAGTGGCTATGAAAGAGTCTCTAGCTTGGATGCATCCATCTCATTGTCACTTGCCAGTCCCAGAATCACATCACTACCCAGTAGCAATGATTTGCTAAGCCTCCTCTCAATCCTGCCAGATGGGCTCCCAGACATTATACTGCGCCAAAGTAACCTCCCAATCAAAAATATTTTAGCATGCAAAACTGCTCTGCTTCGTACCTCATTGGCTTATATAGATGATTTGGGGAGACTGAAGCTCTTGGTGCCTATCCAAGAACATGTCCACTCTTTGTGCTCTCCTTCATGGGCACTGGTCCGGCCTCTTCAGAAATACTTTTCTGTCATACTCGAGTTTCACTACAATTACTATGGACATCTCTCAGATGTCAAACCAGTGGCACAGATAATATCAAACCTTGCAAATATTGAAAATATACTTCTCCTAGGGTTCCAAAGTGATAATCCAGACCTCAAAGAAATTGTTATCTCCAGTCTGCATCTTAATGAATTCACTAGAATTAATAGGTATGGTCGACATCTGTTGATGGACCAGATACCTCATAGTTTACTGCAACTAGCAGACAACAGACTGGAAGCTCATTTCATCACAGAAACCTTTGCCTCATGGATGTATCAGCCAATTCCCAATCCTGAATCTCTGGTTGAAAAAGCTATGGAACACTTCTATCATCTTAGTGAATCAGTGCTTGAAGGTAAGTTTGATGACTGGTACATTTTCTTCCTGACTAATATACAATTACAGCTACATTCTGTCGTAATGTTGGCAACTATTATCTCCAGCATGACGCCAATCTCAAGAAAGCTAGTCATTTTTTTGAGAGTGGACTCTTGCTGTCAAGATCTTGTGGCGCAACCAAAGTGCAGTGTTTGATCTTGGATGAGATGACTTTGGTGCAATGGAAATTGGGACACTATCCTTTATCTCAAAGTCATACCCGGGAAGCCCAGAAGCTAGCACAGTTGTCTGGTGATTCATACCGGGAGGCAAGTGCACTGCGATTAGAGGCCATATCTTGCACAGCACTTGGCCAATACACACAGTGCACATTCCTATGCAACAGAGCCCAAGAGCTCTTAGGGCTGTGTGGACTTGCTGGAAGTGTTGCATTTACTAAAATCATGGCTGAGAAGGCAGAGGCTCATCTGCTAAAATCTGAATATACTGATGCACACAATATACACACTCAAATTCTGAGTCAGATATCGATGGAGCCATATGCTCACTCCTGTGGCTTCTCTCTACTCAATCTTGCAGAGATTGGTATTAGGACTGGTGCTAGTGCAGATAGTGTGCATCAGAATCTTGATAAAGTCAAGTTGATATTTCAGAGAGTGGAATATTCTACAGGGATGTTGTGCCACAACACAATTTTAGCAGATCTTACACTGCGAGAAGGAAGCAATCATACAGCAAAAGGACTTTTCCTGCAGTGCTTGGATATAGCCAGGGGGACGGAGCCTGAGGTCATAATCTATTGCTTAGAGAGACTCAGTGATATGAAGCGCTGGGATGTCAAAGACATGGATAGCTTCTCAGAGTGGATAACACTATTTCTGGGATATGCAATTAAACTCCAGAATATGAGGGCAATTTATAAGGCTCTCAGCTATCTTGGAGATGTTTGTCTTGCCCAGCAAGATGACAACACAGCTCTCAGTCTATTCACTGTTGCCCTACATGGATTCACAAAGCTGGATATCCACCAGAGCAAAGCAGATTGTATGGTCCGTCTTGGAAATATTGCCGAGAAAAGAGGAGATCTTGAGTTAGCATTGAGATTATGGAAAACAGCACAACCATTGTTTGAACTCTCATCACAAGCTAATGATATTGCTTGTATTGATGCAAAACTTGCTGCTGTTGAGCAATTGTGAAAATGTCAATTTCTTTCTTGACTCACAAATGTCACTTGCTTTAGGAAGAAGTTCAGTACAAGTAAAAATCCGAGCTTGATCAAAGTCAGATCCAACAGTCCTATCTGTGTTCTTTTGTCACATCTATGATATTTAAGTGCTTGAGGCTTTCAATGTAGTGTGTACAACACCTGCTTAGCCCTCTTCAGTGTTGGTAGATATGTAGCTCATTTCTAAAATTGAATGGAAAAATACAAATTTATTTCAGGGATGGTAATATAGGACCGCAACCGCGTGTTCGCTTCGAAGCATGTGATCATAGGGTGTATTCAGCAAAATAGAAGAATATAGGTCTCATTATATCTTCGCAGATGAAGAACTCACAATGTTTGGGTGAGGCGAAGAGGAGCACAGCAGCATGCATATGTTCACCTCTGCCTGCGTGAGGTATATACAGTACATACTCCTCTGAATATCCGGGTGATGTTACTGTATTATTTCATTCAATTTGACCATCACATGTCCCCCCCCCCCCTCCCTGGTCGGTGTCAAATTTTCAGAAAGTTGGATCCACTGGGGATGAGGTCTAATAAACCTGTGGACTGTGGATCATGGACTAATGGACCACACCTGCTCTTTAGTTGTGGACCTTGTGGTAGACCTTGAATTGATGTGGACTTTGAGATTAGTGTTGCCGGGGTTCGGTTAGGTTCGGTTTTTTCCGAAATTTTTTCGAACCCTGAACCGGACACATGCCGAACCTGGGGTTCGGTTCTCAGAGGTTCGGTTCAGGTTCAGAAGCAGTTCGAACTCCAACGAACCTGTGGGTTTTCCAAGAACACTAACTGACTCCTATAATTCTGGAATAGGTCTCGCTGAGTGTAGAGATCATTGAATTGAGTTGGATCATAGAGAGGTACCTGTTCTGTTTTGCAGGTTTGAATGGCAAGCCTTTCAATTGATCCACCTCCAGGCAAGCTAAAGATTTATCAGATTGTCCCGGGAATTAGATCAAATCCCTAGATGACGCCGATAGTGCCTCTGTAAATTAGATCTTGGGTATGACTTCAGCCTCATGTGGGTTTAGTTGAGGTTCAAGAAGCAAAACTGCCTGTGAATGTTCACCAATTAAAATAGCCCCAAAAAAACTCAGGTTCGCACAGGTTCGCACCTGTTCACACCGGTTCGCAAAAAATCAACAATCTCAGAACCCTGAACTGGATCTGGGGTTCGGTTCAGGTCCGGTTCAGGTTCTGCATCAGTTCAGAACCGAACAGTGGCAACACTACTTGAGATGGACCACACTGGGATACCCCGGTGCCTGATGGACTACTCCCACGCACTGAATAATATTGTGACACCCGACTCGTACATTAGAAAAAATACTTGAGTCAAGCAGGAGCTCTGCAGGTTCGTTGCTTTGTTGCACATTGTGCTACAGTACCATAACAAATGGTAAAAAAGTCGAAAAACAGCGGAAAAAACAGCAGGAAAAATGAAGAAAATTCGCCATAGGGGTATTTCGACTTCTACAGTGAGTCACATATCTACGTGTATTAGGAACCCCTCTTTTCGGCATCAAAATGATACAGAACACCAGAAACATGGTGGCAGGTTGCAAGAGGATTGATCGCTTGATCGTTGTTTGTCCAATGTCACAGAATGTCATGCACGATCGCCAAAGGTTCATTCGGAGGTCTACCGTTGTCTATAGACCGGTCCACCACTCAGGTCTATCTGCTGGTCCATCAACAAGTCTAATAGACCGGTCCATAGACCGCATCACGCACCCGTTGGTCGAATCTCAAATCTAGTGCTGGCCATAAATACGATACGGTCAGATATATTTTTGATATATCCAAAAAAATATGAATATGATATGGTCATGCACCTCCCCTCCAGATATGAATACTCCATACAATACAATACAATATCAATATAATATGATATGGGGTTGTGCATATTCAGATATATTTAGATACGGTCTTGGAGTTTTCGGCCATGTCCTTGCTGGAATACCTGCTGGTGGATCAGGCTGCCGTGTAGCAATGGACTTTCAAGATCAAGGGCAGGACCCCTGATTATCCCATGGAGGCTCAGGCCAGGTCAAAAAGAGTTTTTCTCCTTGCCGGACCTGGCCAATGGTGATGGGATCACCCCAAAAGGGCGAATTTCGGCTCCCACGACCCGCAAAATCGCTATTTTGCTCTGTGGTCACCTACTTGCGCTGTTTTGTGCCTGACCTGGCATGCTGGCAGATGTAGTCCAATTTATTCCTGCTCAACACTTTCCAAACAGATTCCCACCTCGTACTATATCTGACTAGGAAGCTGGACACACTAGCAAGCTGGACACTTGCCAAATATAATGATGAATAGTACTAAATGTTGAGCCATTGGACTTGTGGGAGGGACTGCAACCCCTGAGGACCATCCATGTCAAATTTCGAGGCGGAATGATGCATTGATCGAAAGCTGTGCTTCGTCTGATCGCTGTCCGGAGGGTGAGAATATCGGTTTCTTAACGCCGAGTGGTCATCTTACCCGTTTCTCCACTAATCCTTGGTCAATCCACGAGTTCTTGGGCTCATTCTGCTTGCAACGTCTCGAGCTCGCTTCCGATGCACCACAATAATCCACAGACTCATTTTCCCCATCTAATGCTTCATCACCGAACGAGATCTGCCTCCAAGTACCCCACCCTCGCGGCGTGTATACCAAACGGCCCTTTCGTGCTACGGATCTACAATTTCGCATGGGCCATTATGATGTATAAAGCCTCAGTTTCAAAGGTATTCCGTCAGTTTATCTGTTTTATACCTCTCTCACCGTCGTTCATGCCTTAAACCACCCTAATATCTCTGGTATCAATGTCTAAATGCCGGGTTCTCGACCGTTTGTCTTGGGAGTGGAGCGGGGTGCCCAGGTATGTCCAACTACTTCTTATGAAGCCGCCTGCGACTTATTCTGGGCAACCATGTTCTCTCTCTGCTGGGTGGCCCTTGTTCAATTTGCGGCATAGATCCCGTCGCACGCATCTGACATAGGAAGCCTCCAGTCCAACCATTTCCTTTGGTCCTGTATGCCCTTTTACTACCTAGAATCCATTTTTTAGCTTCCCTCGACTATATTATACACCGCAAAGGTACCGAACGAGACAGCAACAATGGATTTGTGCAGGTGTCCAGCTTCCCCGTATATTGCCTTTTCGGGAGTTCCGCCCGAAATAAATTCCCAGCACACTCAAAATCTCATCAAGCGGTCCCCAAATATGCTCAAATTGTTCACAGGATGCGCGCCTACAATTGAAGTGCTTTGGATGCTCAAAACAAGGCTCGAGGGAGCTGCTAATAGTCTAAAATGCCTAAGGTGTCCAGGTTCCCAGCGCGTAATAGTAAATGGACCGAACTAGGCATTTTTATCCACACCTGACCGAGGATTTTCGGTCCTAGGTCCCATTTTTTGTCTGCATTGGGTCAGTGAATATAGTCACCAAGGAGTGGCTGAATTTGGGACTCGGTAAGGGCATAAAATACACTGATTTATCAAGATTAAAGCAGCATAGAATATATCAGGATATATCCAAAAATATATTCATATTCAACCATCTAGATACGATATGATATGATACAAATATGATACGGCCCTCCTGGTTGGATATAATACGCATATGGATATGATATGCTATTTAGCATATCATATTCATATTTGGCCAGCACTAAGAGTCAAATCTGTCACATAGCCCCCCAAAACGCCGAAATTTGCGTTCACAACGCAAAAATCCAAAAATTTTGTTCCAGTGGTTGAAAACTTCGGTGGTGTCACGCTGAATTTTGGCTCTGGTCGAATGGGCGAATTGGTATTTTGGGTCACGCATCACGCACCAGGTCGAATTGAATGAAATAATACAGTATGCCATCTCAGGAGTCCTAGTGTTGCCACTGGCTAAGCCGATCAATTTCAAAAAACTGCCCTGCAGCTCCAGGTAAAATAGCAAGAATTCTGAAAATAATCAAGTACATGAATCGTCCTGAAAGCCGATGACTGACCCGTTGGTGCTAAGCAAGGTACCTTATTCTCGTGAAGATATTTGACTGTCTTCAAGCCAAACAACTAAATTTTGAGCCGTTTAGAAGCCGATCAAATATTTGGCGACCAGCCCCACTGAGCACTTGGGGCTTGCAGAAGACTCTGCGGCTTTTTATGTCCTCTACCCGCCAAAATATTCCCAGAATTTTCCCGTATTTATACGCAGCTATATTTCATTATTTTGAAATTGACCGGCTTAGCCGGCGACAACACTAGAGTCAGGACACGATCCACGACGTTACGGCGTGTCTTGCACGTTTGAAGGGACCCGTATACCTGGCGCTGGGATGTTGCATGCCACCTGCCCTGGGTTATTATGGCCCGCCCACGAAAGAGGAAGACCGGGCAACGCTTGAGCAGTAGGCACGCTCCTGTCCGACCCTCGAGGTCTGCTGCGTGAGTATGTTTCGTTCGCAATCTCGCTCCTTCTTCATATGCCGACGGTGCAGTCAACTCGCAGACAATTAGGTACTGTTTTTTTTCGTTCAATTCGACAGTCACGCATCACAACGGAAATTTTTGACCCCGGCAATAATTTTTTCTCGATTTATGGGATTTTCTGGCGCAGGGCCGTGTCACGTGACTTGTCGAATTGAACGAAAAAATACAGTATGGAGAATTGTGGATCGTGCCTGGCAGCAATTCCCTATGCAGGAGTTCGTCCTGCTTGTTTAAATTCCGGATACGTGGATGGATTTTGCGCGGTCGCCGTTGGACGTAAGGTTCTTGCAGTAATAGACTGATTTTTTAATTTGATTGTGGGAGAAAAACATGCACCAACCGGGGAAGGATATCGAAGGATGCGACATTTTGGCTTTCCAAATAAACTCATAGAGCCCCCAGAAATAACAACAGGAAGGAAAAGACAGGCACGAGGGTTTTTCAACACACTCAGTCAAGCAATTTGAAAAAGAAACAGCTCAAGTTGTATTGCGATTAGAAAGTCCCACCATTACGGCCACATCCACACATATCAACGAACGCTGGGGAGTTGAAACCATACTTATATCATAAGAATGTTAAATAATTTACTCGCGCACTGGTTCTCGACTCAACACCTCTGTCGTTGAATGTATCATTCACGCGTAATGCACCTCATTCTCCTTCAATAAGATCACTCCCGCCAATCTCAGACTTGCGTGCGAACCAGTTCAGAGTCCATCCATACGAGGAATTTAATCCGGTCTCGTACTCCCGCAGAAGAACGGGGCCTATCGTGGGTGAATGGAATATTAGGGGGAGCTAGCACCATACGGTTAATAGAAATAGACACACGCGTGCATCGGCGTACGTGGACTGAATGTGACAATCGACCTGCCGGCGACGGCGGGGACGAACGAGAATCCGATGTTCGTCATTGCCTTGAATACCCGCATCAGGGAAAATCAGAGAGAGTGAGAGAAAGGCACACACATATCGGAACTCGCTAAATTTGAGCTGGCCCTTCTCGCGCCCGCCGGAGAAGAGCCGCTCGAATACGTTCTACACGCGCTTTCCAACGGGGAAAACGGGTAAGACACGCGTGGGGCGCTGCACGTCGGGGGCAGGCGCCGCGACGGCGTTCGTTAAACTAGAAGCTATGCCTTTGCTTTTCGCCTTGGGGCCTTGCCGCGAGGGACGGGCTCGGCAACGGGAAGAAGCTCAACTTGCGTTCGATATGGGGCGATTTTCGCGGGCTCGGGTTCGACCTGCACCACCTGAAGGGGAATTCGCTTAAGATGCTTGCGGTCATACACAGACGGCGTACCTTTGGGATATCAGAGGAATCCCTGCGTCTGAAAAATGTTCAGATTTGACTCGGACATGATCAAGTTGATTTTCCGAATTTCTTTGATCTCAGCAGGTGCAGTGGGTTGAGGCTTCGGTTGAGCTTGGCGGATTTTGGGAGACTGTACGGGATTGGAGATGGTTGAGACGCTCCATCTGGGTGCCACCGGAGCGAATCCCAAGACCTAACGCAGAGAAGTTAATCAGGCTTTGCAGCGCAGTACAACGGAGGCATGCACATACATCCTCGATTTTACTCTTTGCAATTTTCATGGCAGCCCCGTCGATGTCCTTCCAGATTTTTGCAAAAACCGCAGGACTTTCGAGCGACGCAGAAGTCTTGATATATTTCTCCAGGTATGTTTTCTCGAGTATCTTTTGAGAAACCTCTGTTGCGTTTATGAACTTGGTGTACCGTTCATCCGTCGGCCTTCTGCGCTCTTCGGGGTGGTCGATCAGCTCCAAGAAATCCTACATGGCGGTGAGTCGGGAGGATTCAGAACGAGATCGAATGACTGAACCTCCAGTCGACTCAGTTGACTGATATTTTCAACGAGATATTCGTCTAAACCCCCGATTTGCTCCTCGGACGCCTCGAGGAATGCCTTCAGCAGGCTCCGACGCAAATCACGCCGTGTTTAATTGACGTTGCACATGATTTCGGTCGACGAGAACCTGACTAGAGCCCCATCCAACGACGCAGCTCTGAGATACGGCTCGTATTCGGCACAATTATTAAGAATGGCGACTTTTGCGCCTTCCCAGTCTTTATGATCCTGTATCATCTCCGGCATCAGCAGCAACACCTTCATCTTCATATCGCGAAAAGCCATACCTTTATTCGGCACCAACATTTGCTCAGGTGCGAATTCACCGCAATCCTATTGATCACCCGACGCTCGATAGTCTCGATTGCCCGAACCAGCGCACAACTGACGCACGCCATGAGCTCCGCGCGCTGCCGCGGCACGCCGAGCCGCCCCTTCGTCTCGTCCAGCACCGCGATTTCCGCGAGGTACGCCGCGATCACCGCCCACTGGTTGATATACGTGAGCGTATTGTTGATGATGAAGCGCGTCTGCTGCGCGACGTAGCGCGGGATGGCCAGCAGTTGCTCGGGGGTCCTGCATTGCCCTTGCTCGTCCGGGGCGAGCTCCGGGCGGTGCTGCGCGGCGAATTCGACTTGCTCTCGCAGGAAGGCGGGGTCGGCGCGCAGTTGGCGTGCCTGCATCGCATAAAAGGCCCGTTCAGACTCGGCGAGGCGTTGGAGCACGGGCGCGGTCATCATATAGCTGGGAGTGTCTGCGGTTGCGACAGATGAGGGTTGGAAAGGTCTCTGTCGACACTGCATACCATAGGAGTTAGTCGAATGCCTATCCAGCGCAAACTGATCGGACTCGATATATTCCTCCGGCGAGGCGACATCTATGATATTGCCCTGCAGAAGGTAGTGAGACATGCAAAAATGAGAAAGGCACGCAAACCTCTTCATCGGAGATGCAGTCATATGCGCCGTACTGCCGCAAGAGATCGACGACCTTTTGACCGAATTTGGCTATCATCTGGCGCGTCACCTCGTTTCGCTGCATGCCAATTGGATCGAAGATTTGGAAATGCTCTGTCTGCTTCCTGGCTTCGAGATTTGCAGGACCTGGCATGGCGCTTTCAGATATGTCTCACTTGCAAGAGAGGAGGTACGTCACTTGTCACGGGGCGGTTAGAAATTAGGGGCACGTTGAATCGTTGACTGACTTGGTTACATTTTCTCCACATCTAGGACCGTGGCGTTTGTGGAGATCAGTGAGCCAGATCCGTGCTGAGATGGCTGCACGCAACAGTACAGTTAAAAATTAAGTCAAAGAGGAAGGAGATCGACACAGAATCTGACCAGCCGCCAGTGCTATTGTCGAGTGGAGTTCCAGTAGTTATTTTCCCATTTTTGACCTTGCATTTCCAGAATGTCTGGGCCATAAGTGTTTCGGTCATGTTGACGCAGTCCCAGGGCATGAGTGAGTCTTGACGCGGAGATTGATTAGCCTCAAAATCATCCTAGTCGGCGAAAGTTATGATAATGGGAAGAATCAGATGAAAAGACTCGGAAGCGGGGTTCAGAGCTGCCATTAATGGCGGTGAATCGTTTTCTATTCCAGACTTGCATTGGACAGAATATTAATGCCACGTATATTTGCGTACGTCGTAGAGGTCCCACTGTAAATTCGCCGGTGGAAAATCTGGTTATTTAGGCAATGCGAGACCAGTTCTGTCAAATCTTGTTTTCTTCCAACCATTTGTAAACCTGTCGCCAACCAGTGGCTTTTGAGGCACTATTTGGCAAGCAGAAATTTGCGGGCAATCCTTTGCGAAAACCGCCGGCCTGTTAACGATTCGCAAGCACAGCGACGTGAAAAGGATTTGAAACTGCAAGAGGAAAATATCCGGGAATGTTGAGACGCGCAGCAGGTGCATAGGAAATTCGGGGATGGCCGTTGGGAGCAAGTGTGGCGTGGCCGATTAAGTCCGTCGGACCATCGGCCGATGGACGTTGCTTTCTCCGCCACCACCAAGCTACCACAGAATTCCTGAATTCCTGCAGTGAATCCCTGCGGTCTCTCCCCCGGTTACCAAACTACTGCATTATGGCTTTCCACCCGTTACGACTTTCTTCTACGCCGCCATCGCGCACAGCCAGCAGCTGCAAATAAATGCATCCGATTTCCAAGGGGACACCGGCATTCAAACCGGCGACCAAGGGTTGGTTAGTTAGTCCGGCCGCGAGGCGGGAAAAAAAAAGTTCGAGTCCTATTTCTGGGGCAAAATCAATTTCAATGGTGGCCCTGGAGACTTTTTTTGGAGTGTAGGATATTTCAGCAGTGTGGTAAGATACCCCTTCGAGGCGAAAATGCGATCATTCATGCAATCAAATTGAACCTAGTGGTCAGAAACCGAAATGAGTAGTGAAATTGAATCATGAGTTGAAAATCAGTGGTTTACAAATGATGATATATTCATCCACCATAATTGGACCTGAAAATCCAGCTCCTCTCAGGATTCCTTAGCAGGCTGACCGCAGTCTTGAGTTGTTGCTGCTAAACATCTTCGGACGGATTCAAATATTATTATTCAACATTGGATAGCTCCTGCAAGGCTCCCAAGGCATTGGGATGTTTATACAGCATTAAGAAATTTGCTGTGGTGGTTTATGGTCAAGTCAATCGATCTCCAGCGACTTAAACACGTGCAGAATTACCTTATATGGAGCGTGGGAACGATTACGTAGTTAGTTAGTCCGTCGCTGAGGTCCGAAAAAAGAAAATCGACCCTATATCTTTTTTTTGAATGCCGGTGTCCCCTTGCCGATTTCGAGTCGAATCTGAAGTCGAGACGAATCTATAGATTACCTCCAGGTCCGTGGCTTATGTTGGAACGTTACATGACCCGCACTGATGCCTCATCGCCGTAGAATCGTGCCAGGCTCGTTGAGCTAGTCTGTCTACTACTATCTCAGCCGTCTCGTTGCTCGGTACGTCTGTCTTGCCTCCATTTTCGGACTCGCATTCAATATGCTCCGTCCCAGGCCTGTTTTAAAACTCTCAGCGTGCACATATTCGCGATGTCCAGGCAGGACGATAGTATATGCCCCGCAATCTGCGCATTTCGCGCCGCGGATATGGGAAATGGAGCAGAACAACACGGCACGAGTGCCTCCGACGCTAGTGATTGAGGAGAGGACGACATTGTGCCACCTGGTATGTCCTTCCCCTCCGTCCTTGTGTTCCCCTCCCTGCGTAAATGACTCTTCTCACTGCTTCACACGTCATCTGAATCCTTCCTTCACCTCACCTCCTTTCCCCTTCATCCTTTTTCATCCACTTTACGTTCCTCGTTGGAATGTCTAAAAGCTAACCGATCCCACAGCGCTGCATAATCCAGCTTTCCCCGCCGCGAAGATGCTCGACGACCAGCACAATCACCGGGCGCGGACGTGGAGGTCCATCTCCAGACGGGGCACCGCCCGCCAGCAGCACCAGCCTCAAGGTCCCATACGCAGACAGATGCATCTTCCGATCGCCCTGGGTCCCAACATACGACGCGTCAGACTCCACCCCCATACCGCTCCCGACACCAGCACACCGTCTTGTCCGTCACTTCCACCTCCCCGTCCATTTTCACTGCCCCCACCAGCGTTTGATCGGCGCCTACGATCCCCGGAGCCCCTTTCCCCGCCTGCTAGCGCAAACCGTTTGCGCGTCACTGACGCGTGGCTGTCTGCACCCGACCTTGCTGGCGCCGCCGCGGATCCACTCCACCTGGCGAGTCTACCGGCGTCCCACCCGACTGCCAACGGACATCGCGCCTCCGCGTGTGCGGCTGTTCGTCGCTTGCATCAGATGCGATGCACCTGCGAAGCGCTTCTCGTGGCTGCTTCACCTTACTCAGCCTCCGTCCCCATTTGCTGGGCTCTCGTCGCGATGCATGTAAGGTTCCGGCGGCTCGCAAGCAAGACTTCCACTGAGGGGAGCTTTGGGATTGCTATCGAAGACAAGACGTATTTCCTGAGCGGTGCACCATCGCCCGCGATCCTTCAGTGCCGCTTGCGCGGTCCTCCATGGCACACAAGACGGTCGGCTCTGTGTCCATTCGAAGCGGAGTCTCGTCCTGTCTCCCGTCCCGGCGCGGCGTCCCAGCGATCGCGGGCTCTTGCATTCCCCGCACCAGCTGCGTGGCGCGGGGGCGCTTGCTTCCCGGGACCCCGCGCGCCAGATGGACCGAGCTGTCTCGGCGTAGCGTCTCCCGTCCCGGCGCGGCGTCTCAGCTATCGCGGGCTCTTGCATTACCCGCACCAGCTCCGCGGCGCGGGGGCGCTTGCTTCTCGTGACCCCACGCGTCAGGTGGAGCGAGCTGTCTCGGACACCTACGTCTCGACTCCCCCCGTGTCCGAGGTCGATGTCCGCGTCTCGGCCTCGCTCGCGGCTGCTGCTCTACTACTCAGCTCCTCTTGCCTTTGTGCATTACCTGCCCTCCTTGCGAAGCAAGCCACGATCCGCAACGAAGATCCTCCCGTGCAGGATTCCACCAATGCGTGCATCGACGTGGGCGTCCGAGGAGGATGAAAGTTCGATGCGGACTTAGACGAACTTGGGTATTTCTTCGTCACATCAATGGGAACACATCGCACAAGCATCCAATAAGAATCACTATTCGCAATCGTAATCTTACTACTTACTAGTACGGCCACTCAAGCTGCGTGACTCATTTGCACTAATAGTGACGGAATAGTCCATATATTGGATGGCCTGAGGCCAGCTTATTTCGGCACAAGCGCCGCTCAAGATCCTACATATAAGGTCTGAGAAAGATGTACCTGCTTCTCAGTTCTCTTCACTGCAGTCTCCTCTCAGCATGGCAATTCACCACATTGCTGCGCTTCTCGTCCCGGCCTGGGGCCACACCGTCAGCTATATCTACCTTGCCACCCGAATGCTGCAAAAGGATCCCACGCTGGTTATCACAATGGTGCAGCGCAATGTGGTCGGTGCGTGATCCCTACGTGCGCCAATAGCAGTTATGGAGATACACACTCGCTCTCAGTTGCACAGATGGAGACGGAGTTGCAGACGTGCACGTACGATGCCGCGAGGTTGAGGATCATAGGAGTCGGCGATACAGAGTTCGTGCTCATTTGTTCTACCATTGGCATTTAATTTTTTCCATGTCCAGATGCGTTACGAGGAAAGAGGCCAATGCCCAGATCACTGCAGGCTGGTTGGAAAATCTCCCGCAGCTCTCTGAAGGAAGCGAAAAATGGCCTAAACCGCATGCTATCCACGTACGTCTCCTTCGTTTACGACGTGGATATCAATCAAGATTCCTTGCTCGGTTTAGATGGACTTCCTCGCGGGGGGGCTCGTGATCGAACCCACGAAGAAAATCATGGGTTCAGACTGCAAAATCCTCATGTGGTACTCCAGCGGCCTCGTTTCGATGCAGTGGTTGAACGAATTCGATTATGCCGCGATAGCCCAGGAAATCCACTCCGAGGGGAGGCGACGGGATCGGTCTTTGGACGATATCCAAGAAGAGGTTAATCTCCTTCCATCATATATGAACGTCCGCTTTGAATTTTCAACCTTGAATACATGCAGGTTGTCCTGGCTTCAAACGGGAGCGACAAGCTTTGCGGACGCATCATTAAGTTCCCTGGGGCCCCCGACATGTACGATCACGAGTGCACCGCCTACGCCGCTGGGCCCTTCAAAGAGCTGGCTTATCTGATCCTTCTGGGCCAAAAGTTTGACAAGACTGTAGATGGCTATATCGTCCCGACCGCAGTTTGCTTCGAACCTGTGGGCGTGCCACACTGGCGAGAAGTTTGTCACAGACGTGGGCGGGAGCTTTTCACGGTCGGGATGCAGGCACACGAACTTTGTTGGACCGATGTGGCTTCCCCACCTCGCAATGAAATAGTACAGTCATTCTTGGAGAACGCAGTCCGCGAGTATGGCCCGAAATCTGTGCTCTACATTTCCTTCGGGTACGTGTTTATTCGCTCACTAGTCATCTGGAAACTTCTCTCCTCGCAAGGTCGCTATTCTTCCCCATCGCCACGCCGCAGCTCATCGACGCGCTCGTGAACACCCTTCTCGCACTCGAGGAGCCTTTCCCGTTCATTTTCGCCCTCGGGGGAAAACTCGCCTCCCTGCCCGGAGAACTCATTGAGCGCGTGAACTCGAGCGGAAAAGGCCTCATCTGCGACTTCTGGGTAGAGCAGCGCGCGATCCTCACACACGCTGGCGTTGGCTGGTTCCTCACACACGGCGGCTTCAAGTAAGCAAGCCTGCCATTACATATCTCTTCCTGTGCTGATGTGATCCCCGATTATCTTTCTGCGCAGCTCCGCGTCCGAGTCGCTGTCCCAGGGAATCCCACTCATCGTCTGGCCCGCCTGCGTGGAGCAGCCTGTCAATGCAGCCTTTTTGGCAGCGGAGCCGAATCCCGTCGCCATTGAGCTCTTCCAGGTAGAACTAGTACTGCGCCTTTCCTGCAGCAGTTCCCTGATTCAGCTTTCGCACCCAGGTTCGCGTCGGACCGCACCTCGCACCCTCGCTGCGTGGCGGCCTCAAAATCACCGGCACTGTCGAGGATGCAACGCAGGAATTCCGAGCGGCATTTGACGCTGTGCGCGGATCGAAGGGCGCTGTCCTGAGGGCAAACGCGGTGAAAATGGCACGGGCCCTGAAAGCCGCGCGGGCAGGAGAGGCATCCGAAGAAATTATCCGATTGGCTAATTTTAATTTGCCGGTGGTTGCGTAGAGTGAAATTGGTTGCTGTGTTGCCTGTCCTTTTAGTAAATCGAATTTTGAGTTGGAGGGTGGTCTGAATAGCCCAAAACGTACAAGTTTTGAAACTATGATTGCTATTTTGTTTGGTGAAGGTAGAAAATAAACATGAATACGACAATATTTTATTAGCATAGTCGGTGCGCACAAAACGAGCAGGAAATCGTCCGGAAGGCTGGGTTACAGGTGCGAAATATAAACACTCCAATCCACATCTATCAATAGGGGAGCTCAGAGTAGCCGCGCGCCGGACGCTTTTTCGCCTTTTCGCCGGACGCTTTTCATCATGTGCGCTTCGGCAGTGTTCGGCGTGGCGCGAGGTGTGACTGCAAGTCACTCCTGTAATTTTTTTCTCTTCTTTTAAACCACCGCATCGTAATTCACATTTTAATTACTTTGTCACCACTTTAGTTACCCATTTGTGCTCGATAGGCTAGTAGTTCGTCAGTTAATCTCGTTCTTTTGGCCTGTCCATCGTTCACATCACCCTCTTCTGGGTCATCTCGACCACCACGGTCTTCTTCCTCTTCCTGCCGAGTATGAACATGTGTGAATGCAGCACCGGAGGCCTCTCCATCAGGAAAAACTCCTCAGAAATTAGTTGCCCGGGTGATTATATTGCTGTCTGTAGGATATCGTAGACACCGACCTATATTTGTAGCCACTGTAGGGCGACGTAGCCATTGGTGATGGTCTGTGGGGCATCATTGATTTCGGCGATCAGTATATCGGGTTACATGTCCGAGTGCCAAGACTACGGCTACTAAACAGAGCTCCTTCGATGACATGGGCTACAATTATCTGGGCGGCTTTCTCAACCACTTTCGCTCCACACACGTCATGCAACGAGTTCCTAATAACGTGACCGCGTCGCCCCCCGGGGGGCATCAAATTGGTGTACAGCCACCTGAGGTGAATGCAGAAAATCGTTTTAAAAACAGTTTAAGTAAATCTATCTCTAGTAAAAGTATCTACAAGTATGTAAGGGTTAACATAGAACATCGCCGCGACATCTAATACATTATGTGAGGTCCATTTCCGGTCAATTTCTGTACCGCATTTTGCCATCAAATGACAGCTGCGCACCAGATGCTCGACAGAGACAACGGCGGCGTTACGGCGACGGAGGCGCGTAGAGCGATGGGTGGTATATAGGCCTGAGATATGGTCGGGCCGGTTCAGAGTGGTGAACCATTCCACATAGGCGAGAGGATGAGGATATTCGCCGAATTGAGGGGGGAGGCGGAAAATAGCCCGGATCTGGGCGGGTCGAAGGCCTGCAAATGTGAGTGAGTATGAGAAAGAATATGGTTTTTGTGCACAGACCTTTGTTCCCAGATGAAGCTACATACTGGGATGGATCTTCGACCACCAGGGCCGTATCAAAAATAGCCGGAGAGCCACGAGACCGATTCTTGGCGGCTATGGCTGGAATCGCTCTGATACGGCTGGCTCTGGGTTGATCCGAGAGATAGCGGTTGGCAGGCAAGCAGAGGGAGATTTTTGTGTAAAGATCAAAGCGGTCGAAAGGGCCGGGTAAAATGGGGCAGGATTTGAAGGCGGTTTTGAGGAAGGCAGTGAGTGCGGGAATGATGTCGACAGCACCGTGATTCATCTGGAGATGGGCTACAGTGACGTTCAGGTTGGCAGGGGTTTTTGCGATGGTGTAGGCAGCGACAGAGGAAGGGGCAGGAGAAGGAAGAAGGACGGTGACCTTCTCTGAGTCTTCATCGCCACTGTCATCGTCGGAGTTGTCGGATACGGGATGTGATAGCTGATCATCGAGCCAGTCCAAATATGAGGTACGAAGTGCCACAGCTTCTTGACGCTGAAGCCAGAGTGCCATCTGTTCCGTGTAGTCGCGGCGATTGCTGGCACGGTAAGCCTTTTTGGCAAAGTCTATGTGGAGACGCTCGGGCGACTCAGTGTTATAGCCATCGGGACTGCCGAGAGCTCGGATGCTGTCGACATAGTGCTGCAGGGCATGGAATTTGGGGATATTGAAATGTTCGCGGACTCCGAGATCGATGATGATTTGTTTGTGGTCGTGAAAGGTGTTGAGGGATCTCTGCAGGGCGTCCAAGGTACGAGAAGTGTGAGACTGGAGTTGAGCATAGTAAATGAAGTCAATCAACGATTTGACGACTGTGAGAACTTGCGCGTTGACTGCGCCTGCCAACACGCCCACAAATACCCGCTGCATCTCTTTGTGCTCTGTGCCTGTCCACTGCGACACCGAGGAGATCCCTTTCTTGAAGTGGCGCAGGCCCGGATGGCCGTTCATGGCTTTAAATCGTGCGTCGAGTTCATCCGTACCGATAAGTTCTTCGCACCAACTGACGAGGTGATCTTTGAAGACGCCCTTGTGGAGCTGGTGAAGGAGGTCGGGCGTAAAACACCCGAAGATGTTGGTGTATGGAAGGTCGGCCCAGAAGGGTGAGTACACAGCACGGACGCCGTCGGCTTCAAATCGTACTGAACTCTTGCGGGCTCGGTAGTCTGCGAGAGCCTTGAGTGTGGTCTCCTCATCCCGTAGGAGAGAGTCAAGGCGTTCCCCCCGTTCGTTCCTCCCGACAACACATCTGGGGCATCGATTCTCCTTGCAGCATACTACCAAGCATTGCTCCGGGAAGTCTGCGACGTAGGCGGCGAGGATCGGGAAGACACGGCGGATGAAGCCATCTGCGCACACCATCTCAACACCCTCCTTTCCGGCTGCGATGAGGGGTTTGAGGAGAAGCGACATGCAATGGTGGAAGAGGCGGTATCCAGCCAGCGAGCGAGTGTCATCCGCAAAGCAGGTAAGCTTCGAGACCGGCAAGTATCCTATTAAAACTGTGGCGTGGGCACTTGGCTGACGACGAGTTTCCTTAGATATATTTCCGATGGTCATGTAGACAGGCCAAGCCGTTTTGTCGCCTTGAAATTGCGATAGCTTGGTTTTGTCGGATGAAATAATGATACCGCTCACGCAGGCGCCGGCAGGTAAGAGTTTCTGCTCAAGAGATAAATATCATGCTGATCTTTACTTGAATTAGACGCACCTGTATCTGCCACCACCAATTTGCTGTCCACATCTCGTCGAAGATCCGACTGTCTTCGCTTCCCCTCGGGTTCATATAAACCCTCTCTGGTGCGTACGCCATGTGGTCTTTGAAGGCAGGGTTGCTCATTAACTCCTTGATACACTCAACAGGGTCCCGCCTCCAGAGCTCAAGCTCTTCCGACATCATCTCATCATTCTCATCGAGTCGGTCGCCAGCCACGGTGACAATCTCACACGTCCAATCTGGCCCCGTGGGAAGCGCATCTATCTTCTGCAGAAACGCCCGGTTATTGTGGAAGGACAGCTTCGCTTTTTTGTTCTGTTATTGTGGTAAGTGAGGGGTCGATTCTGATTGCCACTCGACTCACGATTGGTAGCTTCAGATATTCATCTGTGGCCGTTTGGCTCACATTCTTTGATAGCCATCTCGCTAGATCCCACTCATCCCCGTTCATGAATGGCGCGAATTTGGAGTTGCCCTCCATTTCTTGTTTGCTACGCATTCTCTCGAACAGCGACTCGCCCGGTCGCAGAGGTACGCCGGCCTCAGACTGATTTTCCTCGTTGCCTGGGAAGTCCTCTACGAAGCGTTCAAAATTCTGCGGGTCGTCTTCATCAAGTACCTCCTCGACCGTAGCGCGCCGGGATCTTGGAATCACTTCCGGCAGTGGAGGAGACTGAGTAGGAGGTGGAGGTCGAAAGTCATCCGCAGTTCCCATTGCGTCGTCATCATCGGATAGTGCAGGAGACACCTCGCGCAATGGTTGCTCGGCTTCGGGTGTGGGCGGGGGGACATCAGCTTCATTGCTCGCAACGGTGATAGCCCGCAGGCTTATCGCCCATTTATCCCGACATCCTGGGGAGTTCGCTATATGGCGGCTAACCCCTGCTCTTGTGGGTACCGATTTCGAGCAGTATTGGCAACGGAATGGGGCGGGCATGAGGGCGGCTGGCGGGTAATTGTTTTATTCTCACCAAGTGCGCAATATGGCAATCATGCAACGTGTTTCAACGCCGCCTCAGCTGCCCCGACTCCCGTGACTTGCAAAACAACACGTCCACTCTCTTCAACAACTACCACTCAACGCGCTGGATTTGTTGATAAATCTGACCTCCCAGGACTATAAAAGCAGGAGAACGGTCAGGTATATAAGAAAAAGTACGCCCTCTGACTTCCCTTCACCTTTCTCCCCCAAGAATTTCACATCGCCTTATCGTGTCTTATCTTTGCATCAATCCTCATTGACAATGCCCCCCACTGCTTTACCCACCCCCC
The DNA here is from genome assembly GCA_029281465.1 of Mycena epipterygia. Classification (NCBI taxonomy): domain Eukaryota; kingdom Fungi; phylum Basidiomycota; class Agaricomycetes; order Agaricales; family Mycenaceae; genus Mycena; species Mycena epipterygia. The sequence goes on along the minus strand of JARJCQ010000103.1, from coordinate 102,411 downwards.
AGCCCACTGCGCGCCAGCCCACCGCACGCCAGCCCACTGCTCGCAGTCGTGCCGCTGCTACCACCGCCGTGCCTGCCACTGCTGCCGCTGCTACTCGTGGACGGGATATGACTGGCCATACCAATGTGGACAAGGAGAACGACAAACATGGAGCTGCGGGCAACAACAAAAGTAAGATGTTACTTCCTCGTTCAAGTCCATACTCACCTCATCTTAGACCACGACAATCACTCGGAGTCGGTGAACAGATCCCGACGCGATGTAGTGGCTTCCCAGGCCCATCGTGGTGACTCGGACGAAGATAAAGAAGGTAATCATGGGCTATACCTTGTGCATTGCGCTCCTTACTTACGGCGATCCCAGACACTCAATCTCGCAACAAAAACGACCAAGATGCCGATGATGACGACGAGGCTCCTGTTCATCGGGGTAGGGCTAGGCGGCTCACTGAGAAGCAAGCACAACTGAGTAAGCCCTTCCTTGTTTTTGCCTTGAATGTTCCACCCTCTCAAACCTCTTTCCTAGTCGAAGAAGCGGAGGCCGCCGATGCACGCAAGACGGCCACCGCTAATAAAGCGGTCAAGGCTGCCAAGAAACGAGAGCTCCTTGCTGCTGGTCAGGAGTACCAGGAGGACATGGAACCCCGCCGCGATGACACTGTGAGTTTTCAATCCTGAGTGCGCTGGTTATTTATTCACTTTCCTTTTAGTTTACTTCACGCACTGTGGTAGCCTCCCGCCCTGTGGCCACAAAGGCCCTGGCTCAGCAGAACAGCAAGGTTGCCCCACCCCCCAAGTTCCCAAGTGACTGGCGTGCGACAACCCCCACCCGTGTCCCCAGCTCGTCCAGTCACCGCCGCGATAACCGTTACGACGAGCGTGACAGACGTGACCGTCACGATGCGCCGCCCGACAATTACTATCACCAACGACGCCACAGTCGCAGCAGAAGCCCAGTGGTCTTCCGGGGACGAAGCACTACCCCGCCCCGTCGCTCCCCCAGCCCCCCTGAGGTATGTCTGCTCCTTGTCATTGCGCTGATGCTAATTGTGTCGCAGATGCGCAATATCAATGGAGGGCTCGTTCCTCAGCACCTCCAGCTCGATCTCCATCGTCGCACATCCAGCGTCGACTCTAGCCCCACCCGCAGCGTCCGCTCTGTGTCCCCTGTCGCCGGCGATAAGCGTGCACGATCAGCAGCGGACGATATGCGGGTGGTGCAAGCACAGAAGACTGGAGGCTCCAGCGGGCGTGCCAAGGCCAAGGACTTCGACGACGTCACCCAGGAGGTGATAGCGCTCGCCATCACCATCTACCGCTGCTTCCTCAGCACGAGGAACGCCTTTCCAGACCACGCAATGGAGCTAGATTTCCTCCGCGAGGCGTGGGCTACAGCGTGTCGGCAGCTCAATATATCTATGGAATTGAGCCCCACTATTTCCAAATTGGTGTGTTCTCGTTGTCTCTTGCGTTGTTTGTCTACTCACATTGTATCTACACAGATCACTAGTCGCGGGTCGCATCTGCGTGGCGAGCTCAAGACCAAGATGAAGTCCATGGTCGAGCTCATCTATGGCTTCAAAAGCGGCGAGAACAAGAAGAATATAGCGCGCAACAGGCAACTTGCCGAGGAGCTCAAGGATGAGCTCACCTTCACTTTCAAGGTACTTCTCCTCGCCTTCTTTCTCTCTCTATCCAACTCAGAGCATATTAGGACATCAAGAGCCGCAAGGGGATTTACCGGAATCCTATTCTCCAGAAGACTGTCAATGTCATGTGGTTCGCCAACCGTCGCGATGAAGGTGTAATGTATCCGGAGCTATTCAATCCCTTCCCGAAGCAAGGCCTCGGTATTGTTCTCGCTGCGGTATGTGGTTTTATTCGCCTTCTGACCTTGATTAATACTTATTGGCAGGGCTTGAATTTGATCGATGAATGGGGAACGGGCATTCGGATCGACATCCCCTTCACTGCCAACGACTATCGCAGTGTTTATGAAGATCAAGTCCAAGCTCTTTTTGAGTTTGAGCAGCAAACCAGCCCCCACCCGATTTTGGAGAATATCTCGGTGCGTTTGCACAATATCGGCCGGTATGTATTCTGTCTATTTTTGGACTCAATTGCTAATCACTCTTGTAGTTTCCATTCTGGCGCCCAGCCCCTCACGGCTGTCAACCAATCTCTTCTCAAACAGGCAGACGTCGATGCGGCGATCACGGAATACCGCAACTTTTCGGATACCGAGTCTGACGGGGAAGATGGGGACCGTAACGAGTAGATTCGATTAGATTTTGATTTTGATTTATTAATAATATGAATATTTCCGCTCCCGAGTGCAAGGATTCTAGCAAACAATGGGAATGCGAGCAGGCTATGATATCCTACCGTGAGCTACATAGGCTACACGCCTACACAGCTATGATGCTCCGTAGACAAGGCACGTGGCTACAGTGACTATTATAGTCAGTCATAGTATTCACCCTCAGCTACATCGTCCTATATTTTAGGGGGGTAACGACAGTGCTACGAGCGCTACATGGACTACATTGTGTGTCATATCTACCTGATTTTTTCCTGATGTCCTTCGATATCTATAACTGCGTTGTGCAGAATAATCGCCACTGTAACCCACCACAATGCTTTTTCGTGATCCGCATTGGAGTCAATGTTGACTCGAAGCCCCCGAAGACTCTGAAAGCAACCCTTTAGCGCTCCCATACAGTGCTCGGAGCGGACTCGGATGTGTGAAACAGCTGCGTTGAAGATCGCATTGGCTGGGATGAGGGATGCAGGCCACTTGTATATGCAGAATCAGAAGGAAGTTCCCAGTGTTGGCCCTAAGACCTAAGGCCTTAGATTGAACCTAAGGCCTTAGGGTAAGGCTTAGGTTGAAGCCGATCCTCGACCTAAGGCCTTAGACATCACGTGTGACTTACATAACATACTGGAGATTTTACCGTCACGCGCCCGCGACACTCATCATGCATATGGGCAACGAGAAAGGACCGCTCTGGGATTTTTTCTATCCGCGTGCCGGGACCAACACAAAGCACAACCGGGCTTCCTGCCGGGCATGTGTGGATCACAGGCTCAAGCATCCCCCTCCGGAGTGGGGCGAGACAGCGCCGCCGACAGATTTCGGGGAGATAGAGATTGACAATAGCAAGGTTTACGGTCCTTAAATGGCTGGTGCAGCGCGGCGGGAAGTCTTATATACATAGTGTTGCCGGTGTCGGGTTCAGAACCGATTCCGAACCTGAACCGGACACGAACCGAACCTCAATTCAGGTTCGGAGGCTGCAGAAAAACCGAACCGGACCGCGGGTCAGGTTCGGGGTTCGAGGATTGTTGGAATTTTCTGAACCTGTGCGAACCTGTGCGAACCTGTTCGAACCTGTAATTTTTTCTCTCCCAATAACCATGTTTGGTGAAACATTTCGCGTTCCTCGGCAATTACCGGAGTGGCGTGACCGTGTAAGAGCTAAATGGAGACATCAATTGATTATGGTGTTTACACGCGCCCTCTCTTTGTCTTACCTCCTCCACAGTGCTTTCCATCCGTCTGTTACCTCTCGCTGGACACTGAACATTTGGCCTATAATTAATTGCTATATGTATCCTTTCCTCACTTCACTCTCGTCTAGTCGTCGGCAAAGGTACTTGGACACCGCACTGCACGTTGTGGCGTCATCCACCTTAGTCTTCCGCCGCCACTCTCAGGCGCCGTGTTTCCGTTATCTCTTTCTCCACAAGCATCCAAGGTGTTTTTTCATGCATGTGAATCCTTCAGTCCATCATGATGCGCTCTGCTTAACAGCATCCTGGCTGTAGGATATCGCAACCTTCAATCCACACGATGAGTTCAATGCCTACTGCAAGGCTCCTTTGCAGAACGTTGACAACGTTGTGGCGTGGTGGGGGGTATGTAAAATTCCTTACTCGCGCACGAGGCACCATTCTGACCCGTCTTAATTCAGAATCATTCCTCGCAGTACCCGACGCTTGCGCGGATCGCAAGGGACTATCTTGCCATCCAGGGCTCTGCCGCTCCCTCTGAGAGAGCCTTTTCTAATGGGTCGCTCACCGGAACCGCGCGTTGCAATAAGGCTGGCCCTGGAAATGTTCGAGGCCCTTCAGCTCTTGAAAAGTGCGTACCGCAATGGTCATGTTAGTGCAGCAGAGGCCACAAAGCGTGTCATCGCAGCCTTGGACAACTCCGACAACGAGACTGATATGTAGTTTTGCTTACCTCCTCATGTATTTGCGCTGAAAATCGGCTGAAAATTTTGCGGTTCTTTCAGGTCCGAACGTGTTCAGAACCCGAACCGAACCCTTTCTGAACTGGACCGATGTCCGGTTCGGGGTTCGGAAAATTTGAGTGAACCGGACCCCAGGTCAGGTTCGGGGTTCAGATATTTTGGCAAAAAACCGAACCTAACCGGACCCCGGCAACACTATATATACAGCTGAGAATAAATTGCCTTTTTGGGTTCCTAAAGCCTTAGATCACCTAAGGCCTACGGCCTTAACCTAAGCCCTAAGGCCTTAGAAATTCTGAGGGTTGATTTTTAAGGCCTTAGGGCCCTCACTGGTTCAAGGAACCCCAGAAAGGCGGGAGTGACTCGCAGTCACATCTCGCGCCGCGCCGAACACTGCCGGAGCGCACGTAATGAAAAGCGTCCGGCGAAAAGGCGAAAAAGCGTCCGGCGCACGGCTACTCTGAGCTCCCCTAATGCACCGGGCGAAAGGGCTCGCAGGGAAGCGAAGGGAATGGCGACGAGGAAAATGCGCGCGATAATGTAGAAGGAGATCGCAGGCAAGGGGTATCCGCCGGAAGATGCCGAGACACAGCCTCATAGGTAGGTAGGGGTCGCCGACCCCTTATTTCACTTTTCGGACTTCGCTCAGACTGCTCTAAAAATGCTTTTAGAAGAGTTTTTTTTTTTTGGGTGGCACTCGGGTTTCAACCTCAGGAAGGTACCAAAACAGGGTCAAACATGGTCAGAATCCTTTCGGGGCGCCCAGCTTCACCATAAATTCCTCCTGATAACGGCCCGATTTGGGCCAGAAAATATTCCTTTTGGGTGATTTGCGTGGGAAATTACCTGATTAAGTTCGGCTAATCTCGGCTAATAGGTAGGTGTCCAGAAGGTCTTAACGCACTTTTCCGACCCTGTGTGGCAAATTCTAGCTGTGAATACCCCTTGATCGCAGGTGCAACCAGGATCCACACAAGTGTGTAAATAATGTGTACGCCAGACCATTCAACCCGGAAAGCAACGCGAAGAGCGAGGCTATGAGCGCCGGGATCGCGGCGACCGTCAACGAGCCTGCCCTCCACATCCACATCTCGGTGCGCGAAGCGAAGGCCGCGCCTGAATGGCGCGCAAAATCATTCCGACGAGAAACTCAATGAAGAAGGAGGGGCGGAAGTCGTCTGCGTGTCCCTGAGCGGACCAGAACGACGGTACAGATGTGGCTGCCTTGGGATCATACGCCAGATAAATCCCGATTATTACACCGTTGAACCGCTCCCCGAGATCCAAGCGCAGAGCCGCATGCTCGGTGTTGTCCGGCTCTTCTGGTGGTCCTAGAACGATCGGCTGCTGGACATCAAGGGATTTCCCCCACAAAGTAACCAAATGAAGATGTTGACCACGGCGAACGCGAGCGTGGCGACTTCATAGCGGGCACGTGCCGTGGCAGTAAATTTTCACTACCTTACAGGCACCTGGGTGTCTGTAGGATTGGCAGGATTCGTGGCAGGCTGGCAATGGAGACACATGTTCTGCTCGTGGCTTTGGCGTGGCTGATACGGGAAGATTATAAGCTGATGGCAGAGATTAGATTGTAAATTAGATAGAATATTCACGGTCGCACATCACCGGATATAATTCCTTTTTGTTCACACATCCACTTCCTCCAACTAGAGAACTCTTGCACCCTCGAAAATATTCGTTTTCTTTCCATGACGACTTGTTTTCTTTGTGCGAACCGAAATCTCCCCATACCCGTATGCATATGTATGTCACCGAATTCCATGCCAATTTATGGCTCTGCAATCTCATTGACTATCCGAAGAAAATGCTACACGACGTGAACGTATCAGAGCGGGAACAGCACACAGGCATGCGAGAAGACAGGACGAAAAATGGAAAAAGAAGAGGACAAGAGTGTTCTCCGCAGCGTCGCATCTTTCGCGCTCCACCGCGGCGCCCAATTCGGCATCCGCCGTGTTGAGCTCCTCCGAGCTCTGGTCGACAAGGTGGATGCTGGTCAATGTCGCCCCGCCACCAACCCCCTTCACTTACGAGAAAATCGCACCCGCAGCGCCGCACGAGCTGGGTGTCCGGGCATGCACTGCTCACTGCACAGGAGGATTAGGCCGTTTCACCAATGTTTCGCTCCAAGTTCCGGGGGCAGGATGCGTACCGGCGTCCGTGCAGAAGGAGACTACTCTGGCGCAATTAGAGCCGACAGTAAGACAGCTGATCTGTTCAGAAAGCGAAAGGAAAAACGAAGGGAGGAAGAGAGTGGGGCTGCCAGAAAATGGGTGCGTTGACGACTCGGATCGCCGCGCCGGAACGGCCGATCGACGAGTTATCTGGTTTATCGACTTGTTGAGTTTCCGCCTCAAACGTAAGCGCCCGATTTGGGAATTATCTTCGGCACGGATTTCGGCAGCATTGCGAGGCAAAATACCGTGAAGTCGTGCAGTGCGAATTGCAAGAGGCATTCTTGAACCGAGGGCCATACAATAAATGCAGGAAAATAGTAATATTTACTACATAGTTACATGAACGACCTAATTTCTTCGTGTGCGCGAAGGGGACCGACCATTCGATGCCCCTCCCCTCCCTCGCTGCGCTCGGGGGGTCTCCCGAGCCGGGGCATCTCAGGTCGGCACACTGAAGCCTCGTTCGCGCTTTTACTTCATCCTCAACCCTAACTCTAACCAGCACGGCGGTACGACACGGCGGATACCCGGAGTTAGGGCAAGCGCAGCGCGCCCCAACTCCTCGACAGCGGGGGCGTAGGCGTCGCCAACGGCGGGCGGGTGTTGGTAGGTGATGCGTGGGGCGGGCGTGGGCGATGGACGGCAGGAGGGGAGCGGCAAGGATGGGAGAAGAGAGAGGGGATGCAAGGGGACACCGGCATTCAAAAAAAAGATATAGGGTCGATTTTCTTTTTTCGGACCTCAGCGACGGACTAACTAACTACGTAATCGTTCCCACGCTCCATATAAGGTAATTCTGCACGTGTTCAAGTCGCTGGAGATCGACTGACTGGACCATAAACCACCACAGCAAATTTGTTAATGCTGTATAAACATCCCAATGCATTGGGAGGCTTGCAGGAGCTGTCCAATGTTGAATAATAATATTTGAATCCGTTCGAAGATGTTTAGCAGCAACAACTCAAGACTGTGGTCAGCCTGCTAAGGAATCCCGAGAGGAGCCGGCCAACTATGGTGGATGAATGTGTAATCATTTGTAAACCACTGATTTTTCAACTCATGATTCAATTTCACTACTCATTTCGGTTTCGGACCACTAGATTCAATTTGAGTGCATGAATGATCGCATTTTTGCCTCGCAGGGGTATCTTACCACACTGTTGAGATATCCTACGCTCCAAAAAAAAGTCTCCAAGGCCATCATTGAGATCGATTTTGCCCCAGAAATAGGACTCGAACTTTTTTTTTTCCGGCCTCGCGGCCGAACTAACTAACCAACCCTTGGTCGCCGGTTTGAATGCCGGTGTCCCCTTGAGGGGATGCGGCTGACAGCTGACAGCTTGTTTGTTTGGCATGAGCGGAGCTTGATAGATTGATGGCTGCCGCGCTGCCGAAAATAATTACCCGATTTGGGGCTTACGTTTGAGGCGGAAACTCCAAAGTGGGTTTATCGCGGCTTGCCGGCAGATCCGGCATGGTCATATGATCGGGTCATTATTGCCGCAGCTACTGCCATGGCGGGGTACCATGCCATGGGCATTGCCCCCTGTGTCAATGGGGTTGCGTGGAAAATGAACGATCAATTCCAACCTGTATAATTTTACCGGCCTGAGTATCAACCAAGGGGCTACCGATCCCCGAAAAAAACACCCAAGGTCGGAATACATTTTTCAGAGGTTTGGTAGACCCTCCCCCCTACGTAAGTAGGCACGTGCCATCAAATTGCCTTTTTGGGAGGTCGAAAATTTTCAGAAACCGCTCCCAGGATATCCAGACACCACAGGGAGTTGCATATACTATACCGAACATATTTCAGATTAATTCCAAACGCTTCCAGACTCTTCAGGGCACATTTAGGTGAACTCGCTAGGATGGCTGAGATAATCACGTGAATGATATGATGTGACATGATTCAACTCAGTGAAGCTGATTTGGCAAAAAAGGGCTCATATATTTGCTGAACAAGGTCTGAGCTCACAAGGAGCATGTTGAAAACTTTCCTTCAGCTAGTGTTGATCAAGTTTGCCGGTAAATATTTCCATTTTTTTTTTCTAGGTGTTTTTCTGCGCATTTCAACGAGTTTTGAAAACAGGTATGAAATACATTTTTCAGCACCCAGAGGGACCCCTCCCCCTCCTCCTAATTAGGAAATTCCTTATCATGGTAGCCCCTTGGTATCAACCCGAGTTTTCTTATTCAACAAAGGAGGTAGCGTGTTTTTCTTACCATGCATGGCTATAGACGAGTCTTTTCCTGAATTTCCGGTCCAACCTGCGTGTTTCTTGGTGAATTCCCCCGTCTTGCGTACCTTTTGAATTATTATACAGTATATGCGCCATAGATTTCAGCTTCCTTGGCCTACCTGTGAATAAACGGCAACACATTCAGTGAGCAGTGTAGTTATTCACCAAAATTTCTCAGGTTGTGTTCCAAATGATAAAGGTACTCTATTACAGCCATACTTTCGCCGGGTTTATCGATACCGACTCAGGAAGTAGGAAGCACTGGGGAACCCGGTACGTTGCTCTGATATGCATCTGATACCAGGAACTGCACTTCAATTGAATGTCACCTGCAGAGACATCGGTTGTCTTTGCCGAAACAGTGCCGGAGACGGAATGGGTGGACCCAAGACTCGATCAATGTCAATGTCATGTATCTGCCTCTGTGAGTCTGAAAATTGGTGTATCTATCCGAGGCGCGCATGTCTTGTGCTGCTATCACTCATTGTTCGTCCCTGGTTAGCGATGGGCTTGGAGTGCGTTGGAATTTCTTTACTTATTTCGGCCAATGATGAACGTATTACAGTTGCATTGCAGGCTCAAGCTGTGAACCAGTGTATGCGTCGTCCGCTTTGGAGCGCCAAGCTCATTCCGTACACCTGGTACTTACACCTTTATTGATCGCACGCCGCCGCTCTGCTGCTAACTTTCTGCGGCAAATTGGGAGACAAGAACAACTGGAGAACCTGGTGTGGTTCTACCGCTGGAGTTCCGTTCTGGAACATATTTGATCTCAGGAACTGCACTTCAAATGTCACCCTCGACAGGTCAGAGACGGAAATAGTTGTCCCCGTGGACCCGATCTTCGAGATCTTGCATCCAACTGTACCATCTATCTGTCTCTAATTCTGACAACTAGTGTGACCATCTCTCGTAGCTCGCCAGGCGCATCTGCTTCTTGATGTTCGACATTCACTGCCAGGCCGTTAAGGCACACAAAATGTATAAAATGAAGGGGGATGGCGTCCAGTTAAAAAGTACTCCCATCCATCCCAGTAGAATGGTGCACCTCCTATCCAACGTCACTGCTGCCGCGATTGCGACGACCGTCTATAGAATCCTCGACTTCAAGCAACAGAATGGATTCGACCTTGCATCATCCCAATGCAACGATTTCACACCCGTCCAGAGCTTCACCATCTCCCCCGGCGTGGCGAACCAGCATGTCCGCACATTCCCAACTGACTTGTGCTTTAGGGCCATTGCTGCGCATGGCAGTACGAGTCCTTTTTTGTTCTTTTTTGTTTTCTTTCTCTGTTATCATTTATTCAAACTCCGTCGGATCATTCTGAAATAAGAATAGGTTATCACAGAACGTCTGGGTTACCGAGACAGAGGGCATACATAGTGCATACATGCTCCACACCTTTGAATCTGTATGATGTCTGCCAGCGGCTGCCATGCAGCTTATCAACTTACCTCACCAAGCTCTGATAGTCCACGGGGTAGGATCCAGATGTCAGGGTCTTCCAAGTAAATGTCGTCCAGGTAAATGTCATTGCATTCAACTTCGAACAGGTGAAGCAGTTCGAGGTTAGGTATAGTGGATAGCACTCATGATATGGTGATGTGAGACATGCTGTAATCCATCCTAAACACTGTCAACCTTACTGTCGTCATGCTGGTGTATAAAATCGCTATGTTCCATTGGGGAACCGACAGGCTCTGTTGGAGGGCACGCAAATTAGGTGCCTGGAGTGGAAGTTCGTGTGAGAAGGTTGAACCTCTGTGTGATCGAAATCTGAGGGGGAGGGGCAAGTGCAAGAGATAATTTGTCCAATCTCTGCACTTTGATTCTCGATACCCAGGCCATTACAGAGGTGTATGCACTGGGATCCCGACAGGAAATGCTGAGATCGTGAATACGGAGCAAGTCGCTGTTCAGCAATGGGACCATATCTTTGGCAGTTAGGCCTGGATAACATTTGGTGAGACTCATTAGAGGGATGAGGAAGAAATTCAGGGACATATCTGCCTGCTTGGACTGTTTCAGACAGAACTGAACGAACTGTGATTTGGTGTACAATGTAACAGGGATCCTAGACCAAAGTGTGAGGACTGCAGTAGATCACATTATGTCCAAGTTTGCAAACTAGACACAATGAAGTCCAATTTCCTACAAAACTGGTGAAATCGTAGATGTGAGAGCCAAAGGAGATACATATTATGAGGTCTAAAACCTCTGGGAACCCATTAAGGACCAAGGTTGAGACACCCATGAAGATATAGGAGAGACATGAGATCCCTTAGACAATCTTCCACCTCCCCTAATAAAGTGTGTGCGGAACTCGGTACTCAGATGCAGAGTCAATATTTGAGTGGAGGCTGCATGTGATCCGTGCATTGTACCTGACTTGTCATTCATTATGATACAATCACTGTGCAACGTTGCGTAGTTATGAATACCACCACCACGTGTTCATATTTTTTTCTTCCCCTGCCGCCCCTCTGCCATCCCCGAGGGTTCGGCTGATCTATAAATACAATTACTACGCAACGTGTTTGCACATATTGCGAACATCCTACACGGAACCGAATGCAGCTGAATGCACTACTACCAACCAGCAATACACACAGCTGGTGAAGAAAGCCTTACTGGGCCACCCTTTCTGTCTCCTAACAAGACATATGCAATTTTTTTTGCACTCGGACAGACACTCGAACTTTGTGGGGAGGGTACATGCGAGCTCGACATTTGATTGACCATGAATCATTGGTCTATTTTTGGGTTTAAGTAGCTTATGAGTACAAGCATGATGCAACACGTATTTCTTTTTTTTCTTCCCCCGAGGGTTTAACTGATCTTTAAGCACAAGCTAGGCAATACAGGTGCCAAAACAAATAACGTGGCAACATGTGATAAGATCTACGTATACAGTCAGTACCCACAAATATTGTTTCTATGCAAAGGCTGTGCTTTGAAATTTCCGTCAGTTGCGTGCATAGGTCACCAGCACAGCATCTTTGTCCTGGAGAGTGGTCATACTCGAGCAGCTAGACACATAATCTAAGAGAACTTCTGGAATGCATCTTCTCCCTGTCTCGATGCCATTGTGATATCAGAGCTGTCCATTATTTGACACATATCTGGAAACAAAACAACTTCCTCCCCTGTTCACAATGCCTTTAAGATGCATGGCCTGGATTTCTCCGTCTGAAAGCACGAGAACATCAGATCTGGAACCCGCTGAAGATTAGTTGTGAGACGTATATATATCCAGCGCCACAAAGCAGCACAGGACAGACATAGGTAGTGGTCCCAGGCAAGGTGAGATATCAACCAAGATGAAAGAGGCACTCCAGCTGTATAGGTGTCTCGCAGTTCCCTAGGAATAGGCCATTGCTCCGCATGGCAATACAAGTACTTTTTCCTCCCCGGAGCTATACCGTGGGTTCAATAATAGTCACATCAGCGCCAGCACAATGTCACCGCTTTTGCAACATCAATAATAATGACCTGTGTTACGTACTACACCCTGCTCTCTTGAAAATCTACTGCAAAAATCCAGGTGATGTCGAGATTGAGGCCTTGAATTCGTATTTTTTGGCCCAATCAAAATGTGTTGCTGAGTTAATACATAGCATACACCAGACTCCTGTTGAAGCATGTCAAATTATAGACAGACAAGCCTTTGAGGTCCGTACTCACATACTCTTGAACTACCAATTGCCAAACTCAACATCGTGGTCCAGAGGCCAGCTAAATAGCTTCCCTGGAATCAAGGAGTTTCTTTCGAATTCAAATCCACTGGAAGGACAGGGTTGAAACATTGGTGAAATTAAGACACACCGGTGCCAAACGACCCTGGAATTGAATCTGAAGCAAAGCCAGTTTATCTATGTCTTCCATAATGTGGGCAGCGACTAGTGTCGATACGCTGGAGCCTCTTCATCGCAGAGAAGAATTCCGTGGTCTCCAAAGGTTTGATGTCACGAAGACAAACATCAGCAACAACAGTGTGTTCCAGCATGGGCCGACATAAGCCCACAAATTCCTGTACAGTCACCAGTCAGGTGGTTGGCTGGACTCTGTAATACGTGCCACGAATGTCTCAACACAACCCAGTGAGAGCTAGCATGCAAAGATAGGAGGAAAGCAACGCAGAAGATTGGTGGCTGAAGAATAAGAGGAGATCTGTGAGACGTGGCAATACCAGAATATCTGTGTCTTCAGGGTAAATATTGCCACATTCAATGTCAAACAGGTGAAGCATTTCCAGATTGGGCATGGTGGACAGCACCCGTAATATGGTGGCTCAAGACATGCTGAAATAACTCCGGTATGCAGTCAACGTCAGCATGGTGATGTTGGTGTATACTGGGGATGTGTTCCATAAGGGGACCGACTGGCCCAATCTGAGGACACGCAAATTCGGTGCTTGGAGTGGGAGTAGGAGTGTGAAGGGAGAGCCTCCTCGTCAGATCCCAAACAGAGGGCAATTGCAACCGACAATCTTGTCAATCTCCGGACATCAATTTTCGACATCCAGACCATTAGAGAGGTGAAGGCCTTTGCATCCAGACAGGTAATGCTGAAACAACAGAATAATTCGCTATCCAGCAAAGGGAACATTGTTTCCACCACGTCCTTGGCAGTTTGTTTATGGTAGGGGCCAGCATGGTCGAGAGGGAGGAGGTAAAAATGCAGACTTAAATCTACTTGCCTCGACTGCTTTAGGCAGAGCCTGACGAACCACAATTTTGTATACAAAAAAATGGGGATCTTTGACCAAGCGCGAGGGCTTTTGTAGATAATGTCTCGCCACAGCTTGCAAACAAGATATACGACGAGATGGTTCCCTGCATATTTGATGAATTGACAGAGGTAGGAACCGAATGAGATATGCAAAATAACATCTAAAACTTCGTTTGGGAACTTGTCCAGGGCCAAAGTTGATATGTGCATGAAGACAGATCTCTGGATCTGGCCCACCATCAACAACACGTGCCCACAGAGGGGGTCAAATATTTGCTGTTTGTTTCAAACAAACAACACCCATCGTCTGAGCATTGCGGGCCATTGTGGTGTGTAAAAAAAATTATACGTACTAGTTAGAAGCCTCTAATCTCCTTTGTCTGGTTGAGAGAGATTTTGATCCCTGTATCTAGTCCATAGAACAACATTACTGTCGACAAGGAATTTTGGTGCGGTGTCCTGCGTCACAGGGGTAGTTGTCGAATTGCCCCAGTGTGACATGCCGCAAGGTTCGCCTGGATGTGCTGGTTTTGTGAAATTTCGCGTCGAAATTGTCGAAATTTGCGATTTTGTCACGCCAATTTTGGTGGCTGTCAAATTGTCGAATATGTCCCGGGTGTCACGTGTCACCCCCCCTGTCAAATTGAATGAAAAAATACAGTACTCGTATCTTACACCGGGGGCAAAAGCTGACGCACCTGGATTCCAGGTGCATCTGAGGCATCTGTTCTGCAGGTGCCATCAACCAGACAATCAGTCGTTTGACGGGCTCGACACTAAGGTACAATTTGACACATGTCATGCTCATATGCTTTGAACCCATGTGGTTCGTGCCTTGTGGGACGAGCGGCAAAGGGAAACAATCTGAACAAAGGAAGACAATGGACAGACAAAGGACAGACAAAGGGAAGGTAAGATTTTCCCACCCCAGGGAATCTCACCTTCCCTTTGTCTGTGCTTTGTCCGTTAATTGTCTGCCTTTCTTCTGGTTGTTTCCCTTTGCCACTCACCTCACCAGGTGTGAACCACATGCGTTCAAGACATATAGGATCAACATGTGTCAAATTTTTCCTTAGTGTCGAGTCGGTCAAAGGACTCATTATCCAATTGATCACACCTGTGAAGCAGATGCCTCAGACGCACCTGGAATCCAGGTGCGTCGGCTTTTACCCCCTGTGTTAAGGAGATCCCTCGTATCACATTGTACATGTTTGTCCATCAGCAGATCACCTCACGCGCGACTTGGCACCGACTTTGATGGCCACCACTTCTTCAGTGCACAACCTGCACCATCATTCACACCGCCACACTATGGCCTGTGCTATCTTTTTATCTTATGCGCCTGACTCTGATAGCTCGGCCCTTGCTCAGCCCACTTCAAGGTAGAACGCACAAGGTGCACCATCATCCAGGCCGCCGCACTACATAGGGCCTGTGTGCTCTTTTATGCACTTGATTTCATAGCTGTCCTTTAGCTCCACTGCCTCCCACGAATGTCTACCAGATATTCAGATGCCCGCTCCACACCTCGTGTCGTGCGGTGAACTTAGCTCTGGCGTCTCCACTTCTCATGACTGTCTAATTCACATTCTTTTGACATCGCCTCCCTCCAAAAGCCTCGCTACTTCTGCCGATGTTCGAATTAATCTTCGGAACTCCCAACTGTGTTTTGTTTGTCAAATTGCCTTTTCTGATGCAAACTCTGTTCCCATCACTAAGTATCGGACTGACTTTGTCTGCCCACATATGTTGTCTTTCAACAATTTTGCATTTTTTGCTCTCGCTGGTGGCCACAACCACTGTTCCTGGCTCTTCCTACCATGTTCATTACACTACCTCGCTCAAAACCATTATCTTTCTGCCACTTTTCGTGTCTACTCTCAGGCCGGAGACACCTCACTCTCTGCCTTATTGCTCCAAGCTCTCGATTTTCCATCCTGCAGTCATTTTTCTGGGGTTGCCAGTTAACACCGTTCATCACAGTTTAACGTTGGAACAGGGAACTTGACTCTCCACCGTGTTATTTTCGACTTGGCCGATCAGCCGTTCAACCTCTGCTAGAAACGGATGGTAATTCGCCTCTTTCTTGCCTTCCCACTCCCATCGTCTCCTCTCACTACCGCATTCCATTGCTCCCTTTGACTATCTTGCTTCTCCGAACCACACCAGCCTCCTATCTCCACTTCTACGATATCAACACAAGATAATCCTAACAGCATAGAGCCGACAGTAGGTACACCTGCCTCCCATCCTCACATTCCTTTAAGCACTGTTATCAATTTCACCCCCACCAGTCCCATTTAAATCTATTGATCAGATGCACCCACATCTCTACGCCGTCTCGGCCCACCCACAGTCCGATATGTTATCAAGACAATTAACACGAGGATATTAAATACAGTCACATTTCTCATATTTCTCGTATCTTAAGCAGAGCCCTCGAATCAGATTGTACATGTTTGCCCTGCTCCGACAATCCCCTGTTTACAGCATAAGGACCGCTTTAAATTCGACGCTTCTCAAGGCTGTACAATTAAATTAAATTCAACATAGTCAGGTGTGCTTGATCATGAGGTCAACTGCTCCACACCTCACGTTCATGATGTTGGAAGAACTTTGGCGGCGGCATTGAATGATTGAAGTTGAACTGACCGGATGCATCCCGTATGTTGTCTTGTATTTCAGCAGATACACATGTTTGCCTTCAGCCTACTTTGCTATCTCTCTCTCACCAATGTTTCTTGCTCTCTGTGCAACCTTTGCTGCTTCGTCAAGTGTATTTTCAAGATCACAAATTACCTTTGGCAGACTGCACTTTTATTACGTGCGGTTAATTTTGCGCGGTGCACATGTTCAACCAACATAAACCAAACACCCACTCCAAACCCGCTCAAGCCCCACTTAAGATGTATGGCTCCTTCTACGTCTCCTTTCTTCCACCCCCGTCATCCTCCTGCGCTCCTATCCTGGTTCGTCCTCACCCTCCTCCGAAACCAATGTTTTGGAGAGCTCAATCAACATCAACACCTCAGATACCCCAGGTATGTGTGTATAGTCCACCGTGCAGTCAACAAAACCTGACAGGATCATGTCTATCTTTGGAGTGCAGGTTACAATACAGAATGAAATGGAGGCGAATCGGAAGTGCAGGTGTGCCTAAGCCCAAGTTTCTGTTCGCACTGACAACAACATCTTAGTTGACCACAGTTACAGTTCAAAATGCAATTCTATTCCGTTGACACTGACCGATCTTGATGCCTCAGTGCGCATCTTCAACGGGCAAGTCGGTGAGTCGCGTGGAGGATTTTCAACGAACTACACGCTATATGGTGTGTCCCTTCTGTCTCTCTAATGTTTTCTCTAATTGCTGACACCCAGTCCGTCTTTGTGGGAACTTTTTCAGTGCCACACCACGGAGTAGCTCCTTCTGTACGTCTCCTCTTTTGATTCACTCCAATTATAGGCTAATGAGTCAATGGCGCTTGAAGATATTGAGTGGGGACTTGCACTGCATGAAAGGGATCGAACAGATCGCCCGCGTTGATGCGAAGCGGAGCCTTAAACTGAAGGCATCCCACAAACCAGATAACCCATCAGAAAACTTTGAAACTTGAATATTTGAAGGTCGAGGTTCAGCTGCTTCTTAAACAATTCTTAAGTCGGAGCTCTGTGCCGAGCCTCTCAATCACTCTGGAACGGGAAATTTTGGGCCAGAATCAGAGTCTCAGCCGGAGCAAAGCTCAGGCATGTCTTGTCATTTTATACCAAATTTGGATGTAAATCCGACATCTCATCCAGTTGAGCCCGTTCCTCTTTGAAAAAGATCAAGCTATTGTGTAACGAGTATACATAGTGTTTAATGGCCAGAGAAACACTCAAAGGAATTTATTTCGCCCTCTTTACACTTGCCTAGGCTCACATCACATCAAATCACGTGTTGTTGATGGTGGGCCAGATCCAGAGATCTGCGACCTCTTGACGCGACTTCACAAATCCATGCCCTTATTAATAGGTGCTCGGCACCTGGGTCATGGAGTCAACCTCTGGAGGCAGTGCACGAGCCGGACATTGATCAGCATGAAGCATTGTTCGACCTACGGGTTTAACTATCTATAAATACACTCATTATGCAACGTGTACCTATCCACGTATGCCCTGAGGCCCTACTTGTGATAAGGATGCATGATTGCTAGGATGTCAAGATGATGCTTCCGACTTTAAAGACGTCATCTCGGTGGGTGGATCCAGGTAGTAAAATGCTCTAAACACGTGCCTAAAGAACGAGTCTAAAAATAAATTTTTAGGACTCGTAATGTTGTCCCAACGGTGCTAATGCATGGAGCTAGTGGACCTTGGCCCTTGGACCGGCTGCTGGCCTTACCCTGATCGGCAGCAGCGCGTGCAACACCTTTTTGACGTACCCGGGTGCCGGAACGCCTTCGCTCGCTCTACGGTCCCAGCTCACAAGCCGCTCCACCCCTTCCTCGTCGTGGATCCTCATGCCCGTTGGACAGTCGACCCCCATAACGGCGGGGACGTGGAAGTAGGCATTCATCGCCTTGCATCGATTGTGTCTCCTGTTTATATACGCGGATTCTAGCATCGTCGAGTCGTCCTCTGGTATGTACCTCACTGCTTGGGACCAAGATCCCGCTGTCATGTCGAGCGGCTCTCCTGTGAGTCTTTTTAATTCCATCATGGCGTCGGGGAAATTCTGACTCTGAGCAAGCTCACTCTGGAACGCGAAAATTCCAACGACACCCGTCAGCAGTTCTGGTTTCAAGTTGTTACCGGTGCGCATCGAGCTCAGTATCTCCTACATTTGCGGAGCTGACGGGCTTGGCTTTCTCTGTCCGTTAGTGTAAGCTGACAACTGCGAAACCGGACGCAAAGGGGTCATTTGCGCCCTGGGCATGATAAATATTGGGAGGAGTGGTGTGGTGTCGTGGACATGATGTTGAGCTTAAATTTATCTGCCGTTGTTACATTGTTAGAAGGAATGCTGCCGAGCGTGAGAACTGCAATGTAGTTCCTTGGCCGCGCTCAATCAGAAGCGCGAGCGGATTCCAGATATCCCGGGAACATCGGTGGTAAACGTGCGCCGCTTCTTCCGCCTAATTCGGAAATGCCATCTTGAACACTGGATATGGGGATAGTCTCGCAGCTCGATACCATCCCTGCGCCGTATTTCTGCCGTCCGCGACATGCCGAAGTGGCGTCTGCAAGTATCCTCTTCCATTTTTCACTCTTCAAGCGCTGATACGGAGAAAGATCGTCTGTTTCTGCCATCCTGACGACGCGCGCCGCGCCTTCGTGACTCGAATCCGCGCACACGCGCGCGAGCAAACGGCGGGTGTTTTTACCCGTACTTCGCACTAACTCTCAGACTGTGTCAATACATATTATGTGATGGCGACGCCGCAGTGTCCATTCCCGGACGCGGACATCCAAACCTCGGCTAGCACTACGGTTCGGTTCGACGTCCACGACCTTCAGGTATTCATTTTGAACTTGACTTTCATGCCTTTCGGTTTTATTAGTATTCCGCTGCTTAATAGCGTTTCAAAACCAGTACCTGGCTCCGTCGCCGAGTTCCCGATTCCCGAACGTCGACGTAAGATTTATCTGCCTTGGTAAAATATCTGAAGGTCGTCGCTACGGCCCAAATGTCACGTAGACCCTTTCCCAAGGCAGAATATTTCACCGAAGATCCACGTCGTGTAGAACTCTCCCGGGAACGCCAGTCTTTCCCGGGAGACTCTCTACCAACATTGAAACTTCGCCTAGGCTGACCATCACTTTGAATCTGCGCAATAATCTTTATTTGCACACCAAATCCTTGTTTGTACACCCCTCGTCTGCGCCTTCGAGTAGTGATGTTCTGGCCTTTTGGCTTTGGTACCTAGGCCAAAGCCAAGCCAACAATTAGCGGATGGCCTGGCCTGAGATTTTGACAAGACTGTAGATGGCTATATCGTCCCGACCGCAGTTTGCTTCGAACCTGTGGGCGTGCCACACTGGCGAGAAGTTTGTCACAGACGTGGGCGGGAGCTTTTTACGGTCGGGATGCAGGCACACGAACTTTGTTGGACCGATGTGGCTTCCCCACCTCGCAATGAAATAGTACAGTCATTCTTGGAGAACACAGTCCGCGAGTATGGTCCGAAATCTGTGCTCTACATTTCCTTCGGGTACGTGTTTATTCGCTCGCTAGTCATCTGGAAACTTCTCTCCTCGCAAGGTCGCTATTCTTCCCCATCGCCACGCCGCAGCTCATCGACGCGCTCGTGAACACCCTTCTCGCACTCGAGGAGCCTTTCCCGTTCATTTTCGCCCTCGGGGGAAACTCGCCACTCTGCCCGGAGAACTCATTGAGCGCGTGAACTCGAGCGGAAAAGGCCTCGTCTGCGACTTCTGGGTAGAGCAGCGTGCGATCCTCACACACGCTGGCGTTGGCTGGTTCCTTACACACGGCGGCTTCAAGTAAGCAAGCATGCGGTTACATATCCCGATTCCTGTGCTGATGTGATTCCCGATTTATCTTTCTGTGCAGCTCCGCGTCCGAGTCGCTGTCCCAGGGAATCCCACTCATCGTCTGGCCGCCTGCGTGGAGCAGCCTGTCAATGCAGCCTTTTTGGCAGCGGAGCCGAATCCCGTCGCCATTGAGCTCCTCCAGGTACAATAGTGCAATGTACCTTTTCTGCAGCAGTTCCCTGATTCAGCTTTCGCACCCAGGTTCGCGTCGGACCGCACCTCGCACCCTCGCTGCGTGGCGGCCCCAAAATCACCGGCACTGTCGAGGATGCGACGCAGGAATTCCGAGCGGCATTTGACGCTGCGCGCGGGTCGAAGGGCGCTGTCCTGAGGGCAAACGCGATGAAAATGGCACAGGCCCTGAGAGGTGCGCGGGCAGGAGAGGCATCCGAAGAAATTATCCGATTGGCTAATTTTAATTTGCCGGTGGTTGCGTAGAGTGAAATTGGTTGCTGTGTTGCCTGTCCTTTTAGTGGATCGAATTTTAAGTTGGAGGGTGGCCTGAATAGTCGAAAACGTACAAGTTTCGAAACTATATATGATTGCTATTTTGTTTGGTGAAGGTAGAAAATAAGCATGAATACGACAATATATTATTACTAGCATAGTCGGTGCGCACAAAACGAGGAGGAAATCGTCCGGAAGGCTGGGTTAAAAGTGTGGAATATAAACACTCCAGTCCAGGCCCTGGTTGAGGGCAACACCTTTAGACAGCGCGTCGCCTTTGCTTCCGATGGTGATGTCCGCCTCCTTGACCTTTCGTATGGCAGATAGATATTCGGGGCCTAGGACAGTGTTTCAAGTTGTGTGATCGTCGTAACGGGGTGTCCGATCCGCGAGACATATCCACCCATCGAGAAGAACCCGTGCGTCAGCGGGACACCGAATTCTGCAAGGGATGATAAGCACCTGTACGAACCCAAGAAGCAAACAACCCTACCTGTTAAAAACCGGCGAGCCGCAAAGAATTGTCTGGCAGCGAAACCCACCATCAGCTCCGGCGCGATGACGGCGATGAGCATCAGTCGCAGCCGTCGCCCTAAAAGCGCGAGCCAGTCCTGGTCGGGCAGGAGCATGTTGGGGTGAACAGAGACCCAGGTACATACAAAATTCGTGGTCAGGCAGCCCCAGACAATATCGTATAACTTGCGGCAGCTAGTTTTCCTTCGAGGTTCCAAGGTATGCCCCTCGACGATGCCTGATTGCTTGGAGAGCAGGGGAACAAGAAGAACCAGGAGGAGCATCACGATATATTGATATCGCTAGGCTGCGGGGTGGAGGTAGAGGACGAGTGAATTGGGTGGAGAGACAGCACGAGCATAAGTGCATATTTATGCGTGTCCTGTTAATTAATACTATTGGGGATCAGTGTCCTCCTCATGGGCGAGAGTCAATCATGCTACTAATTCATGAGAAAATCAGCACAGGTTTATGGATCTTCGCGTTGGGTGACCCAAGGCTGACCGAGACAGTGCCAGGTGGTAAACAGAAATACGAAAACAGATATATTCAAGTGGTGCAACTGATTGAACGATAAATCACGCCAGAATCATGTGGCGAGGGAGCAGTAACCGATGGCTTCGAAAGGAGAGAGGTAGAAAGCAGAATTGATATAAACTACGCGTGCTTACGGCCGGCGGATCCCAGCTTGCGTTGGTCAGCGAACGCCCAGAAACCCAGAGGCTCAGAGTTTCGGCGACTCAGACCAGTAATCCTTCGCCATGGTACGATGGGGTTGAGGAGAGCGAGTTAAAAGCGAGTTCCAGCCGGGAGAAGCAGCGCAAGAGTACAGCAGAGGCGGCAAAAATGGCCTTCGCAGAAAAGAGAGCTGCTGTAGTTTGTACCCGAAAATGGAGCGGCGAATCGGAGGAGGAAAACAGGTCGCGAGACGCGCAGGCCGGGGCGCTGGTGAAGAACACAAGACAAGAAGAATTAAGTACGTCGGTAATAAGCGGACGTTCGGACGTATCGGCTGTTGTGGGATATTGTCATCTTGATCGGTCGCCTGACGCTTAGCCGCGGCCAGCATGGTTATCTCTTGCAAATCTCTTGCATGCCCTTGTTCACTCTGCGTGTTATGGACGACGTACGCGACCCACCAATTGATTCTTTACCCTCGTCACGGAGGATCTCCCCGTTGCCTCATGTTGTCCACTGCACGCGTCTTACCTGGCGCATCGACTGGCACTGGCAGCCCTTTCTTGAAGTTCTTCCGAATCCCTGACGCAGACGGCTCGTTTACATTGACCCTGAGGCCAACTATACATCGCTGTTCAGTCAACGAAAGCTGAAACGATTTTCACTCGCATTCCCCAACTTTTTACGAGACTTTGAGTGGCAGCAGTGTCGGACTTCATGGAACCTCGAGCTCTCTGCATGCGTGTGTTTTCTTTACTGTTCCTGTTCTCCTTCTGATTTTATCTGATTTTCTCTGCAGTGTCAGATTTGTCGCCATCTGTGCCAGCCGCAGCGCCAGATATTGGCCATTTTCCCTCCAGGCCCGAGTCGTAACCAGCACTCAGTTCCCACAACACCTCGAAGCCAAACGCGGTCCCACTCAAACGAGAGCAGGCCTGGGATTCATTCTCTACCGATCAATGCCGTGCGTACTTCCTTCCTTCTCCCTTCCATCAGCCTGATAATGTAACAGGTTAGCTTAGTATCCTACGCCAATTTTTCGGGCGCTGGACACTACCTCCGGAGCGTGCCAGCGTCTCCCCACCTCGAGGTGATCATGCGCAGTCGAGTGCGAGAAGCTGTCCCCCTGCGTGGTAGCGGGAAGAACGTGAGTTTTCTTTTTCCCATTCGTCTCCCTAACACCCATTACACTACGTATTCGATCCCTGTCCGCCAGGCTTTCCTTTCACGCACCCCTTTCCCTCACCACATATAGATTACTCACCCCCTCTTCGCAGCGTCGTACACGCCGCCTCAATGGGCTTCCGGAAGCTACAGTAAAGTCGCCCTGCCCGCGCTCTTCCTGTGCTTTCCATGGGCCCAAGCTCAGGGCGCTACGAATCCTGCTCCGCCGATGCTGCTTTACCCAAGGCATGATTCCTATCGCTCTGCATCCGCGCACGGACATACCAATCGGGACGCGCCGACATTGAAATTCCGCCCATCGACGGTGGCCAACGGATTCCGGGGCAGTCACACCCACCCGTGCGCGCGATGCCCGAATGCTCGCGCATCAGCCGTGGCGAAACGCAGGGACAATGTCATACCAGAACCGGGAGGTGCTCTGGCTCTCGCGGGCCCAGATTCCGCACGCGTTCCTGACGCGCTGTGGCCCGCATCTCGACACCCACCCATCCACGACCCCGCGCTCCCTCGCCGTGTTCCCGCCCTGCCCGCTCCGCGTTGCCGACAAGTCCCGCCGCGCTAAATGCCCCGCTTCCTCCTCCCGGCATCGGCGTCTTCTGCGCTGCGATGTATATGACCGAAGGCCTGCGCGGCATCCCGACAACGCCTCTGCGTTCCCGCCCCCGCCCCCGTGCTCGCCCACAGGCGCCCTCTCTCCCTGCGCTGCCCAAAAGTTCCGCGCCGCGCCCTAAATGACCGCCTCGCTGCACATTTCGCGGTTCGAGGACCATGCGTCGGCGTCGTCTGCGTCCCGATGTATATAGCGGAGGACCTGCACGTCCTCTCGACAACCCCCTCTGCGTTCCCGCCTCGGCGCACCCGTGCTCCCCGTGCTTGCCCTTCCTGCCCCCCCACGCCGACAAGCCCCGCCGCGCTACATGCCCGCCCCTCTTCGTCGCGTGGCTCGTAGGGCATGCGTCCGAGTCGTCTGCGTTGCGGGAAGAGCCTACTCGTCATCCCACCAACCGCCTCTGCGTCCTGCGTTTCTGCCCCGCCGCCACACGTGCCTGCCCTCCCTGCCCGCGTTGCCTGCAAGTCCCGCCGCGTGCTAAATGACCGCGCTGCGTTCACCCACAACTCGAGGGGCTTGCGTCGGCGACGCCTGCGTTCCGGTGTATGGCCGAGGTTCTGCACGTCATCTCGACGACCTCTCTGCGTTCCTGCCCCGGCACATACCCGCGCTGGCTCTCTCTGCCCGCGCCGCCCTAAATACCTCGCTTCCTCCTCCCGCCGCGCGCTGCATCGGCGTCTTCTGCGTTACGACGTATTGCGGAGAACATGCACGCCAACTCGACAATCCCCTCTGCGTTCGCGCCCCCACACGCGTCCTCCCTGTCCGCGCTGCAGACAAGCCCCGCCGCATGTTAAATAACCGCCTCGGTGCACCTTCCGCGACTCGGGGGGCGTGCGTCGGCTTCGTCTGCGTTGCGACGCACATGGCGGAGGACCTGCATGGCGCAGGTGTGGTGTGGCGGGGAAGGTGGGGAAGACGTGTATGCCACGGAGGGAACTAGTGCATTGTGAGGAGGTGGTGGCGAGGATAGCCTGTATCGGGAGGAGCGCGGGCGAGGAGAAGGGGAAAAGTCCGACGAGGCGGATGAGACTCCACATGCACCAGGTCCTCATCACGATGCCCACTTGCCCGGGCCCGCGCTCCCGCCATACCCCGCCTCCTTACACCCGCGTTCCCCGTACCTCCGCCCTCACGCCGTGCACCGCCGCCCACACTGGTAAATCCGCCCCGGTATCGATGTCGCGAACAGCGCTTCGTTACTCGAGGGATTACCTGTATATGCGTCCTTGGGGATGTATCTGGTGGACGTGCATGTCATCGTATTAGGACCGCGTCGTCCCCGCTAGGACGTGGGTGGGGGACGTCTATGTATGTCGTTGTCTGTGTACGTGCGTTTCGAGGAGGCGGAAAGGAGGGCGGAATGAAGAGGAAGAGGAGAGGGAGGGCGAGAGGGCAGCCGGAGGTGGCGAGGAAGGGCGGACAGCGGGGGCGCATGAGAGCGAGGAGAGGACGGGGCAAGAGCATTCCGGGAGCATTCCTACTCGTCGTTCGACGCAGAGTAATCTGCGCTGGCATGCACGCGCGCGGAGGGATGATGGGGATGTGGATGGTGTGTAGACGAAAGGACGAGAACACCGAGCGAGGAGGAGTCAGTGGACACGAAGGAGGTTCCGGACGAGTGGACCTACTCGTCCCCGCGTTCGGCGTGCCTCCACACGCGACATCCAAGTCCCTCTTCTTCGCCGTCATCTCCACCCGCCCCGCCAAAGACGAAGACAGCGACAAAAAGCCCACCTCTCGTGCTATCCGTGGGCTCGGTTTTTGCTCTCTGGCTCGGGGGAAGACGAAGAGCCTCCCGCGGGATTCACTATTCGTCTGGATGGCCGGCTCCACGGCCGGAAGATATATGGCCGCGATGGGCATGTCCGCATGTTTTCCCCTGGGACGTGGTATGGCGAGGAAGAGTCGCGGCGCAGGTTCCAGGAGCAGAATGATGGGCGCATCTGGAAGGGTGAGTGAGGCGAAGAGGGATAGGACGCGTACGGCGAGGAGGGAGAGCGCGGAGCAGAAGCAAAGACGTGGGGACGCAGGGCGAGACGAGGAGGATGTGAATGGATCTCGATGACACGACGGCTCCTCCTTTCCGCGTCCGTCGCACGCTGCCCCGGTTCTAGGACGGGTTGTGTAGGTCACGACGCGCTAGAGGGTGGCGGGGAGCGCGGAGTGGAGCGAGAAGATATGGAATGGTAAAGGGCGGGGAAGGAGCGGAAGGAAGCAGGTGGACGACGGGCGGGGAAGTCTCATTCAGGCGCCAGTCATCGAGCCGTAGTACGTACCCACAGTGGGGCGGTGGGGAGTCCCAGGCGCACCTACTTGCTATTGTAGGAACAACGCTCATTCGTCAAACGCGCTCTCGAACGCGGATCTTTTCCTCCGCTTTACAAGCCCTGGAGCGTTCGCTCCTACATCGCTTTCCCGCTGCTACGAGTATCCGGCTCACGATTTTATCAGTCCCCTTGTGCGTCTCGCTTAAGTGTACTCCTCGCTGTATATTATATCTCCCTCATCCACTGACACAAATCCGTCACAGCTCCTACACACTGGTCTCATCGCGGTGCCCGTGCCAGCGCGCATCTGGTCCTCACGCCACCGTCAACGCCGACTTGAGTAACCGTGCAGGACGCCGACATGATCTCCAGGTGGGATTATAGTGCCTGCCCGAGTAAGATGAGCCTGATGAGAGGCAGAAATCACGGGCGGCGGTATGGGACTACGAGAGGGATGAGGACGTGCAAGTGGCGGGGTAGATTGTGGGGGTGTAGCACTTGAAATAACCCCAAAAGTATGTTATGAGCAATATCAACTTCTTGGGAAGTAAATTTGCTCGTAATGCCAAGCGAGTCAAGGAACGGCATATAAGCAGGCACCCAAGACAGATGTTTGATTACTCAAACTGGCAAAATGCCCTCCCACCGTCCTCTTGCTATGTATCGCTTGAACAATATCATATCGTGCTTGACTCCTGCAATTGCAGCCTTGGATGATCTTTCACGGTCATTTGACACCCCATTCTTGCAGGCCATCTCAAATACAAGTCTTTCATTGATCACTGGAGTGAAGGTATGATCAGAAGACTCTGCATCTCACCAGTGATCTTAATGGTGTAACAGACTGCCAAAATGAATCAGGGTGAATGTACTGTACTATTTCGACCGTAGGTTCAGGTGACGGGTGACGGAGGGCCGTGAACTGAACCTATTTGGTACCGGTGACGGTGACGGCAAACTTTTGTGGCCCAGATGGGCGTAAAAATGCAAGAAAATCTCCTCCGGCACTTGCCGGATTCCCATTTATGGTAATTTGATGTGATTGCCAAGGAATGAACATCTAACACTGCCACTGCCACTGAACATGTAAGGTGACGGGTGACATGGTGTGAACCTACGGTCGAAATAGTACAGTATCCAGTTTCTGGAGCATATCTATGGCATACTTCATGCTATCATCGACCTCCACATAAAATCAGAGACCAGTGGTGGACTACCTTTAGTAGTGTTGGATAGTATTGGAAAATTCATGGAGTTTGGCATTTCCATGAATCCAATTCTAACCAGCTCACATTGTATCCCAGGATACTCCACAAAATCCATGTTTTTGTGGTGGAAGGTCAGCAGGATGGAAGCAAGTTGAAATAATTCTTCCGCCAAAAGGAA
The DNA here is from genome assembly GCA_029281465.1 of Mycena epipterygia. Lineage (NCBI taxonomy): Eukaryota > Fungi > Basidiomycota > Agaricomycetes > Agaricales > Mycenaceae > Mycena > Mycena epipterygia. The sequence continues at coordinate 75,354 of JARJCQ010000103.1, read as the reverse complement.
ATGAATCAAATTCTGAAAGAGGCACAAGCTGGAGTCACTCAAGTTCTCGATGTGTTCAAGGTATCTTTATTCTCAAATTAGAGCAATATAGACTGACCACAATGACTTTAAGGTTGAAAACAATATATTCTTGAACATTGAGGATATGAAAAGGAAGGCAGAGGAAAAGCACCAGGAATTAATGGAATATATTGAAGCAATTTCAGATGGAACTACTTCCGATGGAAGTTCACCAGTATGTGATTTTTGTATACTTGCAAACTGAAGCTGAACTCTGTGCTAGATCCAAACAGGATTAACTAGCTCACAGAACAGGTATTCCATTACATTCAATTTCATATGGACTGTTATGCTTAGATAATGCTCAAAGCTCAATCTCACTTTCATTGTTACCATCGCAGCCACAAATCTTTCACGGCCGTGATGCAGAACTTCAAGAAATTTTTGATATCCTCAGACAAGAATCTCCTAGGATAGCAATACTAGGTGCAGGTGGAATAGGAAAAACAAGCCTAGTAAGGGCTGTGCTACACCAGCCAGATGTTGTGATCAAATATGAAAGTCGGTTCTTCATCAGCTCAGAGGCTGTTACCAATAGCACTGAACTTGCTGCTCTGATTGGAGCCCACCTTGGACTAAAGCCAGGAAATGATCTTACAAAACTGGTTATTTCCCACCTATCCAAAGGACCAACTTGTCTACTCATTCTGGATAATTTGGAGACTTCTGGGGAGCCTCTGGCAGCTCGTGGCCAGGTTGAAGAGCTCTTGGCTCTCCTTGCTGATATCCATCATCTTGCATTGGTCGTATGTGAACAGTTTACCCATGGTTGTTACATCTACTAATATCAGCTCATAGATCACAATGCGTGGAGCAGAGAGACCAGCCAAAGTCCTCTGGACACGACCATTCCTCCCTCCATTGAGCCCATTGACACATGATGCTGCTCGTCAAACGTTCTTTGATATTGCAGATGATTTCCACAAGAATGAGGACATTGAGAAACTACTCCTCCTGACAGATAATATGCCCCTGGCTGTAAATCTCATAGCTCATTTGGTTGACTATGAGGGTTGTCTCAATATCTTGGCTCATTGGGAGGTAGAAAAGACCTCAATGCTTTCAGATGGTCATGACAAAAGATCTAGCTTGGATGCATCTATTAAATTGTCACTTTCAAGTCCTCGAGTCTCCACTGGCGCCAAGGATCTCTTGAGCCTTCTTTCAATCCTTCCTGATGGAATTTCAGATGTTGAACTTCTTCAAAGCAAGCTTCCGATCCAGGACATTCTAACCAGCAAGAGCAATTTGCTCTCTACCTCATTGGCATATGCTAACGTGAAAGGACAGCTTAAAGCACTTGTCCCGATTCGTGAATTTATGCTGGTGCACTATCCTCCACCACCATCTCTTATTCAACCTGTTCGCACACATTTCTATGGACTTCTAGACTTCCAGTACAAATATTTTGGAAATGTCTCAAGTGCTAGGACAGCTGACTGTTTAACTTCCAACCTAATGAATGTCCAAAACTTATTGATATCAGATCTACATCAAGATAATCCTGCCTTGGAGGATGCCATCAAAGCAACAATTCAACTTAACCGTTTCCGAATAGTTATGAGTCATAGCCGGATATCTTTGATGGACAATATTGAAGCTGTGCTACATCATGTTCACAATCCTCAATTGAAAGTCATGTTTATCACAGAGTTGTTTGCATCATGGATGTATCCCATTAGTCATCCCACAGTTTTAATAACCCAAGCCCAAAAGTGTTTTGTCCATATCACAGAACCACATCTTGAATGTATGTTTTATTTGCTGTGTTTATTACTACATACATCTCTTACAATGTGCTTTATAGGTGAATTATATCACATCATTGGAACATATTATTTGAATCATCACAATATAGCCAGAGCAAAGGAATTCATAGATGCTGCAATATCTTTGTCCAGCTCTAGTGGAGATGCCAAACTACAGTGTATGACAGCACTTCAGGTTGCTATAATGGAATTTCACAATGGTGAATACTGGGCAGCACAAACACATGCTCGTGAAGGACAGAGATATGCCAAATTATCAGCAAATCTATACCGAGAAGCAGGTGCTCTCCAATTTGAAGCAATGGCATGCACTGAACTGGGTGACTACAAAAATGGTCTGCCCCTGCGTCATAGAGCCAGAAGCCTCCTGAGGCTGTGCGGACTCACTGGATCCAGTCTCGATATTATGATTGGGAGCACTGAGGCTGAAATTTGGCTTTCAAAAAACTGAATATGCCAAAGCCCGCAGTTTTCATGCTCGCCAGCTTGAAGATTCTTTGATAGAGCAAGATCCATATGTTCGTGCTTTTGCACTTCTTGCCATTGCACAAATTGATATTGCAATTGGTGCTAGTCCAAATGATGTTCACAAGAATTTGGACAAAGCCAAAGTAATATATGCTGCCATGCATTATCATGTTGATCTAGCATTCTGTGATAGTGTCTTGGCAGACCTTGAGCTTCGGGAAAAGAACTACATGGTTGCGAAGACACTATTTCAGAAAGTTTTGAAAACAGCTGGAAAAATGACTCATATTGTAGCTTTTTGCCTACAAAGACTGGGTGATATTAACTGCTGGGATTGTCAGACAGCTGTCTGGGCAATCTCATTACTGGGACATGCACTGAGATCAAAGCAAAAGTTGATGATTCATAAACCTCTTTGCAGTACCTTGGGGATATGTTTCCTGCCCAAGGAGATGAAGGGACAGCAGCCAGTCTCTTCAGTGTAGCATTGGAGGGGTTCACATGGATGGATGTCCATCAGAGCACTTGGTGCTTGAAGTCGTGAAGTCGACTTTTCTAAGCCGATTTAAGTCGAGTTGAGTCGAGTCGCTTGCGCGACTCGGCTCGACTTCGAAGTCATTCATGTCGACTTGAAGCGACTTGAAGTGACTTTGAGTCGGGTATTCAACTGAAAATTTTAGAATAGTTGTGCGGACATAATAGGATGATTTCTCCCGATGTTAAGTGCCTTGACAAGCGTGAACAATGATCTGCATGCTTGCGAGTTGTATTGATACCTGCGAGGCAAACGATGCCCAGAAATAAAAATTGAGTGTGATCTACAATATCCTGTTCCCATTAGCCAGTAATTATGGTCTCAGAAGATCCTCACTCACTGCGTTCAGCGGGTTGATAGCCGCGGCTTCGGCTAGGTTTCCCGAGCCGATGTCTGGCTATGTATAGCTAGGTCGCCTAGCTAGGGTCACCTGATTATGTTTTGTGAAGTCACTGCGAGGCCCCTGCCAAGCCCCCGCTACCTGATGCTAGATGATGGGCAGCCCTAGCTGCACATGGGCTAGACCGGCTAGCCGGCATCTAGCGGCATCTAGACGGCACCTCCGGCTATTTCTGGTTAGGCGGTGCTGCGGATATCCACCCCTGAATGTAGTGATTCAAACCTGTTCAAGGTCGGAATCGCTTTATCTGATGCAAGACCGTTATGATCTAAAAAACGAGGTCTGCACAGCACACATGGTCTAGAGCTTTAAATGAGTACCAAAAGTCGACTTGAGTCGACTTGAACGACTTGACTCGACTTGAATCAGAAAAGTCAAGTCAAAGTCAAGTCAAAATGCGACTTGTCGTGACTTTCCAAGTCGGAACTCGACTTTTCAAGTCGCGGCAACATTAATATAACCAGAGAGACCTGAACAAGGCAGTCGAGTACTGGACATCAGCTCAACCCCTGTTTGCCCAGTCATTGCAGATAAAAGATATCTCCTCCATAGATCTGAAGTTGGCCAGCAGTGCTGACCGAAAAATGTGGAAGCAGCAGGAACAGTTAGCAAGCCTCTCAGAACTCACTGTACCTAATGCGGAAGTAGAGAAAACAAGCATCGGAAAGACAAACATATCAATTGATGAAACAGGGAGTGAAGTTCATCTTCATCTTGTTGTAGGCTGAGTTGACTTTCAAGATCTCTGTTGTATTTTTCCGCTTAGTTCTTATGTTTTCTTGTTCTTCATTTTGCTGAGTAAAATATGAAGTGTTCCCTATCCATTAAGAAAGTCACAATGGTCAGTGCATATCAATTCTGAGGTCTAGAATAAGATGTGAATCATTCAGAAATCGATGCTGATCCACTGCATCTCAGCACAGAACTAGTTTGAACCTTGATACTGGAGATCTGATACTTACCTACCTCATATGGCACATGACTTGTGGAATATGTGATCCATTATAATTATATGTATGTCAAAAAAGCAAACTGCAATGGATTTGAAAGTCAAGTATCTTTTGAGTAACATGAGGTATCACAAGGTGTGAGTTCAGATTCTCATATGGATGAATGGCATATATCCATGGCTCATAAGAAACCTCCTTCTTCACCTCATTCACTGCCAGGTGCAGGGCCTCAGCTCCATCACTTACCTGGGGCTGTCAACCTTCTTGAAACAGGTGAGAGCCTCAATCCAGCCAGCCGACCCATCGAGGGCCCAAATCCAGCCTTTATGGATTGCTGTGAGTTTCTAATATAACACTGGCGACGAAAGTTGATGACAGCTTGAAGCCTCGCAGGATAATCAAGACTGTATTCAAATAAAATCCTTCGTTGTTCATAAATCTGTCCCTAGGCCACACGCACTGCCTCGGGACTATGCAAATTTCAATCCGAGATGTCCGACATGCCTTTTAACTTTGGTTCGAATCCTGTGCTCGGTCCATTGAGGTCTGAGGATATTTCAAGTTAGTTCAGAAAGAGGAGACGTATGTGATTCCTATTGACACAGCTGTGAAATCAATAGAAATACTCCCCGGTGCACGAGATCGCCGTGCATGGGAAATGGAACCGTCCTGGGGAGCTTCTCGAGCTGTCCGACATAAACGTGCCGGCGTATTCCGCACGGTGAGTAGCTGCAATTTCGTCATCTGCGACAGAGTTAGCAGCCGAAACATCCATCTCTATACTTGGATCAATTGTCACGGGTTTCAATATGGTGTTCAGCGCGAGCTGGGTTTGTGTAACAGTGTTTTAGATCGTTGCGAGGGCGGTGTGGGTCCATCGTATTCTATACGATTCTCCGTGCTTGACCCGCAATATTTTCGATATCCGTGCACATTCTCCTTCTCCGTTGTGGCGTTGTGGCGGATCCGTGGAATATATATGGGCTGGGAATATGTTTAGAATGTATCTATTTCGATATATCTTCATTCCATTAGACACCGTATAAGGGGTGATGACCGCCATGAAAACACATATAAGAATGAAGACCCCGTCTCAACGTACTCTCTATCGCCCACCAAATGGCTCGTTACAAATTAACTGCACATGTGTTGCTTGCATTCATCTCCCTTTCGACTCAACTCTTACCAGCACTCGCACGGTTACCTGCCTGTCCCGAACAATATCAAGCGGAATTCGACTTCGTTGCTGTCGGTGCCGGTGCCGGCGGAGGGCCTGTTGCTTCCCGCCTGTCTTCCCTCTTTCGCTCCCCTCTATTTGGACTGCCTAGATCTCTCTCCTCATTGTCCTCGTCATTTTCGCATACACTTAGCATACACATACCCCCGATTAGTGTATCGCATACTCGACAACGGGATAGACAAGACCCGACTTACACATTCATTTCAAGGCCGGCACATTCTCCAACATGCACGGCAGATTTCATCAGACCCGGCACATTTGCCGCGGCACATAGTGATGGGGTGTTGGCACGACAAATACTGCTTCGTCAGACCTAATGGTGGAGCAAGACTCATGTTATACGCATTCACATATATTTCAGAGTGCGTACTAATAGAATTGATTTAGACCAATGAGAATCCAGGGTAATACTATCAATCGCCCACATATGCAACTTTTTTTTGATGGGCATCGCACAATTTCACGCTGACCCGAATTGCTCCGGAATTATGCTAGAACTCATCCTGTACATATTTCTATGACCACGAATAATTTCAGGTTTCTCGGGGAGCAGGGTACGGAGCAAGAGAGATATCGCCGGACGATGCATTTTGATCGTGTTCTGACACAAATCTGCACAATTTCCCACGCCAAAGTTTTTGAGCGCAGAGACTGCTGGAGACTAACTGAACCTGCGTAAAATGGGCCAAGGCTCCGCAACATATCAAGATGCATGCTCTAATTTTCCCGGGCTCTGTATCTTGCATACCTCTGAAGATAATGGCAATGAATCAGTTTTGTTTGTATTTTGATCAATTTCCATACTTTCGATTTTTTATGCACCACCGCAGAGCTCAAATATATTTCTTTTGTGATACAGCAGTTCAAATGGAGTCATAGATGTTGCCTGCATTTTATGGGAGGGTTTGTGCCTCAATTGAGCGAGATATGATGAAATTGTGCATATGTGGGCGATCAATAGTATAAGGAAACTGTAGTTTTGCAGCACTTCATTCGAACTCGATGAGCAGCACTCGAAATTCACTGCGTAAAAATAATGAAGTCGAACTAAAACTGAAACCACCTGAGAATAAAACTACCAAGCTGAGAAAGAAGCACTAAAGTATTAATGTGCTCACAAAACACACTCTGCTTGCATGGGTCCTTTTTTTGCCAACTGCTCCAAACCATTGTCGTCCGCATGGCTCCGACTTTACTGGGACTTCTGGGAATATCACCCCATTCGTGTTTGAGGAAAGGGCTCGCATTGGGTGCAATGTGAGCCGGAGTATAGATCTATTATTATTTAGGCACGTCAAAGCGCTGGTGACACGATGCGGCGCGACTTACTAGTTCCGGAAGTCCATCAATTGACGGGCTGACAGGCCGCCAAGGAAGGCCTCGTCGGCGGCGCTGCGACATTTTGACGCGCTTTTGACGCGTCGGTGGGTGGTATGAGGGCTGATAGTGGTGGTCAGAGGCAAAGGTGGGAAGGAAAAAAAGTCTGCCATATGGCTCTTCCTCAATGGGTATTTGCGAAGCCCGGCACATTTCTAAAAAGGCAAGTGCCGCCTCTGGTTCAAACCCGGCACTTTGATGCAAATGTGCCACCTCTCAGAAAAATGTGCCTGGTCTTAAATGAATGGGTAAGTCGGGTTTTGTACATCCTCACTCGACAACTCTAGCATTGTAATTATTCTGTATTCGGCGGATGAATGTACTCATTTTGTATTCGGGACGGATGGAATTTAACTTGATAGATTTGACTTCGAGATGGCAGGTTTCGAATTTCGTGCGTCAAATAAAGCCACACGCTCGTCACTACAAATATATATATATACCCCGTCTGCGCCTCGAACCCACGGCCTCCTCGACTTTGCACATTTTTTTGCGGGCCCTTTTCGGACTTGGTGCATTTTCAATGATTTTCGCAAGCCTTTTTCGACTTTCTTCCCGGAACCACAGACCATGCAGACACTGCAGCGTCAGCGCTTCCCTCATGACGCAGATATCGGGCCAGAAAAGGAAAGAAAGGAATGCACACCTCGCCCTCACTATTCCTCCTAGTTTCCACCACTCTACGTACCACACCCCCGAGCCGTGCGCGCCGAGGAAGCTCGCATCGGGTCGGTTGGAAGAACAAGGGATCGATTTCTGTGGGGAGCGTAAGTATGGAGGACACGGAGGTTACAGGAAGAGGGGATGGAAAAAAAGAGCGTGTGTGGTAGCGTCTCGGCAGCGAGGGAGGACGAGGAAGGGAGAGGGGCAAAAATATGCACGCGTAGAGATATCGCATCCAATCGAAGTAGAAGAAAGATGTAAATGGAATAGAGAACACATACCATACATCGTCCGCCAGCCCATAACCCCCTGCGTCTTTGCGTCGACGTTCAATTTCTGTCGGTTCACAAGGCCGCGCTACGTATACGTGGACCGATACTACCGGCGCGAAGCTATCAGTACGTGACTGAGTATTTGTGAGAGAAGTGCCGTGTCTTCCCGCACCTCTTGCTTGCATTGGCTTGTACGAATCGTCGCCCGCCGATAGCCGGCGCCCAGCAGCTCGTTCTCTCGCACTCGTGGGCTTTCCATCGATATCGTCTACGATGATGATTGAATTGGCGCTCGTGGTCCATGGAAGGCGGCGATAATACTTGGGCCCAAGCGCTCAAGCTCCTAAGGTAAAGCTAGCGGCATAGCGGAAGGTATTACAAGTTCAAAGATACCCAGCAAACGACCTAGTCGTAGGACAGAAGAGGAAACGGGGTGCACTGCCACCGGGTCATCGGCAAGAGGTGGACGGCCGAAAAAGCCGACATATCCGATGTTCCAAGCTTGCCTCTTGCCCCACGCGCGAAGGCAAGCAAAGTCGATCCTCTCGTATCCGCTCCATCCGCATGCGTACACCCTTGGTACACCCTGCGTACGAAGCACAAGGTGACAAGACATCGATATCGAATCCACCGGACCTCGGACCCTTGTCGGACCCCCTCAGGCTCGCGCGATCGCACCTCTCCGACACAGAGCCGACCCGACATCGTCTACGCTTGGTTAGATCCTCAGGTCCTTGACAAAGCAAGCCGCTCCACCCGGCGACCCCTCCACCAATATATCTCTGCGCCGGAACCATGGCGTTTTTGCGTCTTCATTGCACTACCCGTCCAAGGTAGACTTGAAATTTACGACCTCAAACGGCACTGGTTTTTTGTGCGATTAATTTGGCGTGTTTGTGTTGTCTCATGCAAATGCCCAGTCGGCCAACACACCCTAAAGTCAATAGCAAAAATTGAATTCCACGGCCAATCTTCAAGTCATACGGAACGCATGCGGTGAGCAAGTATTCGGACGTCGTGTACGGTACACACGAGCTCTCGCTGGATCTGAATTGAGGTGTTCTAGCTCGTTGTCCGGGGTTCGACTCCCCGCGTCCGAGTGTAGTTGCCACCTTCCTTTTGTGGACGGCGTGGCTTTCAACGAGGTGTTGGCCCACAACGAGAAATAACTTTCTGTTCAAGTAGCGATAGGTGCGTCCAAATTATTCTTTTGCCTCTTTCCCCGCACGCATCAAATATCCATACAAGCCTCCACCAATATATATGCTTGCGCACCGAGATAACCCTCTTGCGACTTTATTGCACCGGTGGGCGCACCACCCGTCCAGGAGTCGTCCTGAGTAGACTTTATATCACGAGATCAACCTCAACCTGACGGCACCCCTCGTGCCTTGATGTTTTCTTTGGTGCGATTAATTTGGCTTGTCCTACAACTCGGCCGTAAACCCCTCTCGCCCACTTGACACTCCCCAGATATCGATGGTAAAATTCAATCCCATGGCCAATCTTCAGCTTATACCCAAGCGAACGCGCGAGCTCAGCAAGTATTCGGACATCGTATACGGTACACACGAGCTCTCTTTGGTTGGGTGAGAACGTCCAGCTCGTTATCCGGGGTTTGATCCCCCGTGTCCAAATGTTTGATTGGGTCGTGGCTCTTTTGTTTTGTTTCCCTCAAGAGCTCTTTTCGGAAGGCGCAGGCCTCAGCCAATTGTATCTAGCGGTTTCTACGACTCAAAAATACCCTCGGGCACACCACAGGTAACACCGGATGTTTTATTTATTCTCGGTTTCCTGTTTGGTTCATTTATTCAAACAGATTCACTCTATAATCAGGCATGAACCTATGCAATTCTATCGGGCATGTTTTTAACGCACATAGCAGAGTTCCTGTGACTTTGCAGCTCACGGTACGTCCGAATATCGAGCGTTATATCTTCGCTTTTTTTTTTGCCCGCTCCACATTGACATGATTTTTTGTGGACCGCGCGGCTGGGCTTTCAGCCAGACGTGAGCCCACAACTGGGAGTAGCCTCGAGCGCATCGCAGGTACTTAACACCGTGCGTTTAATTTACCCCAGGTGCGTTGACTGTTTGGTTAGCTTGTTCAAACAAACGATTTTACTCAATAACTTCGCCCAGATGACCGGTAGCGTGGTGTAAGGTACACATCGGGTTCTCTCCAGGTTCTGGAAAAGAAGTAGCTGGCGGTACGGGGTTCGACTCCCCGCGTCCGAATGGTCAGCCGGAGTGCTTTTTTATTCAGTGCCACCTTATTATTTTTGTGGAATGCGCGGACTCCAACCAGGCATTGGCCCACAACCAGAAATAACCTTGGTCGCTTCATCTGTCCAAGGAGTTCAATTTATTCCGTGCGATTAATTTTGCCTGTCCGCTGCCTCACCTCCGCCCCATTGACACACTAGTGCTCCAGCTGAGGTCGATGGCACGATACAATTCAGTGTCCAATCTTCAGATAATACCCAAGCGAACGCACGAACCCTGCAAGTATTCGGACGTCGTGTACGGTACATACAAGCTCTCATTGGATGGGATGTTGTTGTTCTAGCTCGAAGTTCAGGGTTCGACTCCTCGCGTCCGAATGAATTTGTCCCGATTATTTTTTATTCTATCTCCCCTTATTACTAGATTCTGATTCTGAATCTGAAGAGGACACACTGGTTGAACATTTCAAGTTTTTCACTGGAAATATTGGTGAAAAACCTCCTTCATTTTTCACCCATCTTTCACCGAAAAAAAAGGTGAAAAATTCAAGCTTTTTTCACTACTTTTTTGACTGGAAACCAAGGTGTAAAATTTGAAATAAAGTTGGTGATTTTATTTGCAAGAGGAACAGCCATAATTCATGCACGTTCACACCTGAAAATGATGGTGAAAAATTCAAAACTTTGTTCACAACAATTTTCGCCACAAAAACCACAATAAAATGTGTAAGTAATGTTAGGTGAAAATTTGTGTAAAACTTGAAACCCAGGATCTAGGTTTTCAACCCTTTCTCACCATCTTTTTTTCCACTTTTTCACTGGAAAATGAGGTGAAAAAGCTACCTTATTTTATATATATTTTTCAGTGTAAATACAAGTGAAAATGTCAAAATATTTTCCTGGCATTCCCGCCAGCAATCAAGGTGAAAAATGTGAAATAGGGTTCAAGACTTTTCTTCAGACATTTTCAGAGAAAAAGCACAGAAAACAGCTTTTGAAGTGGTCACTGGAAGATACAGAGAGTTTTCAAAGAAAAATTTGGGTGTAAAAGGGCTACCGGAGTGCTGAAGACTTTGAGGCTAAGATGGTGTATAATTCCAAACATCTACACCAGGTAGTTGAGGCTTTTAATCCACGAAGCCCTGAGCCAAGCCAAAACACCTGTCAGCTACTTCAAAGTCCCACGGATATAATATCTGTGGCCAAACTGAGCCAAAATCACAACTTTTCCTCCCCAGCGAGGCAACAGTGGCATGGACTTCTGGTCTGTGACTTGTTTCACACTCACTCAGATCCACCAAGCCTTGAGCCAAGCCACAACATCTGTCAGCCTCTGCAAAGTCCCATGGATATAATATCTGTGGTCAAACTGAGCCAAAATCATGACTTTTGCGGGCATTTCCTCTCCGGGAAGGCAACAGTGGCAAGGATTTCTGGTCTGTGACTTGTTTCACACTCACACGAATCCACCAAGCCTTGAGGCAAGCCAAAGCACCCATCAGCCTCTTCAAAGTCCCACGGATATAATATCCATGGCCAAACTGAGCCAAAATCATGACTTTTGCAGGCATTTCCTCCCCAGTGATGCAACGGGGTCATGGATTTCCGGTCCGTGACTTGTTTCACACTTACACAGATCCACCAAGCCTTGAGCCAAGGCGAAACACCTGTCAAGTCCATTGCACTACCCAGTCTTGATATTAAAATTGTACATGTAGTAGACTGCATGAACGAGTTTACTGACAGAAGTTGTTGAATTAAAAAAGCGTGGATTTAAAAGCCACATAGAACAGCACGATTGAGCTGAATACGGGTCTAGTAAAAATGACCCAAATCTGAGGTCAAAAAAACCCTCACCCGAATTTTGGTCAGTTCAACTCAAACCCTCGACTAAGTCAGTGCTAATTAGTCCTGGGAACTAACATTGTCTCGTGTGCTAAGGCTCGTCAGACATTGAGGGTTTGGCCCCAAATCTTTTTTGCACAACATTTGGCCTGAATTCAACTAATTCTGATTTGAAACATGTGCTTAGACTAGCCTTTGATCACACTCATTCCTTGCCTCTTGACATGGCAATTGGCATGGGCCTCATACTACTTCAAGTAATTTAATGGCAAACGGCTTATCCGATGTACATTTATGACCTTGAAGACATCATACAGGTAAAATAAAATCTGCACCCAAATTTCGAACCACAACCTCCACCAGCCGATTGCACATATCCCATCACTTCTGGGGTTTCTTAACTCGATTATGGCCCATAATCACCATTTCGGAGAATAAGAGGAGGGGGATTGCCACATAGTTCCCGATGTTGGTTTCCGGTTGCTCGGGGCGAACCAACGACTGAAAATTGAATTGAATTTCACTTATCTTAATGTGCGTGTTAATGACAGAGTTCCCCGGAATGTGTTGTAGGTTGATACAACGAGCCGGCAGCAGTGTATAATGACTTTGTAATTGCATTCTGCCCAATCTGGTTATCATGGCCACTACCCTTCTCCAAGTTTGGGCGTCATCTGAGGCTAATATCAGTATTTGATGAATCTCAATCAGTCTGGCCCCCAAAATGCATAAGGTTCGGTCGGGAGAATTTCCTGATCCTAGAATTGAGATCCCAATGCAGACTTCAATGTGGATATGAACAAATAAATATCCACAGACCCGAAGTGTATTTTTTTTGCATGTGAAACTGAGGCGTCATGAGGTATATGGAATTTAACATAGCACTTGATGGTTGGAATTCACACAATGTATCCGAGTGCCCGCTCAACAAGGCTGGCCACACACCCGAAACCTTAGAGAGATGTTTTACAAGTGTCACACTCCCACCTGTTGTCGCAGTTTGCCCGATTGTGAACCCGTGAACGGCTTTCAAAGCATGTGAATGTTGAATTATAAGTTGATATATTGTATTGGATTGCACACCCAAAAGTTGTGAACGGTGGGAACTTGAACAAGCTCCGTGAAATATGTGCTGTACTGCAGTGCTTGGGCGACGGCGTGTTGTATCCCCATCCGAGTGACCTGGGGAGTTTCGCAAGTGAGAATAGGAACATACCTACCCAAGATTTAGGAGGTAAACATGAGCCTCCAGAAATTGACAAAACATGAAGTGCGATTTCATGCCGTTTCCATGTGTATTATTCACAGGCTGGATGATGGCCATAAATTCGAGAAAAGATTGGTATAGGCTTGAAGTGAGCAATTATACGATGGAACAATGGATTTATACCATTCAATGAAGGTGTAATAAGACTATACAACACGGTAGAGCATATCTAGGTAACGCGGGGTAACACGGCATTGACGCGGCATTGACGCGGCGGTGGCTGTGTTGACGCGGCACTGACGCGCACCGGCGCGGTACTGACGCGCACCGACGCGGCACCGGCGCGCATCGACGCGGCGGGTGGCGCGGCATTGGCGCGGCAACCTCTCAAGGTCAAGGTGAGTTTAAACATGCTAACCAGTGTTAAAACATATGTTTTATCTATTTAAATTGCTTTGCAGGCCAATGAGGGTCGAGGGACTTATCAATGCCTGTGATTCACTTAGATTCTGACCTCAAACATCTATACTATACAGTTAATCATCTTCAATCTGTGCCCTAGAGGGCATCTTGGCATATTCTGAGCATCATTTACACATCCAGAACATCAGCAGCAAGTTTAAATATTGCCGCGTCACGCCGCGCCGGTCCGCGTCAGTGCCGCATCAGTGCGCGTCAATGCGCGCCTGCCGCGTCATTTTCTCCGGACCGGATTCAATCCGGAGGCAAGGATAACTAGGACCTACCGTAGATTATGTATTGATGTCTTGTGTGATAGAGGGTCTTTGTGAAGATCATGCAACGTACTGGCACAATGTATAACTGTAAGTGAGTATTGAGTATCGACGCACTGCTCGGAGTCGTGTCACTGGAAAGGAGTCGCGATACATACAGCGAGTGCGCGGCTTTCTCTAACCGTTGCTGTCGATGGACTTGGAGTTCTTGCTCGCAATTTGATATCACGTTGCCAGTGACCAGAATCGGGATGCGAGGAAGCATTGATTGTGATTCGTCGAATTCCGTTGCCTACTGAACGCCGCAGCATCAAGTGAGTGACTCGGAATTAATGAGAGAGAGTGAGGGCGGATCTTTGCGCACTGGGAACGACAAGTAATATGTGCGAGGGATCATGCTTTAGCTAAGATGAGTGAAACGGGAAGTTCCGGTCTCCCTTCTATATATCGAGATTCGATGTGAGGATGTGCAATCATTATAGTGATGAGAACGTTACGCACCAATATGCGTTCTGTGGATTGAAGTTGACATTCTGTTCAGACCGAGGTGGATGTTCTCTGAACTTGGAATCTGGTGGGAGGATAGCGGAAGATCTTTAGGACGAAAGAACCGGCACATTTAACACGCAGTTCTTGTGCAGTGGTGGAAAACAAGAGCATTTAGGAATGAAGCCAGGTGCATGCAAGGAGACAGAAACGCTCTAGCTTCAACACGAGTAGGACATTAAGAATTCCAGAATTTTGTCGCGGTAATATCCATCCTGCGTATCGATGTGGCGTCAGCGATGAGCTGTGGTCGACGACGACGTTAGGCCGATGGGGACTCTTCAGGTTGAAGGTGACGGTGTCGCAGAACGGAGTTCGGGTCTGGTAGACAGATATTTGGGTCGGAAGTCCAGGGAATGGGGTGTACGGGTGAAGCAGGAAATATGAGAATGGTCCCGAGAATGTCGTCGAAGTGTGAAATAGAAATTGGGTGTTGATATGGGGAATTGCCGTGCAGGCATGGGGTGCGAGTGTGGCGCGTAAAGGCTCGGTGTGGGTGATAAACAGGGGCTCAGGTGGAATGTCTTCACTGGCGACGTAGCCTCGGTGGACTACTCTGGTCACTGGTCGCGTCGTAGATGGTGGTTTGCGCATAAGAAGGATCTATCTATAAATATCTACGTACGAAACAAATATACGGCCTGATGGCCGATGTACGGTAAGGTAAGCACGTAAATATAGATTGAAGGGAGAGCGACGAGCGGTCCAACCCGCCCTACCACAACGGTGAATCTGTGTAGACACAGGCGGACGTTCTACGATGCTGACCTACATCAGCAAACCCTGGGCCCGCTACATAGCCCTACGTAGTGTGCTGTAGTGCCTGTAGTGCATGTAGGTGCTGTAGTGAAGGTATGGGTTTACGTAGTTCTCTGTAGTTGACTTAGGGCACTATGTAGTGCTCTGTAGTAAGGTCCTGCCGCATTCAAATAAAAGGTAAGGTACCTGGATGGTAATCACTAACGGAGCTAATGATTGTTAGTTTTGAATACCAAGTGCCTACAAAGGTAACATTTTCAACTAATGAACTGAACAACGGATTTTAAATAATGCGACTACGCGGAATTGAACTCACGACCTCGCGCGAACGAACAAAATACAGTATTTGACAAAATAACCGCTACACTATCTGTCCATTGGTAGCTAAGAAACTAACAACACTTTATTGGGTCCTAGGCCTGCCTACCACCACACCTACTCTGACATCTCGAGCACCTCTCCATTTGTGTTTGAAAATATAGAACTCAAGCAGGACAGACTCATCTTTGAAAAAAATAACACCACATTCATGCAGCTCAGTTACCAAGTGATGTGTGGGGGCCATATGTCTAAAAATAGACCCAAAACCAAAGTTGTAGAGCTCAAAAAGCTCTACAAAAGTCATCTAGGGTCATTTTTTGTCTAAGGGCTTCGTTCTCCTGAAAAATGCAAAATACTTTTTCAGAGCCGGCGGTTTTGGAACCAATATCAGGTCATATGCAGTCCCTCAAGCTATGTTGTGACTAGCAATTATTCACATTCAACATATCAAAGCTCCTGGTAGGCCTAAGGTTATAAAAAGACCCCAATCCTACCATGCACTACATATCATGGCCTGCACACTACAGATGACTACACGAAACTGTGATACTACCAGGAACTACATAGATGTGTTGATAAACTACAGAGCACTACATAGATGTGTTGATAAACTACAGAGCACTACATAGTATGGCCTACAACTACACACCACTACATGGTGCTATAGACACTACAGCAACTACATGGACAATTGGATTTGCTACAGCCAACTACAGCCAACTACAGCCAAAATCAGGGTTTGCTGATGTAGAGAACTCCACAAACTCGAAAGAAAACAGAAAATTAACTCAGAACTAGGAACGAGCGAGGGAGTCTGTCAAGAGAGACTGGTTCGGTGAATGGGCTATCAGTCTGGAGACGGCGGAGCCGATATTATGGAGGGGTTCTGCTCGAGTACTTCATCGTATCGACTCGGAGAACCGAGGCCTTCGCTGTGGTGAGTACCGTGAGTTGTTGGTGAAGAGCAAGCAACGCATCAGCGATCGCCGATGATCCGACGGTCTTAATCGGCGCCACTGGCACAGCCTCGTGCCCAGCCTGTGTTTCTCTAACGACGACGACGCACGTCCGGCACCAATCCTTCCTCCTGGCTCAATGCCTCTCCTCACGCTGTCTGAGCCGCTCTTGGCTCGTTGAATGGGCGTGTGGTCGTCTGGCCACCTCGCAGCACCGTGGACGTCTCACCACTCTTCCAACGATGCGACCAGCTGACTGGGCCAGTCTCTACGCCAACCAGGGACCGTACCCGCCCACCACCACCACTACGGCCAATTGGACCAACTGGGATTCAATACGATGACACACTGACTCAATACCATACGGCTACACGATTATTCGTACCAGGTCGTTGCGTGCCACCCTTCTGGATGATCTTCTTATGGCTGTGAATCGAACGACGGGTGGATACGTACGCTCCACGCCCACGCAACCCCCGAACTTCAGCGCCCGAGGAAGCGCCTCGGGATATCCGATTCCGAGCTCCGCTCACGGAACATTCGATGGCGCAAGAGCTGGAACCTGCCTTGGCTCCCTGCGGCACCTTCCTCGCCATATCTTCATGTGCCATATACCCTGGCCCTTCGCCGCCATGCGATAAGTACACAGTGGCGCTGACACCGCCCAGTATCACCGCCAAACCGTCTTCCCAAGTTATTCCATTCTTTTTTGTGCCGCCTGCGCATAAACCTTCTCTGCATCCAAGAATTTGGAACCTCGAACCTCGAACCTCGTTCCTCTGTCTCATTTCCGACTTCGCGATGTGCGGTATCTTGCCGCATCCCTTCCCGCCGGCGTATCCTCCGCCACACCTTGACCCCGCGGCCCATCAGGAACTCTCGTGTAACTGGTATAGAAGTCTGGATTGCAATCTGTATTTATTTATTGCGAAGGAAGGATATTATCACAAACGCGGTATCGCACCGTATTATTTCTCGGGACCACTGTCACATCGCATGCTTGGAAACTCGAAACAATCTGTGATGAGTTGTCTTTGCGTCTATGATCATTTTGATATAAAACTTGCGCAAGAAATCCTCTCTCGTCGTCTATGATCTATCCTCGACTTCTTATCTGCTCGACTCGGTGATGCTCTGCGTTCAGGATCAAGCATCGTCTGTTTCGGGAATCACTCATCGTCCATCTGCCGGACTGGGCGCTCCAGTGTCCAGGTCCTCGTAACTTCAGCTCTCCCTCAAGCAACACCGCGCTCCAAGAACCGATCCTCTGTGTCCTGTAGGACACGGCCTCCTGCGAAATCTCTGACTCAGAAACTGAACGTGTCTGTGCTCCGTTCGAGATAAACAGCTCCGCTTTGTCTCTGCTCTGTCGTGGACGCTTTACGCCCGCTTGTCGACTGTATCTCCCGCATCGCATCAAGAAATCATTGTGAGCTGGTCAAAAAGTTGAGCACGGACGAACAGTGAGAAACTGTAGGGGGTTTATTAAAGCATAAGTGATGAAGCTGTGTGTCTAATATAAGTATCTCAACTTCGCCAAGTGTATATGATACTCAGGTATGCAAATGTGGTGGGCCATGGTTGATTCCCAACAAGCAAGTTTTTCCTTTTTTCAATTCCCTCTTGCTTCATTTAACCATACTCCTAGTCACGCTACTCAAGAAGTCAGTTTTCCGCGGGTGCTTTCAAAACGGACCAGGCCTACCTCAGGCGGGAGGGCATGCACCATCATCGAGGACGACGCACCCGCCGGTCGAAGTTCCGCACGAAGGACACAGTACGGCATCGTTCTCCCCACAGTACCCAATGCAGTACGAGGTGCCCGAGCCTTGGAGGGCCGCGCACTTTCCGGGGCCGCAGCGCGCCGTGATGGTGGTGTTGACGGGGTTTGCGGCCGCTAATGCGAGTGCGGAAGCAAGCGTGAGGGCGAGGATGTGCAAGGAGTACATTGTCGGTCGGGTGTGAGTGTGAACGGAGGTGCGGTTGAGAGGTTGGGGTTGGGTTGGGTTACTTAAGTGGTGATACTGAATTGTTTCGAGGAATAGAAGTTATAAAGTGTACCGTGCCCGTGTTTGAATCCCGAATGCCACCGACAGGCACTCACGCACGACTCAAGTCGGCCTCCAAGGCGGCCTCCGGTGCCCCACCACGAGTCGGAGTCGGATTCCCTATATCACGGTCATGCTCCAAAATCATGTCCGTAGTGCGGCCAAATCGGAGACGTACGATTAACGCCGAAGGAATGCATCGGACTTGGATTGCGGGAAAAAATAGGGACAACCGAACGGTGGGTGATCAGATTTATTTCTGGCCCTCAGCCCCACAGTTTGTTTTCAGGCACCGCAAACAGCGGAAAATGAAGGGCGTATTCCGACAGCAAACGGCCGGACTATGATAATTATCAAGAAAATTCAGAGAGCATGAGGTTCGCTAATCTGTGAAAGGAGTACTTAGCCAAGTGCTGCCTGGGTTGGGTTCTTTGTTTTTGCATTTCTCAAATTAAACCTCGAGATGGATTTGATTTCCTGAACCTGAACATCAGATCAGTTTGGGAGACATCCGGAACTCGAACGAGCTTGTATTTCTGGGCAAACTCCGGCTCCGCGCGCTCCACACTAGTGGTGTTCTGGCTTTGGCTTCGGGCCAAAAAGCCATGGCTTTTTGGCTTTGATACCAAGGCCAAGGCTAACCCCGCGAAAAATATATACTGCCAGAGAAATAGCACGAAACCACTACACGATACAGATATTGGCATGCAACGTCACTAGGCATTATAGCCTGGGGGCCCTCCTGAATATATATTATAATATTTATTTTTCCTCCATAAACATCAGTATCGGGCCAAGTTTCTTGGGCATCGACCTCTTGCGGTGCGAGCAAAATGGGTCCGGTTCCCAAGCGGTGTTGATGGGCTCTATCGAACTTCCCAAGGCCTTGTCGCATGTACGAGTGACAAGATCTTAGGTAGTCAGAATGCGAATTTGCGAGAAGAGGGGGTAAGTCCAAAGTTTACATTTCTGTAGTTTATATTTCTGTTTTGCTTTGGGAGAGTGATACTCCTTAGGGATTGTTCAGTCCGCTCGCGTTTGGTATTGTTCGTGAGATAATTTTTCCAGACTCTGCTGCAGATTCTGCATGTTTCAATACCCAAGCGCGCCTGACAGTCGAATTGGACAATGTTGAGACTGTCCTGCATTCAGTTTTCCGTATGCCGCAGGGTTATGTGGGGTTCCGATACATCATATTTGCTCTCGCAAGCAACGCCATAATGTATCTATTGCTCTCGCCAAGGGGATGTGTTAACGGCGACACTCTCACTCTCAAACCCGTTGGCTGGTGGGTGCGACTAGCGACACTGTGGCGAAAATTCCTCCAGTCTGGCAAGTCGCGACACTGTCGCTTGAGGGATACCTGATTGACTTGGCAGATCAACTTGCCCTGCCAGCGGAGTTTGAATTTGGCTGGGTTAACTTGTGTTAACTTGGATTGAATTAACTTGTGCTTGCATCAACTTACAGCGAAATTTCCCACTGTAAACAAGCATTCCAGAACTCGATCCCAAGTCTTCCAAATGCCGTGTAATTAATTACAGGTTGTAGCGACCCTGCTCGGCATCGTCTGATGGCATCACTTCGCCGCCGTCATTGGTCTTGGCATCGTCGTCGCCTTCGAAGTCTGGGTAAGTAAAAGCTTTGAGATTTTCCTCAGAGTTTGGAATGACTATAGATAGTATTCATTGTATCCGTATTGACCGCAACAGTTGAAGTTTTGTGACAACAAGTCCGCTGATGTGCGCAACGACCTTGAACTTGCATCGGACAGCCAAATTTGAACCGAGAATTTACGTTAAACCGGTGCGCCTGAAGGCTTTCACTTTTATGTAAGGTAGAGCCCATCCACCCTCGACGAACGTCACGTGATTTTCCTTTTGCGGAACCGTGAACTAAAAAATTCTGTTAAATAATCTATCGGTATAATTGAGACAAATCCCTCGACCAGATTCATGATATGGTCCTTATATTGTGTTTGGGATAAAGAAACTAGGTGAAACCCCCACATTTACACCGGGAATTAGCCACTTTGTCCGAAGGTCCTAAATTAGCACTGATTGACACACCCAACAAAGAAAAATATTGACCTACGTCGAGATCACTGCCTAGTTTATGTAAATCAGTAGCCTATTCAAAATTGATAAAAATTCAGTCTTTCATTCAATCTGAAAAGCAAGATGGAAAGAGCCGCAATCATCGGCCCTTTCAAAAAACAGTGAGTTACTCACTCTTAGTGAGTTGTGAAAGGATTGCTGAAAGGTTACCTTTCAGCAGCCATTTACAGATAGAACAAAGATTTTCTTTTTCACATAGTCAAAAGGTGCATCAGAGTTCTTTGTTTCATTTTTTTAGGAAATATTTCCATATAAGGGCAAAAATTTCAGAGAAATATGAAAGAAAGAAACCCAATGCATGTTTTAACTGTGTGAAAAGATCATCTTTCTTCTTTCTGGAAATGGAAGTTGAAAGATGAACTTTCAGGAGTCCTTTCACAACTCACTGAGAATGAGTAACTCTCTGTTTTCGAAAGAGCTGCTGATTGTGGCTCTTTCCATCTTGTTTTTCAGATTGAATGAAAGATTGAATTTTTGTCAATTTTGAATGAGCTACTGATTTACATAAACTAGGCAGTGATTTCGACATATGTCAATATTTTTCTTTGTTGGGTGTGTGACGGGGCCGATTGATGCCCAGCAGCCGTGTCAGTGTTCGCGAAATTCAGTCGTCCACAAGGACCGGGAAGCCATAAGTTTTCATTTGCGAGTTCTTTGCATGTATTTCTTTGATCTGGTCGAAGAGATTTGCCCTTGTCTCAGTTGTTCTGCTAATATTCCAATTGTTCGTCCATGCGACCCAATATAGAAGTCTCACGTGACGTTCGTCGAGGGTGGATGGGGTCTACCTTAACACACAAGTCATGATTGGTATTAACTTGGGCCATGAACGATAACTTGGCACTATACAAAAATGCGACGCAATGCCCTGGCTGGTATTTGATGGAACTGTAACTTAGTACAGACTAATCTGCGCTGGCACAAGTTAATTCAACAAGTGAAAAAGTGAACCCTCTCGCTTTAGGGAATCAAATGCCGTATGCAACGTAATCATTCAGAGGATCGTCCACCTTTTCTCACCTTTTGCTTTCTCCCCCCCCCCTCTGGCCACTATGGACAACGTCCAGCTCCTTGCCAGCGTCACGGCGGCGCAGCTGCTTGAGTTTAAGGCCGCAGTGAGTACGGCTTTTGTTTTCTGATATTCCACACCAGGGCTTCTGATCGCGGCTCTTCACAGCAATTTCCACCGGCGTTTGTCGATGCCAACCCGCTGACTTTTCTGAACATGGACTGAGTCCATCCCGTGCAGTTCCGGCCTTTCTGGGGCATCGTGATGTGGCGTCAACGCCGTTGACTGTTTCTGCCAAGGTGGACCCATGTCAAGGCCGAGGCATCCATCATTGATCTTTCTCCGCCTCCCCGACCTTCGCCCATCGCTAAAACTGTGAGAACACGTGCATTGGTGGGAGCTAAGGCCAACATCATCGAGATTCTTTCCTCCGACGATGAAATGGAAGCTGAAGCATCACTGCAGCCATCTGGCGCGTCGGCAGACCCACCTTCACCCTTTCCCGACTCACCTGAACTGGAGTTATCTGATGACTAGTCTGAGAGTTCAGCATTCGTGGCTTTGTCAGAAGCAGATTAGGGTGATCCCGAGATCATTCCCAGAGCTATCGACGGTCCAGCCACAATCTATCTGGAGGAGATCCCGTACTATTTACCCGTTTTTCGCCAACCTACCACCGTCGTGATCGATTTGCGGCATCGTAAATTCGACTTCTACGACGCGATGAGGAACCTCTCCAGGCCGATACGCTAATCTTGGAGCAGGTCAGTACTTTTCCAAATTAGCCATTTGTCTGCGGTGCTTATTCCTTGGAAGAATCAGCAGCTCGGGCAGCGGAGGTGATCAGAAACCCACCTGCCTGCTTTTCAACGGCCAGATGATAAAATGTCAGCGTTCACGTCACACATGCAATGGATGTTGGCGTTGCAGCGAGCTAGACACCACTCTTGTTAATGTGACATGGTTTGAACTCGACCCAACATCTCGTGCCGACGTCATTTCTGCTGAGATTGCAACTCGCACGATGGAGGGAGATTCCCCAGAAAAACTCGCTGCAGTGTGCTCAGGGGATCAGAGAAGTTGAGCAATCTGCCTCGTTCGGATTTATCTTCAGTTTTCTATGATATCTAGGGTGCCAAAAATGGATCAAAGCACACTAGGTGGATCCTTTACATGCAATGATACTCCGAATAAGTTATCGTGCATTATTTTGGCTTAATGACTATAGGACGTAGATTTCGTCTGAATTTATAATTGTTTGTCCACCACGTCGCGATCGAGAGGATAAAGAACTTCACATTTTCCAATGAAAATGGCCAGGTTTGTGTATTGTCTCTGAATAAAACGATAAGATGCTCCTTAGTTTGAGGGTCCTTGTCGGACAAAACACCTGTTTCTGTTGTCAAATGCCCGGTTTGTCCAAAATCTTGCAAGATCTCAAGAGAAATTGAAAGAAAACCGACAATGTCTCACATCTCGCGATATCTCGCGATATCTTGCAAGATCTTTCAAGACGACGACAACTTTCAATGTTGACCGCGTATTTTTGTCCGAGATCTTTCGAGATCTTGATCAATTTTTGGCCCGCCCAAGTTTTCCTCTCCTTGTCATTTATCCTGCATCTTTCAAGATCTCGTCTTGCTTTTTTCTTCCTTTTCTCAAAACCCCGGCTGCCGCGGCACAGCCAGCCGCATCAGATGATTTCGGCACCCACATAGCCACTGATGCGCCATTGGTCTATGGCTGATTGATGGCGGATCATGATAAACCCGCGACGACCGGCAAGTTTCCCTGAATCACAGCACGGACCCGCCCCATTTCCAGCGGGCTTTCAAGTCGCGACATCACAACCGCGCGCGCGGCCCGCGGATTTTTATAGTTGTAAACTTGTATAAAGACCCGCAAGTGAGAGCCTACACGTCCTCTGTATTATGTTACTGTTTTATTGTATGTTTCATGTCTATATGTCTCCTTGGACCTCCCACTGTGGTTCTCTCGGATCCCACGTCATGCTATAGATGTTTCAAGAGTAAATTTATTTCAAAAAAGTAAGTCGCGTGTAAACAACAGTGCCTGGCAAGTTCAAAAAGAAAAGAACTGCTACTAAATGGACAAAATTCGGTCACGATAAAAGCCGGCCCAGCAAGGATGGCGGGGATGGTCACGGCGAGTTGTGTACGACGTGGACAGAGGAAGAAGGATGTGTGATTGGAATTTTGGAGCTCGCGGGAGCGGGGGCGTATTAAACCCTGACTACTGTGGTAAGTATCCATAATTTCATGGATCAAGACTTCAATTGAACAGGGCTCGGCCCTCAAGTCAGTGACGTTCAACTTTGATGGGCAACTTAAGTTTACGAAGGCAATTAGAAGTAAAAGTTAATGCATATTAAGTCAAATACTCCAATTGTGACCGCGCGTATGTCGGATTTGAATTGAAACCTGGTTCAAGTCAGTAAAATCCGCAATGGTTTGCTGACAGCGACGAAATGTATGTGTCCATACTTGATTGAGGTGTTATAAATGAACCTAAACTACATGTCAGAAGACCGAAAAAAGGTCTCTTGATGAAAATGGCGCAGCAGGCGCGGCATTGACACGCATTGACGCGGTGTGACGCGATTGACGCGGCAACCGTCAGCGCGGTGCCTTGTACTCGTTTAATAGTGCTTCCGTGACCCTGAATTCCATTCATGCAACATTTACTGGTGTAAATGCGTCGTTTGAAGTCAAAAAACCCCGACCCAGAATTCGATCAGTTCAACTACTAATTAATGGTAACTAGTCTGCTCGTTGAGGCCATCCAACTGTCAATCGAATGCATTGAGTGCTCCTCGGCCTTTGGTCCTGCTTCAAAAGAGAATGGATGTATATGTGGTGGAGGAATGATTTAAATTGCTCGAGTGATGCTAATGGTTGGCATTCAATGCAACACCGTAAAGGGGGAGGGGGGGGGTTATTATTACTCTGCATTCCATCCTCTCGGCTCACACGTGAGTCCGCCAGCATCCACAGACAAATATGTGTTGATCGGGATCAGAAAAACACTTTGACCCTGCTGAAACTCACTGTGGGGAGAGATTTCAATCAGCCTGAGTGTGGCAAATCAATCAAGTTGAGTGTGATGGGTCAATCAGCCTGAGTGAACATATACACTCAGGCTGATTGATTTTTGGCAGAAATTACTATCAAGCTGAGTGTACGACACACTCAGCCTGACTGGGTTCATTCAATCAAGCTGATTGTACTATTCACTCAGGGTAATAGCTTTAAAATATATATTACTACATATAAATACAGGGCTCGTGGTAGCTACTCTAGGGTCCTCCGAGTCCTCCCGCAGTCTTCTAGTGCCGGTCTCCGAGTCGAATCAGGTCCAACCTGGGCGCAGCGACAAGACGGCACAACGACTCGAAGATATTGGATATCTAGTGTGAAGTGAGCGAGCGGAAAGTAAGAAATCGGACATTTGGCCTACGACGAGTTGAAACATTATTATGGCGGCCTAGGTTTGTTGTAAAAGGTAGAAATCAATGATAAGTCAGTGATCTAAGTGTCGCACATCGGAGGCGGTCAGCACATACCTTGGCCGGTGGCAGGAACGCCTTCGTGCGCGAGATGACCTAGCATGAAGATAATTTAAACAACACGCCGTCGAAGAAGATGTGGCGTCGCTCCCCATGCAGAAATTCTCAGCCGGGATAAACAGAGAGTAGTAAGAGACTTAAAATGAGACTGACGAGGGGCGAGAACGGCGTAAACTGCAGACACGAGGTTGGGCCGTGCTTAGGTGAAACAACTCTCGCAAAAGGTATTGAATTCACCTGAACTCGTTGTAGCGCGAAGTCGCGGGATCGCATTTTCGGCCGACGGAACGTTGAAGGATCTCATGACGGCACACCAGCCGGCTTCGGTAGAGGGATAAGTTCATTAATCGTTGGGCTGTCCAGGTAGGGAAGAACTCATTCTTTTCTGTAAATCGAAGCAATCATTATGTCAGTACCGCTCGTGCGTGGAAAACTCGATAAGCGTACACACCCGCGATCTCTGGGTAAAAGTATCAGCCAGAGTCGATACCTAGGCAGTAGGGGGAGTTGCGGGACGGCGGTGCGCGGGTGTTGAATACAAATTGATGGGGGTAAGTAAAACAATGTGTTTAGCATGCAGTAGAACATGCCGTCGTTGTTCAACGCTCACGGAAGCGCCAGATATAAATACAAATTCCGGGCCGCGAGCTCGAAGATGGTGCGAATATCAAAACCAAGGATTTCTGGCCGTCGCGAAAACGATGCGGAATGAGTATTCACCCAACGCCGACTCGCATCAGAACCAACGCAAAAAAGGACGAAATTGGGCACGGGATACCGAGTGTGTGGATTGTATGGTCGCAATTTTTGTGCGCCTCAGAAAATTCGCGTGTCTGCCTCGCGAAATACCCCGGGAGCTAATCCTCGATCTCTTTTATGTACGTGTAAGTAATTTTCCGTTTACCCCGATATTTTTTGAATTTGGTCCGATTCAGACACCGCATCAAAGCCCTAGTCCTCTTATATCGCTACGGTTTCGCCGAGGATCCTTTTTTGCGTCGATGGGATGACTAGATGCACGTAGTCTGCGCTCTCCCCCTCCCTCGCTGTCAGATTGCCGCTCTATCACAAGCCTTTACTCCACCAATCAACCACCTCGTTCTTAACGCATTCCGCCCTCGCTCAAATGCTCAACGGCTTGGTCATTCGGACACATTCTGGCTCGATCTCCTCCGGAGTCCGAGTCCGCGTCCGCGGGTTTCCCGCGACTAGGAAATTCACTGTCTAATGTGTTGAGTATTTCACTGTATCCCCCCGTCCGCGAAACGACGAATTGATGAGAGCAATCCTTGGCGCAGTATCACACGGGAATCTATATAGTGCCGAAGTCGTGATCAAGAACAAAGCAAGTTCTATCCCTCTTGATACTCGGCGCAGTTAGTCCTCTGCCTAAGACAATGACTCGCGGAAGCGCCACAAAGGAACGAACGACTCCATCTCTCCCGTCGGCCCGCCTCGAGTGCCAAGGTACATACATACCCCATTTCATTCGCTTTATGCTGGCACTGGCGTATCTCAGGTGTGTGTATATATGCGAACGTGTCGATCCCCGCCTCCCGTGATGCCGTTTATGCTTGCTCAGCGCCAGACACTGCATTCCGAGCTCCCGTCGGCAGAGTCGGTTGACGTGGGACGACGTCGGTGGACCTCGGCCGATCATGATCGGCAAAGTCTGCCGACGCCGCGTCGGCACATTTGTGCCTACCTGTGCCGACGGTCGGTCGACGTCTGTCGACCTCGGGTCCATCAAGCCTGCCTGCCTCGGTTTCGGCCTGGCTCCCTCGCCTGTCCCCTCCGTGGCCTCTCTGGCATCGCCCTGCCTGTTGCTCTAGCTCCGATGCGTTGCAACGCATTTGATGAAATCAATTACGTGTTCATTCAGCCCTGACCTGAAAGCGGCGATTCTGTGAGCCAATGTGTGAGCTCACCCCATGATTTCCTTGTCCTCTACTGCCACCCCAACGAGTTCACCATCCCAGCACAGCGCCACGTCATCCAGAGACTCCTTACAGCAATGCTGCTGAGCGCGGCACAGGGGCGGCAAACATGTGACGATGACAGCAGACGGCTCTGATGTCAAACAAACCTGACACTTGCCTGACACACCGACTATTACACAGTCTGGTAACCATAGCCACGGCCGAGTTGGCGATGGGAATGCGGCACAAAGGTGAATTACTACGGGCCATAGTTACAAACCACGGCGGCAGACTCGGTTTACCCCTAGGTCTGCCTACCCTCTGCCGACGAGGGTAGGCAGAGCCTCTGCCGACGAACCCTCGGAATGCAGTGAGACCCGCCGAGAGGATGGGACCACGGATGGGACTACTGCGGAATGAGGTTAGCTTCTATGCGTCGCAATGTCGATTGAGTCTAATAAATTTCAAGTCCAAGTCAAAAGAACCGATGAAACGGTTGGAAGCAAACGGATCATGTTTGGCACTGTTGATCAACACCGGTTGTTCGGCGATTCGGCAAATACCGCATGTCGGATACTAGTAGTTTTCAACATCCGAATGTCTCCTCTCTTATTCATTTTGTTCAGGTTCTGCAATATATACATCGTTACTTGTGCAGCATCGCCTATCATTCACGGACTGGAATGTGTCGTTCGTTTGGTTTGGTTTGGTTGCGATGCAACTTGTTTGGTTATCAGGGGTTCGGAGTTGCCCGAACACTCTTGTCTCCTACCACCACCACTGTGGCCGGGCGGTGCGGTTTTGGCGACCGTGCCTCTGCCGTCTGGTTCGGAGTTGGTTGGGTGATGGCTAGCAATCACACCTGCGACCACGGAAGGGGAAGCCACGGACTTCATGTCATGCGCGAGCGCAGACTTCAGGTCGTGCTAAATCCCGGAGTTATTTGGTTGGTAAGTGAACCAACCGTCCATTGTTCGTGAGAAAGAGGTTGCATCCCACCTTTTAAGACCCTTCTAAATCTATTTCCGATGTGTTCAGATCCATGCGCTCGCTGGTTCCAATCTGAGGACTCCAGAGTTAAGTAAAGTCATGCGCGCTGGGCCTTGTTCATTTTTCCTAGGGTTGACAAATTCCATCGGATTTGACTTCTGCCTCGAACGACACCAGTAGTATGCACTGGTAGAAATCCATCAAGTACTTTGACCACCATTGATGGAATCTTCTGAATGCAGCCACTACGCTTTCGTCCGAAAACGGAAGTTTGCAACGGTGATCCCTTTTTCTATAGGGCTGATTTTGATGTCGTGAAAACAGAATTTCGACATCGAAACATAGTAGGCGTTCATCGAGAATGGCGTTCGCGCGAGCCTGGGTTGGTGTTCGGTAGCTGCACGCAGGTATCTGCATTTAATTCAGCGCATGTATTTGCTAAATGAAGTGTTCCAGAGGGAGGGGAAAATAGATTTGGGGTGGTTCCCTCGTGTTTTCAAGCGCGAGGAATCCGAATTTTTCGTTTGCAGATCGATCCGAGCACGGGTTCAAGAGATGCAAGGTGGGTTCCTCGACTCCCCTCCACCAAACGGATCGCCATACGACGACCGTTGGAGCTGGCGAGCTGAAATTTCTTTTCAGAGTACATGACGTCGTAGCGAGTGTTCTGTGTCACTCGCTTGAACTCTGGGGTTACACGGTGCGTAAATGCAAGAACGACAACTTTGGTGTGTGATTCCGTTTCACCCACTCCGGTCAGTCCCCCACCGCGCCCCTTCCCCCCCTCTTTCGACCCCCACGAACACGAATATGGCGTTTCCGGAGCCCCCTGGGCGACCCTTGGCCCGGCCCGCCTTGCACAATCCACCAGTCGCGTCGTTTTCAACGCCGTGACAGCAAACCATGTCCCTGCGGGCTGAATTTGCGTTCCCAGACGCAGTCAGGATCAAGTCGATTTATCAGGTACGTTTCTCAATATCCGCGCATGTGAACGGAGAATATGGGGCACCGCGATGCACGAAAAAGGTGTTTTTCATGCATTTGGCATGGTCCCATCACGGAGATCCCCGATTCCGCTGATCTGTGCCTCCAGAAAAAAACCTTTTCATCTTTGCTACAGCTTCTGACACGCGCCGAAGGTACGCGCGGACCACATTGTCATTTTATCGCATCGGTTTCCACATCACTACAGGTGCGCAAATTAGTTTTCTTTTTATGGTGGGGTAGTCTGCCCGTCCTCGTCATGCATGTTCTCCTCCCCGGGGTTCTGAAACCCTCCAAATTCATTCATGATTTTTCCAGGACGACGCGGTGACTCGTTCCCATGCAACGGTCACCTAAACTCAATTTTGATCTGGATCCTTTTTTTCGCTGTGAGTGACTCGACGCCTCAGAGTTACCAATTTTGTCGTCGCCTGCGTCCTCAAACCCTCCGATTCCATTCCTGAATTTCTCAGAGCCACCCAAGCACCGGTTCCCCGCCAGATACCCTTGCGCTTCAAATCTGGTGAGATTCGACGCCCGAATTCTTTTTCTGGTGAGTGAAGGACAGACTGTTTGTAATAGATATGCTACTCCCCACCGTTTTTCTAGCTTCCGAATTGATCCGCAATATTTTCAGAGCAATCCGAGCACCCGTTCCCGCTCACGCATCGCGGGGCCTCATCGTAGGCGGGAATTTGATTTCCGGTGAGTGAACTGCTACTTGATTCTGGCATACCTTATGCCCCCCAGGGGTTTTGAGTTTCCAGAGTCCATATCTGAACGTTTAAGAGCAATCCGAGGACCCGTTCTTACTCACGCATTACCGGGCCTCATCGTAGGCGGATATTTAATTTCTAGTGAGTGAACGGCTGATTGATTTTGACATACCTTATGCCCCACAGGGTTTTTGAGCCTCCGGAATTCCGCCTGCACCAAGTCCGAAGAGCCGCAGCTTCTAGCATTGCATGCCATTTTCATCAACTACGTCTCAGTCCCGTCCGCAGAATGTCCCCAGCCGGCTCTTTGTGAAGCAGCGAGCTGACGATGATGTCGTCGCGCCGGCAGCTACTTTGCTGCTTTTTCGACAACGGCCCATCCAAACGCTTTCACGACGTGCCTCCCGTTTTCAAAGTCGCCCGGATGGCGTGCTGCCTTGGCGAAGTATCTGCGGCGTGACTGTGCAGCGTTGACGCAAATGCTGCGTACGCGCGGCGTAGCTTCTACTTGAGCTCCTTGGAGATGCAGAGGCGTTGTTCAAGGCCTTCAGGCTCGTAGCCCCGGGGACAAATTCTTTATTAGCTCCTCTTAAGTTAAAGGTGATTTTACCGCCACTCAGACTTGAGTTTTATTACATCTCAAGTTATAGATCTGTACTGCTACACAGAATACTACGACATACATACCATTTGCACAGCTTCAACACGAACTTAAGTTTGAACCTCCTCTCAAGTTCGCACCTTGATCTTAAGTTCACACATGACTTAAGATTTAGGAAGGAACTCATGTTTGCACCTTCATCTCAAGATCCCGCATGACTTAAGTCCTAGCCAGGAACTCAAGCTCGCATATGAGTGTAAAAATATAATATTGAGCACTTAAGTTTACCACCAAACTGAAGACTTCACTGGTAACTGAAGTCCTTTTCCGCGCAAGCTCGAACATTGTCCCATGAGAAATAGACCCATAAGATGAAATAGAAACTCGCCATAAATATTCCGCTCGCCAGAACGACAGGTGCGCGTCAGACTAACGTCGTTGCAAGAGGTCCTGCACATACACAGCTGGGTGGAAAGTTAGCGCCGGAACAAATATTCGAGATGACGAACACTGCACCATTGCGCCTAGATACATACGGACAAGCGATGCTGTACACCGAGTCGTGGTGGCGGCACAGCTACTCAACGGGCAGTCGCGACACTCCAGATGCGCACCACAGCGTCCACGCAGCCGGCTGCAAGAGCGCTGACCGCAAGAGCGCCGACGGGGGGAGGTGGCGACGCTCGTGATGTCCCACATCAGCGGAAGCAAGGAGAGGCATGGATGGCTCGGGTTCCTGTGCGACAGCGAAGACCCGCGTAAATCTACGGAGCAGGCAGTGGGAGCTCGCCAGAAAGGTGGTGGAGGAAGAGCAAAGACAAGCCACCACTTTGCCACCGCCAAATGCTTGTGCCACTATCACGTGCAGCTTGACTTGGAAATTTTCGACTTCCTCCCCTCATAACACGGCAACTCATCATCAACCTCCTCCTCCTCTTCGAACTATACCCCCACGTATTCATCGAGTCACTGCACGGGCCACATTACAAGCTGTACCTGCAGGAGCTGTCAGACGTGTGCGACTACTTTTGGGTGTTTTGCCACCCCAACAACGCGATTCAAGACGGACGAGGGGCGTGTGGAAGCTGGTGGATGGCGTGCGGGTGGATTTTGTGGTGTTAACTTTGTGAGTGTTCTTTCCTGCTTGATTGCGCCGCGCATTGACGGGACATGCAGACGACTTACCTGAAACTCATCAGCACCATCACCGAGGCGGTGGCGGAGCTGAACCCTCCCCAGGAGCATACCCACTAGGGATTACATGTAGACCTCCTTGTGTCTGGCTTCGAGTGCATCGCGCTGGTCTGAGTAACGATCAGCGCTGATGAGACTTGGACTTAGATCTCGTGCAAGGCGGCGACTCTGTATTACCCGATGTTGTACTTCTAGCTCGCACGGTATGTCGCTCATGCACGGCGCCCGGGGTACGAGCTGCTGTGGACTGTGTCGTATTTGGTCGGTATGCCACTGCCTGCCGTACTACGGCAGAGCTCAAGTTCTAAGAGACTTAAGTCAGTACCACTTAAGTCAACAGCACTTAAGTGAAGTTTCACTCAAGTGGTACGGAACTCAAGACGGGGCACAAATTATCTATATTCATGTATGTATACATTAATAATACTCAAGCTGTATGGAACCGGAACTGAAGTTGGGCGCCGGGACTTAAGTCCAGTGTTACTTAAGTTCGGTGGGGGGGGGGCATGTACGGCCGCCCATCCATGTGCCAGGCGTACCTAGACGCAACTCAAGTCCGGCGAAAACTTAAGTCAGAATGGCGGTAAAATCACCCCAAACTTAAGAGGGGCTGATTATATTTCACCCGGGGAAAGCTAGGCAAGCAGCCGGATTATTCTGCACCTCGCCCACCCATGTCTCTTTTTTTTTCCATTTTACATACATTTCTCTCTGCAGGAGACTAATCTACGTACGCATTTTCACTTGATACTAGCATTGCTTCCGCCTTTTCTTTATAGTGTAAATCTCCAAATACCGGTCGGTATGTAGCTGATGTACGACACTTCAAGTCATAAGCACCTTTCGCGCCGCGAGTAACGTATCATTGAATTGCGGGCTTCATATACCCGTCCACCAGATACGCCGAGTAAAAAAATGGAAATTAAAGACACCCATGCACTTCGGAATATGGATTCATCGTAAATGACACAGGAAATAGCAAACGCGATGCCAGCCCGCTGGAGCTCGCCGAGACTCTCCCATCATCCAAAACGCGGCGCACATCGGGGGCTCCGCGAATCGCGAAAGTCGCCCAACGCAAAACTGCAGCACGCGCATGTACGACGTCTTAAGGGCTAGCTTGTCTTCCAGATGCGCGCCGTTAAGGCCGCGATGAGTGCCGTGTGCGACCCAGCGAGTATCTGGAAGAAGCGGAGGTCGTTAGTATGAGGGACGGGCGGGGAGTGGAAAAAGGACAGAGTGCTCACCTTCGCCGCCGCGTTCCCACTGCTTCCCAACTCCCATCCGCCCGTCTAGCCCGTACCTCGCGTCGTCGACAACACCGGCTGCTGCGACCACATCCTAACCCACTGCGTCTCTCTCCACGCGCGCCCGCGGTCCTCGTCGAGCAGCTTGCGCACGTCGTGGCGGCCTGCCTTGTCAACAAGCACGGAACGTGGACGCGGGGGAACACAGCCCGCCATCCACGGTGTATACATCCAAGCGCTCGCTGCGGATGCACGGCGGCGGCGAGGTCGGAAGCGTCCGTGTGGTCTCCGAAGATTTGGAGCCGGTCGTTGTCGCGGGCTATCGGTCTTCAGATTCAGCGACATCTTCTGGTCGTCATTCCGAATGCGCGGCGTTAGCGCTGGCATGGTGAATCGTCAGGGATCTGGAGGACGAAGCCGTTGTCATTAAGTACAAAATGAAGGACTAAGGACTTACGCAGGTCGTCGTTCGTGCCTGCCAATGCCGCTCAGAATTCTCGTCCGCTAGCCCCGTTCCCGCCGACCGCGCATTGCCTGCGCACAAGCTTGCTGAAGCCATCGCCCTCGCATTTCCGCAGCAGCTCGTCAACGGAGGGCATCTGCCCGCCCCGCAGCAACCATGCAGCACGCACGCCCATCGCACGCTACGGACGGGTATGGACGGGTATGGCTCGGGAAAGCGCACGAAATCCAGCGTCGATGGAGCGCGGCCGATCTTCCGATGACGGCGGACGGAGCTTTGGTGCGAAGAATGGGTGCAGAGTGGACGCAGAGATGGATGAGGAGAGTCGAGCTACGCGCAACGACGACACCCGCACATTAAAAACGGAGGGTGCGTCTCGCAAGAGTGCAAAGGATTAGCGTCCGCGATGCGGGCTGGGCTGGTGGGTGCCGTCTGGTGGCGAGCATGTCGATTCGAGCAGCAGCGGTCGGAGGGAGATGGAGACGAGGGTGTTGAGAGGAAGGTTACATGGCCGTCGTCTGCGGACACACCACGGCAGCTTCTCCCTCCAGGCGCACGTCTTGTTCTCAGCTCCGTGCCACGACATTACTGGACGACCACGCGAGGGCCGTGTTGCTTCCGTCCTGGATCCATGCGTGTGGAGGGCAGTTAAGTAATGGCGTCGTCGTAGATGCGGAGGTGGCCGAGGGAGAGGGAGATGAAACGGGAGAAAAGAAGGCGGAGCTCGTCATGCGGCCACGTGCAAGCGGTGCTCGATCTTCGGATCTTGGCAAACTTCCCACGGCCCCACCCCATCCCAGACGATACGCAAAGGTCCATGACACCACAAGCTGAACAGAACTATTCAGCAGGGACACTCTTCTAATGTGTTAGGGTATCCCATAATTCTTCTGGCCCTCCAAAGAAATTCTGTATGCAGTTTCTTATAAGACCGAACTCCTCGCATGGCTTTGATGGATGCCGACATCGGCCGATCACTCACCTCTTGCGCATTTCGAGTTTGTAGGGCAACAATGCGACAGGCATGTCGCTAAAGCTTCTTTGCGAATACTAATAAAACCGTCGCCAAGTCTGCTTTGACTCCAGCATGCATGCTCACGACAACGTTCTGTGCCTATTAAGCGGAAATGAGAGTGACATCTTTACATCTCGGCTCATCGGCCCCAATTCCGGCTTACTTATAGCTCGACAGCGCTCCTTCATGCTGTCCGAGCACCTCCATCCTCATCCTCTATGCAGCCCTGGTCTTTCCCTTCAGCGTTCTGGACATTTTTAACGACAACCATATGGCGCAACATGACGAGACTAAAGGAGTCCACACCTGAGACGACCGGCCGGCGGCCTGCCACGCCCCAGCTCGGCAGCGACAGCGACACGAATACAGCACCTCAACCCGAAATGGACGTTATCACGAATGAAAACGACTCGTCTGTCTTTGCGCTGATAATTGGGATCGACAAGGTGCGTGCTGAATCGTCTTATCTTTTATTTTTCCTGACACTGAGACTGCTCCAAAGTACAAGAATACAGACCACTTTGCCACCTTACGAGGCGCGGTAAACGATGCCACAGCGTTCTACAAATTTCTCCTCGACAGCCGCGAGCAGTGCGGCCTCGGAGTCCCGAAATCAAATATCTTGTTTCTCAAAGACGAGGATGCCACGCGGGACAAGATTCTAGCTGCATTCGAATCACATCTTCTCACCAATCCTCGCATCCCGAACCACGGGGATGCGTCCATGATCCTTTTTTTTGCTGGCCACGGAACGCGCGTTAATGCCCCCGGAAACTTGATGTCTCAGGATGAGATGGTCGAAGGGATCTGCCCCGTCGACGAGAGGACCAGTGCTGGTGGAAAATATGTGCATACGATTCCGGATTACGTGTTGGTTCACCTCCTGGGGGACCTTTACGAGAAGAAAGGCCAGAACATTGTGCGCACGCCCCTTGTCTTTCTTCAAAGCATCTAAATTTCTTTACAGACCGTCATATTTGACTCATGCCACTCCGGCGGCATGGGACGCAATGTTGGCCAGGCTCGAGCTGCGAATTCAGACTCGTCCGCGGTGCCTCCGGAGCTTGACAGCCACCTCTGGACGCATAAAAGCTCTCGGCCCCATCAGGATGACCGCTTGTGGTCTTCATCTGCAACGACGCATGTCTGGCTCGCAGCATGTGCAGCGAATGAGTCTGCACGTGAGATCGTCTTTGACGAACCCGGCCAGCGCCAACTAGTCCGCGGGCGCTTCACGAAGAGCCTCATCGAGCACCTTCGCAAGGTTGACTTGGAGAACACGACATACATGGAACTACTGGATCACTTGCCGGCGTGGTCTGGACAGACGCCATTCTGCGGTGGCGACAGGCGGAATTGGTTGCTGTTCGATAAGAAATATCCACGGACGGGGCGGAGTGCGGTTTCATTGATGGCAGGGGACAATGACATTGCTCACGGGCGAACCTGGCGTGTCTCCATGGGGGTGCCGGCGGGCGTCGTTCCGGATACCGAATTCAGCGTACTCGACCGGGACAACCACACTGTCTGCACTCTTGTGGCGCAGACGGTTAAAATCGCGGAAACAATCCTGATCCTGAAGGACGGTGCAAGCCTTGATGTGATCATTCCAGAGAACGCGCGCGCGGTGGTTTCAGATTGGAAGAATAATGAGATGATTATGCACGTCTATGTACCTGAGGGCTTTCCGCACATTGCGGCGTTGTTCCCCACCAGGCGCTTGCACTTTCAGCAGGGGTTCGTTCAAGCGACATCACGCCAGGATGCCCAAATCGCATTACGGATTCCCGAAGACGACGATAATAGCGTTGTCATTGAGCGGTTCACCAGCACCATCTTTGAGTGTGAACCCGAGGCACGCTTCCCCCTCACCCCACTTAATGACGCGCTGCAACTGCATGCAGCGCTCAACGGTATCGCCCACTTCAACTACTTTCTGGAGCGCCGGCATGGGAGTGCACCTCTGAATGGGGTCTCGCTGGAGGTGTACCGCCTCATGGGCAACTTCCCTACTCGACAACCGGATCGTCGTTTCGGGCAAAATGGGAACCTGGTGATCGACAACCAGGCGCTGTTCAAGTCCGAGTATGGCGCCAAGTACGGGATCATCATTCGCAATACGTCCCCGTACGATCTGTTCCCCTATCTTTTCGCCTTCGACCCCACCGATTATACCATCGGGGTGAGCATCCATTCACCACTGGCTACTGTTGGCTGCTAACAATACCCTGATGCAGTGCTTGTACAGTCCCCACAGCACCAGAGATCCCCCACTCCAGCGCGTTAAAGGGGAAGTAACCATTGGCATGGGAGGCCAAAGGGCACTTGATTTTACCCTTCCTAGAGGTGTGAAAAAAAGTTCTGCATTCCTCAAGCTGTTCGTCGCAACGAAAACCATTGATATTGACTGGATTAAGCTGGAGATTTCACCCTTCCATGCCGACTTTCAAGGTCGGCCCAGGCTCCCAATGCGTCGTGAGGTGTTCCAGGATACCTGGGATGCATTCACAGTGACTTTGACAATGACCGCGTAGCGTAGGGCCAGTAAAAGTGCCGCTAGAGCTCTGTAATATGTGTTTTCCTTATATTTTGCCTCTCTGGACTTTGTTTTTTGCTCTCCAGGGAATGGACGTGACGAGGCGTCTCAAAAACATCACGTGAGCGCATTACCTCTAAGTGATTATTTCCCAGTCCCGGAGTCCGCAGCTTGTCCGCAGCATTCAAATTGAGTGAGAATAGATTCACTTTTCAGAGTGCTCTTGGTTTCGGAAACAGTCCATGCGGTCGATTCTGTCTCAATACAGTGCTACCAAGTGTTATCCCATTGACAACCCATTGATCACGAGTGCGCGATAACTTCAATCCTATGAGTATGAGTGTCCAAATGCACATTTATTCCTGCGTGCACAACTTATGCCAAATTCCTATTTCCGGCCTATTTAGACCCTTGTAGCCCAAATCCCGCAATAAAATAAAGTATGCACTTACATTGCGGGAATTCGGCTGATCCCGCAAACGCGCAATGTTGCGGGTCACAATTCCGCGCAAAGTTGACGGGGATCAAAACCCGCGCAAAGTCGCAACTACAACGAAAAAAGCCGCAACTTTCCAAGACATCATTCCAATCTCATTGAATTCAAGCTAAGTTTTGTGCAAATGTAATTTAGGACTCGGTAGACGGATATGAAAGACCAGTGGTAGCTCAAGGACTGCAATGCTCCAGGGACATCCAACTGCCAGAGCTGGGGAAGAGAATGGTGGGCAGGATTCACATGAAACATCATCCCGATGACCATCTCCCGTGCTATCCCAGAGAAGTTATACGAGGTCCAAATGGCAGGCATTGATGGGGTTTGCGATGACTGTCTACATTTGACCATTGATTCAATTTTGGAGGATGGGAAATTTGAGAAGGAAGAGGAGTACATTTCCAATGCTGTTGGGGCCTTGGTAGAATACTAAACAGATGAGCCCATTCAAGTCGCCTTTCGGGCGAGTCATGCCTGATTACTTTACCATTTACTATCTTCAACCCGAGTCATTTAATTCTGCACACTACGCACATCTCAGCTACTCCTAGTGACATCAACTCTGACCAGCTTTGAATTCCAACTTTGGGCCATTTTCTTCCCGCAGTTTCTACTTTGCGCGGGTTTTGATCGCAGTCAACTTTGCGCGGAATTTCGGACTCGCCGACTTTGCGCGTTTGCGGGATCAGCCGTATTCCCGCAATGTAAGTGTATACCTTGTTTTATTGCGGGATTTGGCCTACTGGGGTCTAAATAGGGCGGAAATACGAATTCGGCGTAAGTTGTGCGTGCGGGAATAAATGTGCATTTGGACACTCATACAATCCACTCAATAGCCATAGGTAAGTATTCGGCCCCTGTCAACAACAATCCTACTATTTAGCCATGGTCATAGTGATTCTGAACGCATCCCATGTATCCGGGAGCATCTCTGGCGTCAGCTGGATGGTGAGGGTGGGTATTCTGAAATATTGTAATGGCTAACTTAATATAATTTGGCCCTGAACGTAACTATCTTCATCTCCCTTTGTTCATTCTCCCCACCCACATCATGGAGCGAATAATCTCAGATGAAGAGATGGCCGTTGGAATGGCAAGCCTGCTGGACTCTTACACCGAAAACAACAGGCCTTGTTACTGGGGCACTCAAGAAGTGATTACTTAGAATGGCAAACATACTACATAAAAAAACTACATCTGATACATCCTCATTAAGCGATGTTAAGCGAGCTAAGGGACGTTAAGCGAGATATTAGCCGAGTCCCATCATCGCGAGTCCCATTCTTCTCGTCGATACTCCAGATGATCGGGATGCAGCACAATCTCGATGACCGAGAGTTGCAGCACAATCTTCTTTTCGCCATCGATAATTCGCTTACTGCTTGCTATTTCCTCCGAATTCATCGTTTAAGTATGTGCATGGACAAAGCCTACCACAGGCTGCGCCGATTCAAGTTAGGTCCGTCGGATCAGGGGCCGATAGCCATCAGTAGATCCGAGTCGGCGATGTCGCTTGCTCTTCAGAATTTTTCAAGAAAGGCCAGAGCAGAATCCCCCCACATATGTTGTC
Organism: Mycena epipterygia; assembly: GCA_029281465.1. Classification (NCBI taxonomy): domain Eukaryota; kingdom Fungi; phylum Basidiomycota; class Agaricomycetes; order Agaricales; family Mycenaceae; genus Mycena; species Mycena epipterygia. The sequence goes on along the minus strand of JARJCQ010000103.1, from coordinate 36,539 downwards.
CATGGCTCCACTGTCTTCGCACGATCACCGGACCATCTTCCGCTAAGTTGTTCTCTTGAAATTAAAGTGTTACCTTTAATCCACTGCATGATCCACATGTAGGTCCCGCTCTCAGCAGCAGAATAGAGAATAGATCCTCGATGCTCGATGGGATTATGGATATGCAAGAACTCTCAATCCTGAAACTTTCTGTCACTCCTGTTGCAGCTTGTACATTCAGTCCGTTCACTGGAGGATAGGCGGTCCTGGGCTCTCTCCGGAAGCACTCGGAAGAATCTTCCGAGTCAGGTAAATCATTCAAACTTCGCCGCCAACTTGAAACTCATGCGATGATCATGAACGCGGACTCTGCTGGCAGCCAATTCGTAAAATTCATCCTTATTCCAGTTCATGTCTATTCAATCTACATGTACTCGCAGTAACGCAGTCTCCCCTTAGTGGGATCACCACTGATATGCTGACGGCACGTCTGAGAGCGGGAGCTGATTAAATAAATACTAGGCAAGCCACTCTGGCTGTATGATTCTGAGAGTGCGAGGTAGTCAATCCATAGTCAGTGCTCGACTGCGGGGGACATCGCGGTACGAGCCGTTGGCGAGGAGGCGAGCGGCTGCGGGGGCAATGGAAATACAAAGCAAGACGAATAGGATGTGGACCACGAGGGACCGAAGGCGAGTGTAGACGGAGGCGAGCATGAGCAGCGACGAGGGCTCAAGACGGCGGCATAGAACATGGGGCAAAAGTGTCGAATGTCGTAAGTACTAGTAGAGGCAAAACAATAAAACTGAAATAAAACCCCTCGAGACTGTACGCACTGCGTCGGAGAAATTCCATCTGCGGCAACAAATGAGACAATAAGCCCAATTGGAGAAATGAAGAATTCACTGCGAGGCCGGGGACCTGGTCTGAGCACACAATAGGTCGGACATGCAATATCAGCGCCGGAAATGCGCGTGCGAAGTTGAAAGCAGGCAGAAAACGCGTGAAATGAACATGTCGCGGGAAAATGTCGACGCGTGTGATTCTGTTTGTATCGGTGTTGAACGACTCGATTTGGCGCTTAACAGTGAGCGCTGCTCATCACCATTACGGGCCGCGTTAATTATAGCGAAGACCCCAAGCTGATGATGTTTTGTGCGGTATTGAAGTGTTGATTGGTTTTAAGACTGTCAATTGTGCAGCTCTCGATGGTTCCCTGAGATATAACCCTGCCAGAGACGTTCGAATTTCTAAGTACTCGCATAGCGTCCAATCATAGGTCCAAGATGGCTATCATTTATCGTAGGCGAAACTTATCGGGCGACATATCGTATATGCGACTCATTTGTAGACGTTTATTTCTAGCCAGGGGATTCGGGTTCCAGATGTCCAGGTCCAGGCACGCGCTTTTAGACCGCAACGCCACAGTATCGGAACATTGAAGGACAGCTGCCGTCCAGGCGTCATCGCTTCTAGGTCTAACATTCAGGATCCATAATCTCACTCGACGAAACGCTTGCTTCCTCATACGGTTTCCAGTTCATGTGAGTCTATTCAATCGACCTCGCACGCATGTACTCGCAGTGAGACAGTCTCGCTTTAGGATCCCCACTATAAGCGGCGCGTTAATATCCGCATTCACTGCGTTCCGACCCCATGTAGACGCAGACTGCGTAGACGGATGTAGACACATATATTAGTCTACATGCGGCTACACTGAGTAGACACATAGGTCTACATGTGTCTACCTGTGTAGACAAATATAGATGGAGGTAGACCAATGTAGACTCCCATGGAACTGGCCAAACTTACCAATGTTATTACATTCTGGTCAACTTCTGGCGATCTGTGTCTGAGGTGTGTCTACGCGCGTAGACGGAGGTAGCCACGTGTAGACACGTAGCCGAACGTAGCCGAATGTAGCCGAAGTCCAGCTACCTGGGTCTGGTTAAAATGCCGCGGCAGTGACGCGCAGTGACGCGCAGTGACGCGGCAACTGCCGTGACGCGCGATTGACGCGGCAACCGGCGCGCTGCCTCTCATTCATCCCATACTGCTTCCCTAGCTCTGGAAACTATCTGCGCAACGTTTCGTAGCATAAATACACGATTTGAAATCAAAAGCCCTTACCCCAAAATTTGCTCAGTCCAATCTAAACCACACGCTAATTAGCGCTAATTAGTGCTAATTAGTGCCCGTTCTTGTTGTGATAGTGTTCAAAAGAGTGGAAGCTCAGTGATTAATCTCACAAATATATAGTCTTTCTACACAAAAACGTCGAAAATGAATGTGTCCAGTGCACTCTAGAAATTGTGGTTGTGAGAGTCTCACCTGTTGACCATGCATACAACGCATGCTGGGCTTGGAATTCCTCTCCATAACTCAGAACCTCGAAGATAATTCTCATTCCTCCGGCTCCAGTCCCATTCATAAATAAATAATGGATGATTTCTCCAAAAGTCCGCTACCAGTCTTTTCCTATCCAGAATTGCCTGCGGAAACATTTCTTCCTTTGCATCGTTGCATCTCACTTCGCTCTCCACCACTGCTGTTATCGCTGCCCATTTCGTCTCTTTGACCCACTTATTCGCACCTATACACCCGATGGCTTTCGGTACAAGTCAATATGAACAAGCGAAAGGTGGACAGGGATGTGGTTGTACACACCTTGATGTCCAGCCCACGTTTATCTCTGGCGTGCATGCATCAAGATTTCGAGTCAAAATCCTCTCTGTCTACCCCTAATTTTTGTCTTTGGGAACAAGCCGACTTCCACACATTCCTTCGACAGTATACATTCATACCATAGATATAGGTCCTCGAATCTTGTGTTTTCCATCCCCCTGCTTGTAACTGATCCATGTTACAGTATGTAGCCTATGATTCCATGCATCCCTTGCTTAAATGAACAGAACATCTCCATTGTTCCAGTAATTGTGTCCAGGCGGAACGCCGCCAACCACACCACTGTAAATACGCCATAAAACAGGTCTGACACAGCACGTGCCGTCCCCCATATATATATATATGCAATCCAAATTTTGATCCAAACCTAAACCTTCACTCGAGTCTCTGAAGTGAACAGGATCGGTCAAGGGTTTGAGGTCAGACCATCTGTCTCCAGAAATTGGCTGTACAGGCTGCAAGCTTCGAACCTTGCCATGATCCAAGCCACCTTCAAGGTTGAAACTTCTGATCGTAATCTGATTTATGGTCTTGGTCTTTCATGAAATACATTGTTGAGATAGGACAGAAAAATCTGCATGTATCGATAATCTAGTGGCTCAGTTCCAGAGAGAGAAGCATGTATCTGCACCGTCGTACCAACTAGTGAATATCTGTAGGTCCTGAATAAGGGTCATTTTCAACCTGCACAAAGGAAATCATCCTCGATGACCATGACCTGGGACTTTGGTGGAAAGGCGCTGTGGAAGATTTGGGTGAAACAGAACTGCATTCGCACTCCAGCGGGTTATTTGAACTATATGTGCGGACACGCAATGGTCGAGTGGGCTCCAGCTTCCAATTAATTTGGACAAATTCAAGCATATGTACGGCGTAGAGAAAGTCATTTTGGGATTGTTCAACGGTGTACCATCATGGAACGAACATGGTAGGTACATTTACAATTTACAGCTCCCTAATTTACACAAAATGGTCACTGAGTTAAAACAAAAATTATGTCAACTCGAACAGAGCTTAATCGTGATGGTGAGATTTCATTGCGGCAGAATGGGGTTGAAATACGGAAGCTAACTCCCATCCTACATGCGAAGGTGGCTTATTGAGTCATTTACGAGCCCGGTAAGATCTATTTATTTGGCTGTCATGTAGAAATACTTATTGCATTGCCCGTTGAATTGTTGGAAGGAACCTACCGTTAACAGTCTGGTTCAGTAACCCCGTTACATGAGAAAGCGGGGTAGGCTCATTCAGTCTCAGTATCTAGGGGGCGAAAATGTCTGATTACTATTGACGTTCAACTCAGTTCAACAGAGCTCTCAAGCATCCACATTTTCAATGATTTTGAACCGTGGGAAAGGATTTTAAGTTGTAACTTACTTGTCTGTTCGCAATGATGTTGGAGATTACTTATATCTGACTGAACCACAAGCTTTCCATAAAATGGAGTCAAGAATTGACTAGAAAAGTATCTGTAAATCAATAACATATCAAAATGCTCGCGGTAGGCAGCACATCTTCTTTTGCCATCTTCTATTTAGACAGTTAAAAAGTCTTGTCAATACCCAGGGTAATTATATTGTTCCCTCAATTGTGATCATTTCTGCTGAACGAACTCGCTGAGCCCACAAGGTGGAGTACGCTCCAAAGTCGTAGAATGAATCAGATGTTGACCATACAAAGGGAACCCCAATGAGATATCAACCAAATGAGTCATTTCCACCTCTGGACCAACAGGAATTAGTGCCAGACGACACGACAGAATCTACCCAGGCGACGCGGTGTTGACGCGGCGGTGGCTGTGTTGACGCGGCATGACGCGGCGTTGACGCGCACCGGCGCGGTACAGGCGCGCATCGACGCGGCACCGGTGCGCATCGACGCGGCACCGGTGCGCATCGACGCGGCAGCTGGCGCGGCACCGGCGCGGCAGACGGTCGGGTTTGAGTTTCTTCCTGAGGTCCCAAAGAGCTCAGAAACAATGTTTTAAGTACAATGGTATACAAGGCAACAAGGGCCGAGGAATTTCTGAACTACGACAAATAAGTTGATCTCTCTGCCGGAAGTCTTGTATCCTAGCTCTGCATATAGTTATTTGAGCCCTAGAGCTCATCTGAGATATGTTTGAGAGCAGCACACACAGAAAAAACACTAGCAGCAAGTTCAAAAAGTGCCGCGTCAGGGCCGCGCCGGTCCGCGTCAGGGCCGCGTCAGTGCGCGTCAGTGCGCGCCTGCCGCGTCATTTTCTCCGGACCGCAGCTACCTCACGTAAGAATACGTAGACACACGTAGCCAAATGTGTGTCTACGTTCGTCGATGTTGCCTCGACGACCCTGTCTACCCACGTAAGAATACGTAGACACATGTAGACAAGGTATGTCTACATGGGGTCGGAACGCAGTGATTATACTGTTATATCCAAGACCTGAAGCTCGATAGCCTGATGTCTTGTGCGGTATTGAAGCGTTGATCGGTTTTAAGATTGTCAATTGTGCAGTTCTCAATGGTTCCGGATCTGACTTTGCCAGAGACGTTCGAATTTCAAAGTACTCGCATGACGTCCAATGATTGGTTCAAGATGACTATCATTTATCGTAGGCGAAACTCTTTAAACTTATCGGTCGACATAGTATCATATGTCACTGCGTTCCGGCCCGTTGTAGGGTTCGGCTATAGGTGTCTACTATCATAATCCTAGCGATTTGTGCAAGCCGGTCTGCTGTGCGCGGACATTCTTTGGGGGGTTCGGTAGGGCGCGAATATTGTGTTGTAAAACTTTCGTGGAGACCTCGTTTGGAAGAGTTGTGGGAGGAGTGATTGGTCCGAACCGGTGGCCGTGAGATGAGATGTGGATGGTACATTTGGGAGCCGAATCACCCTCAGGCCGCGACGGGGTGCCGTTATTGTGGTTCGGATTGGGTGGGATCGGGTCCTCGATGGATGAATCAGAGTGGAGGTCGTGTCGTCCAGCGATCAGGCGTATCCGGGGTATTGATGTAAGTTTCTTTTTTACATGGGATTCAAATCGTGGGCGGCGCGAGACTCACGATCCAGACTCGCATCGGAGCATCATGTACGTGCCAATCCGGGCTCGTGCATGTACATTTTGGACGGTGCATGGTCTGTGCGTTAGTGCGTTCGTGCACTTCAGAGCCGTCGCGAATCGGAGCATCGTACGGTGACGATGACCGTGACTTCGCCTGGACCGCGCATACGTGCGCGCCGGTTGTCGTCGTATTTTTGCGCCATCCCGCCGTGAAGTGCAGTTCGCGCCAAGTACCAGTTTAACCGATTCAGCACCGGAATAGCCTGTCGATTAATAGCACTCACGGATGTTGAACCTCGTCAATTAACGCAAGTCTTGGAAACTCGAGACTTGCGGCGTTTGAACCTTGATGTCCGCCACAGAAAGTCCGGAGGGGTCGCCTCGATCCACTCGAGCGATCCGGGGCCCTGTACTCACACACAGCGCATGGTGAGCTGTGATTGTCTCTGCGACAACCTCAATCGAGCGAAACGCGACGCGCTCGTCGTATCGCGTCAGACGAGGCGCGCGTAGCGTACTCCCACAACAAGCACTGCGGGGTGCCAGAAATATAATTCCCTCCGCCCGCATTGAGCCCCGGCACCACATGGACGCGGACGGTGGATATGGGCGCACGTGCGAGAACGAGAGCGAAATGTAAAGCGGAAGGCTAACAAGAAATTGAAGGGGAGTAGAATAGAATTCGGTGGGAAGAGAAACGCACCAGGAACTTCTTGTAATCTCCTCCACGGACGTGACGTCCCACCGTAAACGTCTTGCGTAGATCGAGCTTTGTACTGTACATTTGTGCGGGTTGCCCGTGATCGCGGCGGCGACGATGCGGCACAAAAGAAGAGAGTTGCTACGATCCCAGGTCAGCTACAGAGAAAATATCAGGCGAGAGCGAAAGGGACCCAGGTATAGCTGAAGGACTGGATCCTACGGTCGGTGGCAGCATCTTGGCTCTCAGGATAGCGCGGACGCCAGCGAGGTTCTTGAAGCTCGAAGGTCTCGAGTGTCGATGCAAGAAGTTTACGTAGCGATAGGCCGAGATAGGGGGGCTGCAGTAATAATAATATAGATTGCTCCAAAGTACGCCGCTCGACGCGAGGCCGCGCAGGATGCCACCAAATTTTCACCGCGCTTGCCATCTATAGCTACTGGCGGCGCATTCCGGTTGCTGCAAGAAACGCGCCGCATTGTTGAGTTCCGGGGCCACAGTAAGCATGCCGAGCCAAAAACAGCAGTGAAGTGCGCAAATTAAACGTTTAGCAGAAGTAATACTGCCCGGAGTCCGGTTGCCAGTTCTTCAACTGACAACGGGGCCACGAGTGATACGTGCCTATATGCATTTTTGAGATCGGGACTGGGCATTTCCGAGTCGGGTGGGTAGATGGAAGGAGTACAGATACAGATGTGTCCGTATGCCGCGGTGCGCGCTGTCCGAGTCGAGTCTTCACCAAGGCGGTGACGCAAGAACCGTAACGTTGCCGTAACGTCACGTCGGAGCAAGCGAGGAAAAACAACAACAAGCAGTAACGAGGCTTGACTCACACCATCACCACCGCCCGCGTCGCCGTAGAGGTTCGCTCCCATCATCCGTTCTTTGCAGTGTGTCTATTTGTTCAGAGGATACTCGAACCCCAGCTGACCCAGAATTCAGCAGCAGCACCCTTATGGCACACCATAACCTCTCGGACGCAAGCTCCGGCGCGTCTCCTGCGACGCGTCCGCAGGAACTGATCGACCTCATTCTTGGCATGACCGACTCAGCAGACAAGGAAACCCTCAAGTCATGCGCACTCGTGGCTCGCTCGTTTCGAGCGACGAGCCAAAAACTGAGTTTCTCCGACCTCACGATTATGCCTCCGGGACGTGATAGCATTTCTGCTTTGCAACGTCTTTCAGATGTACTCAAAACATCTCCACACCTAGCGCAGCATGTTCGCACACTCCACCTCGTTCAACCTGGCTTCTATGAGCCGGGCGTGTGGATGAAGTCGGACATTCTCCCCATAATCCTCTCCGTGTTCACCAATCTGGAGAGCTTGAACGTCCAGATCTACAACTGGGATTACCTCCACTCGAACTGCGAACAAGCGATTCACACCCTGATCACCCGATCTTCGCTCTCATCCATAGAACTCAAAGAGCCTCGCATGCAGACGAACGCGAGACTTTTGTCTTTGCTTCAATGCCTTCCCACCAGTCTCAAATCTGCATCTTTCTTGAATGTGTTCGCCGACCACTGGTCCTACTACAATGATCTGAACAACACAGAGTTGCATAAACTGCGTCTCACCGCCCTACAGCTCAATAGTTACGCTCCTATGCTTTTCTATTGGGCGATTCGCGCTGTTGACCCCGAATGTGTCCGACATCTACATACCATGTTCAATGAAGACACGATCGATGTCGTCCAACAACTTCTAGACGGCACGGTTTACGTCGAGACCTATCACCTTTCCTTCCAGAGCACTTTCTGTGCGTGTTTTCGCAGATTTTCCTGATGCTTCCCCCAAATTAACACGGGGTACTTGCTACATAGCCCACCAAGAACACCCCAATCTTCAGATGATGCAGGGCCTTCGGACGCTGGAAATCTCGGTCACGCTGGACTGGGATGAAATCGTGCAGGTCGAAGGCCAAGGGCAGCACAATCCGCTCGACGATGCGATGCGCACCCTGGAGACGGCGCCGGACAGCGTCGAACATCTCGTTCTTAATTTGAACATTTGGAACCCGGACGAGCTGTCCCATTTCATGGGAATTGCGTCGTTGGAGCACCTCGGTGACCGCCCGGCCTTGCAGGATGTTGTTGTCCGGATTGTGTCCCGCTACAACAACCATCTGGCTCTGCAACATGGGATTCAATATCTCGAGGCAGTGTTTTATCGGCTCCACCAAAGAGGGATGTTGACGGCCATCGCTGTTCGCCCGCCGAGTTAGGAGGAACATTGAGGTTTGCAGGGATAATGATGAGCTTGCCATAGGTCCTGTACAGCGCGTCGCCTCTGAAATTATCTGGAGCAATATTCTGCTCTCCAGCTGAGTTGAACGAGCCATAAGCGTGTGATTTTCTAGCGAACAAGATACATTGGAAGCCGGCCGAGGGTCAATATTTCCTACGCTCAATGTTGAGCATTCCTCTGCGACAAAGCTCAGGCAGCCATTCCCGAAAGTCCTGTCCTGACTGGTTATCATGAACAGAGCCTCCTCGACAGACCGTCACGTCCCGGAGCGCCGACATCCGGGGCCGTGCAACGGGCGGGCGACACCAGGCGGGGAGTATCGTGGACGCAACTCGACTGATTACCCCAAACGTCCAGGAAGAGCTTCTTGACGCTTGCCGGGATACTGGAGTATCCGTTCGATCGTGCTGGGACCATCGCGTTCGTACTCAGCGGAGAAAGTCTCCAGCTCGCGCAGGTGTGCATGGTAGGGGTTTCATGGAATCGTCCAGTTCGGTGGATAGACCGCGCCGCCACGAGTTATCCAGGGTTAGATGGCATAGAATGCTTGATATAAAAAAAAGGGGGGGGGGGGCGAGTCAAAAACTGGGAATAGTGCACCCAGCATACCTCCGATAGACTTGATTTTTTGTGTGGAGGCTCTTATTCCTTATTCCCCAATACCCAAGAAATTTCGAGTCCGAGTCTTGCAGAATTACCAGTTTCGATAAGATCTGGAGGTTTGGCTAAATGAAATCGATTCGTCCCAGAAACAGCGCAGACGAACACAATGATAGCCAGCGCCTCGGTCCTAGAAAGCCAAACTCCCGCCACAAATCTATGTTGGGGAATTTGCCAAGAACCTCCGAATTTTTTTAACGCTGATAGTCTCAACACCAATTCAATTAGCTGTGTCAAATTCTGATATTTTAACGGACGCCATCGGTGTCTGTAAGGGCCACCCGAGATAACCGCGTGCTTAGATATTGAGATGGGACAATTTACGCACCTCAAATTTGGGTGTGGAGGAAAAATTTAAAAGTGGAGATGGAAATTTTCTTTGAAAGTACCGCAGCTCCGAGTCACCGAATATGAACACGGATTTGGGTGTGGAGGAAGAAATTTGAAGTGGAGATGAAAATTTTCTTTGAAAGCACCACAGCTCCGAGGCACCGAATATGCACACGGAGACTAGGATATTTCGGTACAGTGTGAAGATGAGCCCAGAGAAGATCCATGTTCAAATTTAATGGGACGATAATAGAAAACATCTTCAATGGAGAGGGGTGCGGAGATATTTGTTTGAAGGTAGCGAGACGAAGATTGCTTGAAGGCGGAGAGACGAAGATCGGTTGAAGGCGGAGGGACAAAAATTGCATAGAGGGGGGGAAGACGAACAATCCTTGAAAGCGGAGAAACGAAAATTACTTGAAGGCAGAGCCTCGGATGAATGATAATGAGGATGATCACAGAGAGAATTCCTTGAAAAGAGGGACGAACATTGCAGAATGAGGAACGACGATTGTGCGAAGTGTCTTTGAGCGCAGCGGCAAACACGCTGAATGGGGCGCTGAGATGATTTACGTATCGAAGGCAGAGGACAGAGGACAGGATTTTTGCACCGCAGCGAAAATGACGATTTACATTTCGAACGCTGAGATGGACCAGATCGTTCTCGAACGCAATACAATTATTGTTGTCACAAAGTGAGAGCGCAGAGCGATGAGCTGACAAACGGGGCGTAAAGCGTCCACGACAGAGCAGAGACAAATCGGAGCTGTTATCTCGAACGGAGCACAGACACGTTCAGTTTCTGAACTAGAAATTTCGCAGGAGGACGTGTCTTGCAGGACACAGAGGATCGGTTCTTGGAGCGCGGCGTTGATTGAGAGAGAGCTGAAGTTAAAAGGACCTAGACTCTGGAACGCCCAGTCTGGCAGATGAGCGACAACTAATTGCCGAAATGGACGATGCTTGATTCCTGAACGCGGAGCATCGCCAAGGAGTTGAAGATGAACGACGAGAAAGGAATTTCTTGCACTAGTTTGATTATGGACGTAAAGACAATTCATCACAGATTGTTTCGAGTTCAATGCGTGCGATGTGATAGTGGGCCCGAGAAATAATACCGCGTTTGTGATAATATCCTTCCTTCGCAATAAATAAATACAGATTGCAATCCAGATTTCTATACCAGTTACACGAGAGTTCCTGATGGGCCGCGGGGTCAAGGTGTGGCGGAGGATACACCGGCGGGAAGAGATGCGACAAGATAATATACATCATCGAGTGTGGAATAGCGGGCGCCGCACATCGCGAAGTCGGATATGAGACAGAGGAACGAGGTTCGAGGTTCGAGGATCCAGATTCTTGGATGCAGAGATGGTTTATGCGCAGCCGTCAAAAAACGAATGGAATAACTTAGGGGGACGGTTTGGCGGTGATGCTGGGCGGTGTTAATGCCACTGTGTACTCATCGCACGGCGGCGGAGGGCCAGGGCGTATGGCACATGAAGATATGGCGAGGAAGGATACACGGCGCTGGCGGGGAAGGTTGCCGCAGGGAGCCAAGGTAGGTTCCAGCTCTTGCGCCATCGAATGTTCCGTGAGCGGAGCTCAGAATCGGATATCCCGAGGCACTCCCTCGGGACGCTGAAGTTCGGGGATGCGTGGAGCATACGTGTCCTCCCCTCGTCCGATTCACAGCCATGAGAAGATCATCCAGAAGGGCGGGCACGCAACGACCCGGGGGTACGAATAATCGCGGTGCCGTATGGTATTGAGTCAGTGTGTCGTCGTATTGAATCCCAGGTGGTCCAACTGGCCGCAGTGGTGGTGGTGGGCAGGGACGGTCCCTGGTTAGCGTAGAGACTGCCAGTGGCCCGGTCAGCTGGTCGTATTGCTGGAAGAGTGGTGAGACATCCACGGTGCTGCGAGGTGGCTAGACGACCACACGCCCATTCAACGAGCCAAGAGCGGCTCAGACAGCGTGAGGAGAGGCATTGAGCCAGGAGGAAGGATTGGTGTTGGACGTGCGTCGTCGTTAGAGAAAAAAAGGTTCTGTGGGCTTGCTGTGGGCACGAGGCTGTGGCGCCGATTAAGACCGTCGGATCATCGGCCATCGCCGATGGTTAGCAACTGCTAAGTTGCTCTTGGTCACCAGGCTCCTGCCAGCGAAGGCCTTGGATCTCAATACGAAAAAGCACTCGAGCAGAACCCCTCCACAATATCGGCTCCACCGTCTACAGGCTGATAGCGCATTCACCGAACCAGTCTCTCTTGAGTCTTGACAGACTCCCTCGCTCGTTCCTCGTTCTGAGTTACTTTTCTGTTATCTTTCGAGTTTGTGGAGTTCTCTAGGCCAGCATCGTAGAACGTCCGTCTGAATCAAACAAATTCACTGTCACCTTCAAGCTGAAGAGTCCCCATCGGCCTATCGTCCTCGTCGACTACAGCTGCTGAGGCCATACCGATACGCAGGATGGATATTACCGCAGAAAATTCTAGAATTCTTAATGTCCTACTCATGTTGAAGCTGGAGCGTTTCAGTCTCCCTGCGTGCACCTGAACTCATTCTGAAATACTCTTGTTTTCCACCGCTGCACAAGAACTGCGTGTTAAATGCGCCGGTTCTTTCGTCCTAAAGATCTTTCGCTATCCTCCCACCAGATTCCAAGTTCACAGAATATCCACCTCGGTCCGAACAGAATGTCAACTTCAATCCACAGAACCCATATTGGTGCGTACCGTTCTCATCACTATAATCATTACACATCCTCACTGCCGCCACATCGAATCTCGATATATAGAAGGGAGACCGGAACTTCCCGTTTCATTTATCTTAGTTAAAGCACGATCGTTCGCGCATATTACTTGTCGTTCCCAGTGCGCAAATACCCGCCCTCACTCTCTCTCATTAATTCCGAGTCACTCACTTGACCCTCGGGCGTGGCAACGGAATTCGAATTCTAGCGTTCGAATCACAATCAATGCTTCCCCACATCTCGATTCTGGTCACTGGCAACGTGATATCAAATTACGAGCAAGAACTCCAAGTCCATCGACAGCAACGGTTGGAGAAAACCGCGCACTCGCTGTATGTACCGCGACTCCTTTCCAGTGAAACGACTCCGAGCAGTGCGTCGATACTCAATACTCGGCAGCCCGCGGAACTGTCTTACAGTTATACATTGTGCCAGTACGTCGCATGATCTTCACAAAGACCCGCAATCAACACCACTTGATCTCATACTGAGCGCCTCTATCACGCAAGACATCAATACACAATCTACGGTAGGTCCTGGTTGCGCTTGCCTCCGGATTGAGTCTTCTAATCGGCGGATTCTATATACAGGTCTGCCCCCGGTTCAATCGTTTTCTCGCACCCGTACCTCAATCATCCCAATGCCGAGCCCGGTGCAATGTGAACGCGAAAACCACTGGAATTTTTCGACTGCGTGCCCGCGCTCTCCGGATGACCTGCGACAAATTTACTTCCCAAGAAGGTGATATTGCTCATAACATACTTTTGGGGTTATTTCAAGTGCTACACCCCCACAATCTACCCCGCCACTTGCACGTCCTCATCCCTCTCGTAGTCCCATACCGCCGCCCGTGATTTCTGCCTCCTCATCAGGCTCATCTTACTCGGGCAGGCACTATAATCCCACCTGGAGATCATGTCGGCGTCCTGCACGGTTACTCAAGTCGGCGTTGACGGTGGCGTGAGGACCGGATGCGCGCTGGCACGGGCACCGCGATGAGACCATGTGTAGGAGTTGTGACGGATTTGTGTCAGTGGATGAGGGAGATATGATATACAGGGAGGAGTACACTTAAGCGAGACGCACAAGGGGACTGATAAAATCGTGAGCCGGATACTCGTAGCAGCGGGAAAGCGACGTAGGAGCGAACACTCCAGGGCTTGTAAAGCGGAGGAAAAGATCCGCGTTCGAGAGCGCGTTTGACGAATGAGCGTTGTTCCTACAATAGCAAGTAGGTGCGCCTGGGACTCCCCACCGCCCCACTGTGAGTACGTACTACGGCTCGATGACTGGCGCCTGAATGAGACTTCCCCGCCGTCGTCCACTTGCTTCCTTCCGTTCCTTCCCCGCCCTTTACCATTCCATATCTTCTCGCTCCAACCCGCGCTCCCCGCCACCCTCTAGCGCGTCATGACCTACACAACCCGTCCTAGAACCGGGGCAGCGTGCGCTCGTATCGTCCGCGCGGGCGAAAGGCGGACTCGTCGACGTCGCTTGTGCCCGCAGGTGGAGCTGCCTGCGAAGCGAATGAACTCGCTGGCCGACCGGTGTGATTGCTGTGCGACGGACGCGGCAAGGAGGAGCCGTCGTGTCATCGAGATCCATTCACATCCTCCTCGTCTCGCCCTGCGTTCCCACGTCTGCCTCTGCTCCGCGCTCTCCCTCCTCGCCGTACGCGTCCTATCCCTCTTCGCCTCACTCACCCTTCCAGATGCGCCCTTCATTCTGCTCCTGGAACCTGCGCCGCGACTCTTCCTCGCCATACCACGTCCCAAGGGAAAACATGCGGACATGCCCATCGCGGCCATACATCGTCCGTCAGTGGAGCCGGCCATCCAGACGAATAGTGAATCCCGCGGGAGGTTCTTCGTCTTCCCCCGAGCCAGAGAGCAAAAACCGAGCCCACGGATAGCACGAGAGGTGGGCTTTTTGTCGCTGTCTTCGTCTTTGGCGGGGCGGGTGGAGATGACGGCGAAGAAGAGGGACTTGGATGTCGCGCGTGGAGGCACGCCGAACGCGGGGACGAGTAGGTCCACTCGTCCGGAACCTCCTTCGTGTCCACTGACTCCTCCTCGCTCGGTGTTCTCGTCCTTTCGTCTACACACCATCCACATCCCCATCATCCCTCCGCGCGCGCGCATGCCAGCGCAGAGTACTCTGCGTCGAACGACGAGTAGGAACGCTCCCGGAATGCTCTTGCCCCGTCCTCTCCTCGCTCTCATGCTCCCCCACTGTCCCCCCTTTCTCGCCACCTCCGGCTGCCCTCGTCGCCCTCCCTCCCCTCTTCCTCTTCATTCCGCCCTCCTTTCCGCCTCCTCGAAACGAACGTACACAGACAACGGCATACATAGACTTCCCCCACCCACGTCCTAGCGGGGACGACGCGGTCCTAATGCGACGACATGCACGTCCACCAGATACATCCCCAAGGGGAGGACGCATACAGGTAATCCCTCGAGTAACGAAGTGCTGTTCGCGACATCGATACCGGGGCGGATTTGCCAGTGTGGGCGACGGTGCACGGCGTGAGGGCGCGGAGGTACGGGGGACGCGGGTGTAAGGAGGCGGGGTATGGCGGGAGCGCGGGCCCGGGCAAGTGGGTATCGCGATGGGGACCTAGTGCCTGTGGAGTCTCATCCCCCTCGCCGGACTTTTCCCCTTCTCCTCGCCCGCGCTCCTCCCGATACCGGCTATCCTCGCCACCACCTCCTCACAATGCACGAGTTCCCTCCGTGGCATACACGTCTTCCCCACCTTCCCCGCCACACCACACCTGCGCCATACAGGTCCTCCGCCATGTGCGTCGCAACGCAGACGAAGCCGACGCACGCCCCCCGAGTCGCGGAAGGTGCACCGAGGCGGTCATTTAGCACGCAGCGGGGCTTGTCTGCAGCGCGGGCAGGGAGAGCGCGTGTGGGGGCGCGAACGCAGAGGGGATTGTCGAGATGTCGTGCAAGTTCTCCGCAATACGTCGCAACGCAGAAGACGCCGATGCAGCGCGCGGCGGGAGGAGGAAGCGGGGCATTTGGGGCGGCGGGACTTGTTGGCGGCGCGGGCAGAGAGAGCCAGCGCGGGTGCGCCGGGGTGGTGGTTGTCGAGATGACGAGTAGGCTCTTCCCGCAACGGAGACGACGCCGACCACGCCCCCCGAGCCGCGAGTGAACGCAGCGCGTCATTGAGGGCGCAGCGGGACTTGCAGGCACCGCGGGCAGGGAGGGCGCGTGTGGCGGCGAGGCGGAAACGCAGGAGGCAGAGGTGGTTGGTGGAATGACGAGTAGGCTCTTCCCGCAAATGCAGACGACTCGGACGCATGCCCTACGAGCCGCGCGACGAAGAGGGGCGGGCATGTAGCGCAGCGGGGCTTGCCGGCGTGTGGGGGCAGGGAGGGCGAGCACGGGAAGCACGGGTGCGCCGAGGCGGGAACGCAGAGGGGGTTGTCGAGAGGACGTGCAGGTCCTCGGCCATATACATCGGGACGCAGATGACGCCGACGCACGGCCTTCGAGCCACGGAATATGCAGCGAGGCGGCCATTTAGGCCGCGGCGCGGGACTTTTCGGCAGCGCAGGGAGAGAGGGCGCCTGTGGGCGAGCACGGGGAGCGGGGGCGGGAACGTAAAGGCGTTGTCCATATCGCAGCGTAAAAGACACCGATGCCGAGAGGAGGAAGCGGGGCATTCAGCGCGGCGGGACTTATCGGCAACGCGGAGCGGGCGGGGCGGGCACACGGCGAGGGAGCGTGGGGTCGTGGATGGGGATGGGTGGGTGTCGAGATGCGGGCCACAACGCGTCAGGAACGCGTGCGGAATCTGGGCCCGCGGGAGCGAGAGCGCCTCCCTCGGTTCCGGTATGACATTGTCCCTGCGTTTCGCCACGGCTGATGCGCGAGCGTTCGGGCATCGCGCGTACGGGTGGGTGTGACTGCCCCGGAATCCGTTGGCCACCGTCGATAGGCGGAATCCCAATGTCGGCGCGTCCTGATTGGTATGTCCGTGCGCGGATGCAGAGCGATAGGAATCATGCCGCGGGTAAAGCAGCATCGGCGGAGCAGGATTCGGGGCGCCCTGAGCCTGGGAAACACAGGAAGAGCGCGGGCAGGGCGACTTTACTGTAGCTTCCGGAAGCCCATTGAGGCGGCGTGTACGACGCTGCGAAGAGGGGGTGAGTAATGCGTATGCGCTGAGGGAGTAGGGTGTGATGAAGCAAGGCCTGGCAGACGGGGATCGAATACAGGGCGTAGTATAATGGGTGGAAGGGAAAGAGACGAATGGGAAAAAGAAAACTCACCAGACGCTGCGTTCTTCCCGCTACCACGACACCACGTAGGGGTTACAGCTTCTCGAACTCGACTGCGCGTGCGTGATCGCCTCGAGGTGGGGAGACGCTAGCACGCTCTGGAAGTAGTGTCCAGCGCCCGAAAAATTGGCGTAGGATACTGAGCTAACCTGTTACATTATCAGGCTGATGGAAGGGAGAAGGAAGGAAGTACGCACGGTATCGATCGGTAGAAATGAATCCCAGGCTTGCTCTCGTTTGAGTGGGACCGCGTTTGGCTTCGAGGTGTTGTGGGAACTGAGTGCTGGTTACGACTCAGGCCTGGAGGGAAAATGGCCAATATCTGGCGCGGCGGCTGGCACAGATGGCGACAGATCTGATACTGCAGAGAAAATCAGATAAAATCAGAAGGAGAACAGGAACAGGAAAGAAAACACACGCACGCAGAGAGCTCAAGGTTCCATAAAGTCCGACACTGCTGCCACTCAAAGTTCGCGAAAAGTTGGCAAACGCGAGTGAAAGTCATTTCAGCTTTCGTTGACTGAACAGTGATGTGTAGTTGGCCTCAGGGTCAATGTAAACGAGCCGTCTGCGTCAGGGATTCGGAAGAACTTCAAGAAAGGGCTGCCAGTGCCAGTCGATGCGCCAGGTAAGACGCGTGCAGTGGACAATATGAGGCAACGGGGAGATGCTCCGTGACGAGGGTAAAGAATCAATTGGTGGGTCGCGTACGTCGTCCATAACACGCAGAGTGAACAAGCGCATGCAAGAGATTTGCAAGAGATAACCACAGGATCACCGATCAATATGACAACATCCCACAACAGCCGATACGTCCGAACGTCCGCTTATTACCGACGTACTTGATTCTTCTTGTCTTGTATTCTTCACCAGCGCCCCGGCCTGCGCGTCTCGCGACCTGTTCTCGTCCTCCGATTCGCCGCTCCATTTTATGGTACAAACTACAGCAGCTCTCTTTTCTGCGAAGGCCATTTTTGCCGCCTCCGCTGTACTCTTGCGCTGCTTCTCACGGCTGGAACTCGCTTTTAACTGGCTCTCCTCAACCTCATCGTACCGTATGTGAAGGATGCCTGATCTCAGTGGCCGAAACTCTGAGTCTCTGGGTGTTCGCTGACCAACGCGACCTGGGATCTAGCCGTAAGTACGGCGGTTTATATCAATTTTTCTGCTTTATTGTTCAATCAGTTGCATCACTTGAATATGTCTATTTTCGTATCTCTGTTTATCATCTGGCACTGTCTCGGCCAACCTTGGGTCACTCAACGAGGAGATCCATAAACCTGTGCTTGGTTGTGCTGGTTTTCTTATGAATTAGTAGCATGATTAATTCTCGCCCATGAGGACAACCGTCAGCTTCGATGCACTTTATGCTCGTGCTCTCCACTCAATTCACTCGTTCTCTACCTCCACCCCGCAGGCTAGCGATATCAATATATAGCGATGCTCCTCCTGGTTCTTCTTGTTCACCTCGAAGGACAACTGACTCCTGCGACGACATTAACAGCTGCCGCAAGTTATACCACATTGTCTGGGGCTGCCTGACCACGATTTTCGCATGCACCTGGGTCTCTGTCCTCCCGAACGTGCCCTCGCCCGACCAGAGCCGGCTTGCGCTTTTAGTGAGACGGCTGCGACTGAAGCTCATCGCCGGAGCTGATGGTGGGTTTCGCTGCCAGACAATTCTTTGCGGCTCGCCGGTTTTCTACAGGTAGGATTAATATTGCTTACTTCTCATGTTCGTACAGGTGCTTATCATCCCGTGCAGAATTCGGTGTCCCGCTGACACATGGGTTCTTCTCGATGGGTGGATTTGTCTCGCGGATCGGACACCCATTATGACGATCACACAACTTGGAGATCCTGTCCTAGGTCCCGAATATCTGTACGCCATAGGAAAGGTCAAGGAGGCAGACATCACCAACGGAAGCAAAGGCAACACGCTTTCCAAAGGTGTTGCCCTCACCCAGGGCCTATGGTTCATCACGCAACGCCCGCGTACATCAACGTCTTCCGGTAACCGAGCTTGAAGTAGCCACGCTCGCGTTTGCCGTCGTCAACGTCTTCATCTGGCGACTTTGGTGGGCGAAACCCCTAGCTGTCCAGCAGCCGATCGCGCTAGGACTACCGGAAGAGCCGGACAAGGCCGAGCATGCAGTTCTGCGCTTGGATCTCGGGGAGCGGTTCAACGATGTAATAATCGGGATTTATCTGGCGTATGATCCCAAGGCAGCCACCTCCGTACCGTCGTTCTGGTCCGCTCAGGGACACGCAGACGACTTCCACCCCTCCTTCTTCATTAAGTTTCTCGTCGGAATGACTTTGCGCGCCATTCAGGCGCGGCCTTCGCTTCGCGCACCGAGATGTGGATGTGGAGGGCAGGCTCGTTGACGGTCGCCGCGATCCCGGCGCTCATAGCCTCGCTCTTCGCGTTGCTTTCCGGGTTGAATGGTCTGGCGTACATATCGATACCAGAGATCCTGTACACACTTGTGTGGATCCTGGTTGTACCTGCGATCTCCATCTACATTATCGCGCGCATTTTCCTCGTCGCCATTCCCTTCGCTTCCCTGCGAGCCCTTTCGCCCGGTGCATTGATAGATGTGGATTGGAGTGTTTATATTCCGCACCTGTGACCCGGCCTTCCGGACGATTTCTTCCTCGTTTTGTGCGCACCGACTATGCTAATAAAATATTGTCGTATTCATGGTTATTTTCTACCTTCACCAAACAAAATAGCAATCATATATAGTTTCGAAACTTGTACGTTTTCGGCTATTCAGACCACCCTCCAATTCAAAATTCGATTTACTAAAAGGACAGGCAACACAGCAACCAATTTCACTCTACGCAACCACCGGCAAATTAAAGTTGGCCAATCGGATAATTTCTTCGGATGCCTCTCCTGCCCGCGCGCCTCTCAGGGCCTGTGCCATGTTCATCGCGTTTGCCCTCAGGACAGCGCCTTTCGATCCGCGCGCAGCGTCAAATGCCGCTCGGAATTCCTGCGTCGCGTCCTCGACCGTGCCGGTGATTTTGGGGCCGCCACGCAGCGAAGGTGCGAGGTGCGGTCCGACGCGAACCTGGGCGCGAAAGCTGAATCAGGGAACTGCTGCAGGAAAGGTACATGGCACTATTGTACCTGGAGGAGCTCAA
This sequence comes from Mycena epipterygia, assembly GCA_029281465.1. Lineage (NCBI taxonomy): Eukaryota > Fungi > Basidiomycota > Agaricomycetes > Agaricales > Mycenaceae > Mycena > Mycena epipterygia. The sequence continues at coordinate 16,691 of JARJCQ010000103.1, read as the reverse complement.
TGGCGACGGGATTCGGCTCCGCTGCCAAAAAGGCTGCATTGACAGGCTGCTCCACGCAAGCAGGCCAGACGATGAGTGGGATTCCCTGGGACAGCGACTCGGACGCGGAGCTGCACAGAAAGATAAATCATAATCGAGATATGTAACTGCATGCTTGCTTACTTGAAGCCGCCGTGTGTGAGGAACCAGCCAACGCCAGCGTGTGTGAGGATCGCGCGCTGCTCTACCCAGAAGTCGCAGACGAGGCTTTTTCCGCTCGAGTTCACGCGCTCAATGAGTTCTCCGGGCAGGGAGGCGAGTTTTCCCCCGAGGGCGAAAATGAACGGGAAAGGCTCCTCGAGTGCGAGAAGGGTGTTCACGAGCGCGTCGATGAGCTGCGGCGTGGCGATGGGGAAGAATAGCGACCTTGCGAGGAGAGAAGTTTCCAGATGACTAGCGAGCGAATAAACACGTACCCGAAGGAAATGTAGAGCACAGATTTCGGGCCATACTCGCGGACTGCGTTCTCCAAGAATGACTGTACTATTTCATTGCGAGGTGGAGAAGCCACATCAGTCCAAAAAAGTTCGTGTGCTTGCATCCCGACCGTGAAAACCTCCCGCCCACGTCTGTGACAAACTTCTCGCCAGTGTTGCACGCCCGCAGGTTCGAAGCAAACTGCGGTCGGGACGATATAGCCATCTACAGTCTTGTCAAACTTTTGGCCCAGAAGGATCAGATAAGCCAGCTCTTTGAAGGGCCCAGCGGCGTAGGCGGTGCACTCGTGATCGTACATGTCGGGGGCCCCAGGGAACGTAATGATGCGTCCGCAAAGCTTGTCGCTCCCGTTTGAAGCCAGGACAACCTGCATGTATTCAAGGTTGAAAATTCAAAGCGGACGTTAATATATGATGGAAGGAGATTAACCTCTTCTTGGATATCGTCCAAAGACCGATCCCGTCGCCTCCCCTCGGAGTAGATTTCCTGGGCTATCGCGGCATAATCGAATTCGTTCAACCACTGCATCGAAACGAGGCCGCTGGAGTACCACATGAGGATTTTGCAGTCTGAACCCATGATTTTCTTCGTGGGTTCGATCACGAGCCCCCCCGCGAGGAAGTCCATCTAAACCGAGCAAGGAATCTTGATTGATATCCACGTCGTAAACGAAGGAGACGTACGTGGATAGCATGCGGTTTAGGCCATTTTTCGCTTCCTTCAGAGAGCTGCGGGAGATTTTCCAACCAGCCTGCAGTGATCTGGGCATTGGCCTCTTTCCTCGTAACGCATCTGGACATGGAAAAATTAAATGCCAATGGTAGAACAAATGAGCACGAACTCTGTATCGCCGACTCCTATGATCCTCAACCTCGCGGCATCGTACGTGCACGTCTGCAACTCCGTCTCCATCTGTGCAACTGAGAGCGAGTGTGTATCTCCATAACTGCTATTGGCGCACCTAGGGATCACGCACCAACCACATTGCGCTGCACCATTGTGATAACCAGCGTGGGATCCTTTTGCAGCATTCGGGTGGCAAGGTAGATATAGCTGACGGTGTGGCCCCAGGCCGGAACGAGAAGCGCAGCAATGTGGTGAATTGCCATGCTGAGAGGAGACTGCAGTGAAGAGAACTGAGAAGCGGGTACATCTTCCTCAGACGTTATATGTAGGATCTTGAGCGGCGCTTGTGCCGAAATAAGCTGGCCTCAGGCCATCCAATATATGGACTATTCCATCACTATTAGTGCAAATGAGTCGCGCAGCTTGAGTGGCCGTACTAGTAAGTAGTAAGATTACGATTGCGAATAGCGATTCTTATTGGATGCTTGTGCGATGTGTTCCCATTGATGTGACGAAGAAATACCCAAGTTCGTCTAAGTCCGCATCGAACTTGAAGCTAAAGGTAAAACTTAAGGCATCGTACAGTTACGGCGCCGCAGTCAAGCTTGATTTGAGCCTGAGCTTGGCCTGAGCTTAGAGCGGTCGAAAAGATGGCAAAGGCAAGATTGTTGATCCGCATCGAGATCGAGGATCCGAAGAGACAAGAGAGGCGTCCGGAGGACCGCGCAAGCGGCGCTGAAGGATTGCGGGCGATGGTGCACCGCTCAGGAAATACGTCTTGTCTCCGATAGCGATCCCAAAGCTCCCCTCACTGGAAGTCTTGCTTGCGCGCCGCCGGAGCTGTACATGCATCGCGACGAGAGCCCAGCAAATGGGGACGGGGACTGAGTAAGGCAAAGCAGCCATGAGAAGCGCTTCGCAGGTGTATTTCATCTGATGCAAGCGACGAACAGCCGCACACGCGGAGGCGCGATGTCCGTTTACAGTCGGGTGGGCGCCGGTGGACTCGCTGGGTGGAGCCTGATGGATCCGCGGCGGCGCCAGCAAGGTCGGGTGCAGACAGCCACGCGTCGGTGGTGCACAAACGGTTTAGAAAACGCGCTAGCAGGAGAGGGAAAGGGCTCCGGGGATCGTAGGCGCCGATCAAGCGTTGGTGGGATGGGACAGCAAAAATGGATGGGAGGTGGAAGTAATGGGCAAGACGGTGTGCTGGTGTCGGGAGCGGTGTGGGGGTGGAGTCCGGCGCGTCGTGTGACGATCGATTCCTGTGCAGCGACAACAGTCGGAACGCGCGTCTATCTGCGTATGGGACCTTGAGGCTGGTGCTGCTGGTGGGCGTTGCTTCGTTGGGCGATAGACCTCCACGTCCGTGCCCGGTGATTGTGCTGTTCGTCGGACATCTTCGTGGCGGGATACAGCGCTGTGGGTCGGTTAGTTTTTGGACATTCCAACGAGGGACGCAAAAGTGGGTGAAAAGGGATGAAAAGGGACAGAGGTGAGGTGAAGGAAGGATTGAGACGACGTGTGGAGTATTGAGAAGCGTAATTTACGCAGGGAGGGGAACACACAAGGACGGAGGGGAAGGGCATACCAGGTGGCACAATGTCGTCCTCTATTTAATCACCAGCGTCGGGGGCACTCGTACCGTGTTGTTCTGCTCCATATCCCATATCTGCGGCGCGAAATGCGCAGATTGCGGGGCATATACTATCGTCCTGCCTGGACATCGCGAATATGTGCATGCTGAGAGTTTAAAACAGACCTGGGACGGAACATATTGAATGCGAGTCCGAAAATGTAGGCAAGACAGACGTACCGAGCAATGAGACGGCTGAGATAGTAGTAGACAGACTATCTCAACGAGCCTGGCACGATTCTACGGTGATACGGCATCAGTGCGGGTCATGTAGCATTCCAACATAAGCCACGGACCTGGAGGTAGTCTACAGATTCATCTCGACTTCAGATTCGACTCGATATCGGATGCATTTATTTGAAGCTGCCGGCTGTGCGCGATGGCGGCGTAGAAGAAAGTCGCAGCGAGTGGAAAGCCATGATGCAGTAGTTTGGTAACCCGGTGAGAGTCCGCAGGGATTCACTGCAGGAATTCAGGAATTCTGTGGTGGCAGGAGAGAAGAGAAAGCAACATCCATCGGCCGATGGTCCGACGGACTTAATCGGCCATGCTACACTTGCTTCCAACGTCCATCCCGAATTCCCTATGCTCCTGCTGCGTGTCTCAACATTCCCGGATATTTTCCTGTTGCAGTTTCAAACCCTTGTCACGTCGCTGGGCTTGCGAATCGTTACCAGGCCGCCGGTTCTCGCAAAGGATTGCCCGCAAATTTCTGCTGCCAAATAGTGCCTCAAAAACCACTGCAGGTTGGCCACAGGTCTACAAAGGGCTGGAAAAAAACAAGATTTGACAGGACTGGTCTCGCATTGCCTAAATAAGCAGATTTTCCACCAGCCGAATTTACAGCGGGACCTCTACGACGTACGTAAGTATACCTGGCATGCGCATTAATATTCTGTCCGATGCAAGCCTAGAATAGAGAACGATTCACCGCCATTAATGGCAGCTCTGAATACCGCTTCCGAGTCTTTTCGCAAGCCTGATTTTTCTCATTATCATAACTTTTGCCGATCGGGATGATTTTGAGGCTAATCAATCTCCGCGTCAAGGCTCAACTCATGCCTTGCGACTACGTCAACATGACCGAAACACTTATGGCCCAGACATTTTGGAAATGAAAGGTCAAAAATGAGAAAATAACTACTGGCCTTCAACTCGACAATAGCGCTGGCGGCTTGTCAGATTCTGTGCCGATCTCCTTTCTCTTAGGGGTGGCTCGGCGTACCGCGGCAGCGCGCGGAGCTCATGGCGTGCGTCAGTTGTGCGCTGGTTCGGGCAATCGAGACTGTCGAGCGTCGGGTAATCAATGGGATCGCGGTGAATTCGCACCTGAGCAAATGCTGGTGCCGAATAAAGGTATGGCTTTTCGCGACATGAAGATGAAGGCGTTGCTGCTGATGCGGGAAATTATACAGGATCATAAAGACTGGGAAGGCGCAAAAGTCGCCGTTCTTAGTAACTGTGCCGAGTACGAGTCGTATCTCAGAGCTGCATCGTTGGACGGGGCCTTGGTCAGGTTTGCGTCGGCCGACATCATGTGTAGCGCCAACTACACACGACGTGATTTGCGTCAAAACCTGCTGAAGGCATTCCTCGAGGCGTCCGAGGAGCAAATCGGGGGTTTAGACGAATATCTCGTTGAAAATATCAGTCAACTGAGTCGACTGGAGGTTCAGTCCTTCGATCTCGTTCTGAATCCTTCTAACTCACCGCCATGTAGGATTTCTTGGAGCTGATCGACCACCCCGAAGAACGCAGAAGGCCGACGGATGAACGGTACACCAAGTTCATAAACGCAACAGAGGTTTCTCAAAAGATACTCGAGAAAACGTACCTGGAGAAATATATCAAGACTTCTGCGTCGCTCGAAAGTCCTGCGGTTTTTGCGAAAATCTGGAAGGACATCGACAGGGCTGCCATGAAAATTGCAAAGAGTAAAATCGAGGATGTATGTGCATGCCTCCGTTGTACTGCGCTGCAAAGCCAGATTAACTTCCCTGCGTTAGGTCTTGGGATTCGCTCCGGTGGCACCCAGATGGAGCGTCTCAACCATCGCCAATCCCGTACAGTCTCCCAAAATACGCCAAGCTCAACCGAAGCCTCAACCCACCGCACCTGCTGAGATCAAAGAAATTCGGAAAGTCAACTTGATCATGTCCGAGTCAAATCTGAACATTTTTCAGACGCAGGGATTCCTCTGATATGACAAAGGTACGCCGTCCGTGCATGACCGCAAGCATCTTAAGCGCATTCCCCTTCAGGTGGTGCACGTCGACCCCGAGCCCGCGAAAATCGCCCCATATCGGACGAAAGTTGAGCTTCCTCCCGTTGCCGAGCCCGGCCCCTTGCGGCAAGCCCCCAAGGCGAAAACCAAAGGCATAGTTTCTAGTTTAACGAACGCCGTCCCGGCGCCTGCCCCCGACGTGCAGCGCCCCACGCGTGTCTTACCCGTTTTCCCCGTTGGCAAGCGCGTGTACAACGTATTCGAGCGGCTCTTCTCCGGCGGGCGCGAGAAGGGCCAGCTCAAATTTAGCGAGTTCCGATATGTGTGTGCCTTTCTCTTACTCTCTCTGATTTTCCCTGATGCGGGTATTCAAGGCAATGACGAACATCGGATTCTCGTTCGTCCCCGCCGGCGCCGGAGGGTCGATTATCACATTCAGTCCACGTACGTCGATGCACGCGTGTGTCTATTTCTACTAACCGTATGATGCTAGCTCCCCCTAATATTCCATTCACCTGTCATAAGTGCGCGAATTCGTTTGTTCCAACTTCCAACAGGTGCTAATCGATTCCTGCAGACCCCACGGGGGCAAAACCACGATAGGCCCCGTTCTTCTGCGGGAGTACGAGACCGGATTAAATTCCTCGTATGGATGGACTCTGGACTGGTTCGCACGCAAGTCTGAGATTGATGGGAGTGATCTTATTGAAGAGAATGAGGTGCATTACGCGTGAATGATACATTCAACGACAGAGGTGTTGAGTCGAGAACTGGTGCGCGAGTAAATTATTTAACACTCTCATAATACAAGTATGGCTTCAACTCCCCCAGCATTCGTTGATATGTATGGATATGGCCGTAATGGTGGGACTTTGCAATCGCAACACAACTTGAGCTGTTTCTTTTTAAAATTGCTCGACTGAGTGTTGAAAACCCTTGTGCCTGTCTTTTCCTTCTTGTTTTTTTCTAGGGGGGGGGCTCTATTGGTTTATTTGAAAAGCCAAAATGTCGCATCCTTCGATATCCTTCCCCGGTTGATGCATGTTTTTCTCCCACAAGTTTAAAAATCATTCTATTACTGCAAGAACCCTACGCCCAACGGCGACCGCGCAAAATCCATCGAGGCATCCGAATTCCAACAAGCTGCGGGACCAGGAGCGACTGAGTACGACCGTACCCAAGATTTAAACGTTAGAAAAAGAGTAATGGAGGGACTCGACATTCGATCGCATCAGATTTACAAGAATAGCACAGGGCACATTCCATCTGTCGTCGAAGGGAGCGGGGTCACGGATTAATCCGTCGGCATGGCCTCGGTGTATGCTCAATGGTGCCTAGGTTCTTGTGGGAAGCACCCCATGCTGAGAGCGGGCTACCTCGCACCAACCAGCAAATTGCACAAGGAATTTGGTCCGCGCGCGAAATCCAGGCAATTTGGTATGCAGAGGCAGCTGCCTGATGTGGGCGTTCTCGGCACTGCAGCAGAACGCGAATGACGCGCCTTTATCTAACTCGCCTCGCACAGGAAAAGGTTAAGAAATCAGATCAAGGAGTACCTATCTCCTCCACGCGTTCCCAATTTCGCCGCAACGCCGTGCTAGCCATCGAACTTCTTCCCCTGTTGAGAATCCCTCTCAACGCATCTGGGATAACATTCATTCTTATCACACCAGAGAGCCGCTCGCGAAAGACAGATCTAGAGTCATTCACCACTTGCGTGCGGTCGAGCCGAATGGGAGAGGACGTGCTGGAGAAGCGGGCATTCGTGAGCCAGGAAAGGTCAGGTCCGATGAGTTTCCCGCGGAACGTCGCTCCCGCCATGCATTTCGCTCTCATATCCTGTACATCCTGACCCTCTCGTCACGAGTCCTCCATCCACACACGCCGCGGTGATATCCCGCTCGGGCTGGATTTCGCCCCGTTTTCCTCCTCCCGAATAAATCTCCCCGTGTCCCACAGCTACTTCTCATTCGACAGCCTGTTGCGCCATTCTCCTTCTGCATGCGCCCCCAACGCTAGCTGTGATCGAGGAGGGCGTCTTCCGCGAGCCCGAGCGCAAGGTGGGCGACTGCGCTATCTCTTACTACTGCAGTCAGGCGAAGCGCTGCATTACAGCGCGGGCGCAGAGGCATAAGGGCGAATGAGGAAAGGCGCAGGCCATTTCTCGGCCAGCGCGCATGACCGTGTACGAGGGCACGTAGTCGGGTACGCGCCACAGCGCGGTGGGTGGGCGGACAGGCATAGAGACGCGGCAGTGGGTGAGCGCGCGAGCGTCGCGAATCCCGAAGCTATGTATATGATTCCCTCACTAGGTACACCTAGTGAGTGGCGGTGCAGTGGCAGTGATTTTGGGGGTTTTCCCCCAAAATCCTTGATCGCTGTCTGCCTAGGCTCTGCTCACCGTCTATCTAGGCTTTGCTCACCGTCGATCTAGGTTACGCCGCCACCGTCGGGGTCGGGGTCGGTGCTAGGTGGCTGTGTTTTGGGGGTTTTCCCCCAAAATCCTTGATCGCTGTCTGCCTAAGGCTTTGCTCACCGTCCCACTAGGCTTTGCTCGCCGTCACCGTCGGGGTCGGTGCTCGATGGCTGTGTTTTGGAGGTTTTCCCCCAAAATCCTTGATCGCTGTCTGCCTAAGGCTTTGCTCACCATCTCACTAGGCTTTGCTCACTGTCCCACTAGGCTTTGCTCGCCGTCACCGTCGGGGTCGGCGGCGGCCTTCAAAAATACACTTGGGCCAAAACCATGGCCACCAACAAACACCTTGGTCGCTGTCCACCGATCCTTCGTCGTTGTCACCGTCAGTGGCGGGGGGCGGGATTTTTAAAATACATTTTTGGGAAAATCCCCTACACCATGGCCACCAACAACCACCTTGCTCATCATTCGTCGCCGTCATCGTCGGCGTCGGGGGGCGGGGTCGGGGGCGGGATTTTAAAAATACATTTTTGGGAAAGTGCTCCAACCCTAGGCCACCAACAAACACCTTGCTCACCGTTCGTCGCCGTCATCGTCGGCGTCGGGGGGCGGGGTCGGGGGCGGGATTTTTAAAATAGATTTTTGGGAAAATGCTCTAAACCATGACCACCAACAAACACCTTGCTCATTGTTCGTCGCCGTCATTGTCGGTGTCGGGGGGCGGGGTCGGGGGCGGGATTTTTAAAATAGATTTTTGGGAAAATGCTCTAAACCATGACCACCAACAAACACCTTGCTCATCGTTCGTCGCCGTCATCGTTGGTGTCGGGGGGCGGGGTCGGGGGCGGGATTTTAAAAATAGATTTTTTTTTCGGGAAGGATACCCAATTGTAGACCTTGAAAAGCACTACAACATTGGTCAAAGGAGCTTAGTGACCTAGGTCAACGGTTGTGGCACAAAACACAAAATACTCGGCGAGAGTCGGTGCTTTTGAAGCAAAACCACCAGCTTTTCAAGTGAACCAAGGAGGCTAAAGAAGAATGGCAAGTAGATCCTAATAGCTTGCAACTCACGCTAATAACTTTGGTTTCAAAGTCTCTTAAGCATCAATTAGGAATTTTTTGTAGTGTCTCCAACTGGCACCATATGCCTCCATCCGGAGGTATATCTCGGGAGTGGCGGTGCTTGATGGCTGTGTTTTGGGGGTTTTCCCCCAAAAACGTTGATCGCTGTCGACCCAAGGCTTTGCTCACTGTCTATCTAGGCTTTGTCATCGCCGCCGTCGGTGTCGGGGGCGGGATTTAAAAAACAGACTTTGGGGAAAATTCCCAAAACTATGGCCACCAACAAACACCTTGCTCATCACCTATGTAGGCTTCGTCGCCGTCGGCGACGGTGTTGGGCGGCGGGATTTATTTTATTCTTATTTTGATTTTTATTTCGAGTACACCTCTCATTGGGCTTCTCATCGATAGTTCGTCGTCATCATCGGTGGCGGGGGGCGGCGGGATCGGCAGCGGGATCTATATGCAGATTTTTTTTCGGGAAGGACACGCAACCATAGGCCTTGAAGAGGTCTACAACACTTGTCAGGTGAGTCTAATGACCTAGGTCAGCGGTTCTGCCACGAACCACAAAAATACTCGCCAAGACATGCATAATGAAGTGAATTTTATGGAAATTGGATTGGACTTTGTGAGCAAAGCAAGTGGTAAGTAGATCCTGCACATAGTGTCATTGTCCCTAGGGATGGTGAAAAAAGAACACGAAACACATAATAAGCCGTGTAAAAACCATTTCGAAGACCTAGGGCAGCTTGCCTGCCCTAGGTCTGGGTATAAGCGGTAAGTAGATCCTGCACATGTGATTACCACTGGCCCCGCCTTAGGGGCCGGTTAGCGGTTTGGGTTAGTGTTTGGTTAGTGTTTGGTTAGTGTTTGGTTAGGTTGGTTAGTGTCAGTGTCCCTAGGGATGTTGAAAAAAAAAGAACACGAAACACATAAAAAGCCGTGTAAAAACCATTTCGAAGACCTAGGGCAGCTTGCCTGCCCTAGGTCTGGGTATCGGCTTTGCCACTAGGCCCCTTGAGGCTCAAGGCTCGGCCTCACATCAAATCTATGTGTGCGCGCCATTTAGTATATCCTCGTAGTGCACCTAACTCGAAAAAAAAAAACAGAAAGTGTTTGTATCTAAGCCAAAAAGCATTGAGTTCTTGTCCGTTTGACTTGGAAGTAGGATTGTTCTAAAGCGGCACAATGCAAGCGACCTGATGACTCAATAGAAACAGAACCCTCTCGCCACCTCGCATAGGTATCAGCTGCATTCCAGAAGACTTTTCTCCCTGTGTGCCATACTTTAAGCCGTGAGAATAGCCAAGTCGAGTGGTGACAGATAGGCAAGGCTAGGCGCTGGCTTGAAATGGCCAACAGACTTGTAAAATCCAGGCACCGGTACAAAATGGCTAAGTCGAGCCGGAGAGCAGACTTGAACGCAGCGACAGCCAGGGGAATCTAGGCACTGATACAAAATGGCTAAGTCGAGCTGGAGAACAGACTTGTAAAATCCAGGCACTGGTACAAAATGGCTAAGTTGAGCTGGAGAACAGCCTTGAACGCAGCGACAGCCAGGTGAATCTAGGCACCGATACAAAATGGCTAAGTCGAGCTGGAGAACAGACTTGTAAAATCCAGGCACTGGTACAAAATGGCTAAGTCGAGCTGAACAACAGACTTGAACGCAGCGACAGCATTGCCAAGTCGAGCTGGAGAACAGACTTCAACGTGGCGACAGCTAGGAAATTTTTAGCTCTGGTATAAAATGGCTAAGTCGAGCTGAATAACAGGCTTCAATGCAGTGACAGCCAGGCAAGTTTCAGCTCTGGTATAAAATGACCAAGTCGAGCTGGAGAACAGACTTCAACATAGCGACAGCTAGTCCATTCCATTCCTAACCTCTGCCTGCTAGCACCGTTCAGATCAGAGAGAGAAAAGTGTGTGCAACCATCTATCCATCAAACGAAATATAACTATGATGGTGGTAAAAAAAGAGAAGTTAAGCTAGTGGCGTCTAAGTAAATGCAGCAAGTCTACAACAACCCCCCTGCCTTGTCAATCCCTTTCCTGACTTCTCGCTGCCAGCGCCATTCAGCCATTCAGGTCAGAGAGGGAAAAGTGTGTGTATCTACCTATCCATCAAACAAAACATAACTAACTATTATGGTGGCAGGAAGAGGGAAGCTAAGCTAGCGGCATCCAGTAAATGTATCTATCAGGTCAAGTCCACACAACCCCCCTTCCTTGTTTGTCATGCGGAAAGATGCTGAAAAAACAAAAGAAAATGATCTATGCCAATGAACTCCGCATCCAGCTACGCAAACAACCCCCCTTCCCTGTCCATTCCATTCCTGACTTCTGGGTATCTATCTATCCATCAAACAAAACATAACTAACTATTACGGTGGCAGGAAAAGAGAAGCTAAGCTAGCGGTTTCCAAATATATCAGGTCAAGTCCACAACAACCCCCCTTCCTCGTTTGTCGTGCAGAAAGATGCTGAAAAAAAACAAAAGAAAATGATCTACGCAATGAAACTTCGCATCCAGCCACGCAACAACCCCCCCGTCCCTGTCCATTCCATTCCTGACTTCTGGGTATCTATCTATCTATCCATCAAACAAAACATAACTAACTATTACGGTGGCAGGAAAAGAGAAGCTAAGCTAGCGGTTTCCAAATATATCAGGTCAAGTCCACAACAACCCCCCTTCCTCGTTTGTCGTTGCAGAAAGATGCTGAAAAAACAAAAGAAAATGATCTACGCCAATGAACTTCGCAATCCAGCCACGCAACAACCCCCCCTTCCCTGTCCATTCCATTCCTGACTTCTGGGTATCTATCTATCTATCCATCAAACAAAACATAACTAACTATTACGGTGGCAGGAAAAGAGAAGCTAAGCTAGCGGTTTCCAAATATATCAGGTCAAGTCCACAACAACCCCCCTTCCTCGTTTGTCGTGCAGAAAGGATGCTGAAAAAAACAAAAGAAAATGATCTACGCCAATGAACTTCGCATCCAGCCACGCAAGCAACAACCCCCCCTTCCCTGTCCATTCCATTCCTGACTTCTGGGTATCTATCTATCTATCCATAAACAAAAACAAACTAATTACGGTGGCAGGAAAAGAGAAGCTAAGCTAGCGGCTTCCAATATATCATCAGGCAGTCCACAACAACCCCCCTTCCTCGTTGTCGTGCAGAAAGAGATGCTGAAAAAACAAAAGAAAATGATCTACGCCAATGAACTTCGCATCCAGCCACGCAACAACCCCCCCTTCCCTGTCCATTCCATTCCTGACTTCTGGGTATCTATCTCTATATCCATCAAACACAACATAACTAACTATTACGGTGGCAGGAAAAGAGAAGCTAAGCTAGCGGCTTCCAAATATATCAGGTCAAGTCCACAACAACCCCCCTTCCTCGTTTGTCGTGCAGAAAGATGCTGAAAAAAACAAAAAAAATGATCTACGCCAATGAACTTCGCATCCAGCCACGCAACAACCCCCCCTCTCCCTGATTCCATTCCTGACTTCTGGGTATCTATCTATCTATCCATCAACAAAACATAACTAACTATTACGGTGGCAGGAAAAGAGAAGCTAAGCTAGCGGCTTCCAAATATATCAGGTCAAGTCCACAACAACCCCCTTCCTCGTTTGTCGTGCAGAAAGATGCTGAAAAAACAAAAGAAAATGATCTATGCCAATGAACTCCGCATCCAGCCACGCAACAACCCCCTTTCTTGCTTGCCCTTGCACAAACACCCCCTGCAGTCGACCCGAATGTCGGACCACAGCCTGGGCGAGCTGGAAGCAACAGCTCGGGTACGGCGGTTCAGCTGCCCGAGGTGCCATGGCGAGATCGCCAGGTCTCCGCGCAGAATGTATAGGGTTTGGTGAGCTCAAAGATCCTCTGGAGGACCTCCACCGGTATCTTCGTCTCAAAGCTGTCAAATAATGAGCACCAGAGACCCCAATGGCTGCATGCAGCACGTACTAGTGGCAACACACATTTATGTTGTTTTTTGCCACCGAGTTGAGCAGTTGAGTAGTGGCCTGTGGAGCGAGGCATTAGCATGGATGCCCCAGCGTAGCAAAGTAGCCGGTGGCAAGCCGGCCGTCGTCCTGAGGGCCGAGGGCACCGCGCTCCCAAGGCGAGTGCATCGGCGCCCCATGTGCTCCCAGACAACGGTGGAACGGCCGCGGCAACACACCTTTATGTTGTTTTTTGCCACCGAGTCGACCAGTTGAGTAGTGGTCTGTGGAGCGAGGCATTAGTATAGGATGTTCGTCCGTAGCAAAGTAGCCGGTGGCAAGCACGCCGTCATCCTTAAGGGCTGACGCCACCGCGCTCCCAAGGCGAGTGCATCGGTGCCCCATGCACCCCCAGACGACAGCGGAATGGCCACAGCGACACACCTTTATGTTGTTTTTTGCCACGAGTCAACCAGTTGAGCAGTGGCCTGTGGAGCGAGGCATTAGTATGGATGTTCCGTTGTAGCAAAGTAGCCGGTGGCAAGCACACCGTCATCTTGAGGGCCGAGGGCACCGCGCTCCCAAGGCTTAATTAGGAAATTTTTTGTCGTGTCTCCAACTGGCACCATATTGCCTCCATCCCGAGGTATACCTCGGGAGTGGCGGTGCTCGGTGGCTGTGTTTTGGGGGTTTTCCCCCAAAAACGTTGATCGCTGTTGACCCCAAGGCTTTGCTCACTGTCTATGTAGGCTTCGTCATCGCCGCCGTCTCTTAAACATTAATTAGGAATTTTTTTTGTATTGTCTCCAACTGGCACCATATGCCTCCATCCCGAGGTATACCTCGGGAGTGGCGGTGCTCGGTGGCTGTTTTTGGGGGTTTTCCCCCAAAAACGTTGATCGCTGTCGACCCCAAGGCTTTGCTCACTGTCTATCTAGGCTTCGTCATCGCCGCCGTCTCTTAAACATTAATTAGGAATTTTTTTGTAGTGTCTCCAACTGGCACCGTATGCCTCCATCCCGAGGTATATCTCGGGAGTGGCAGTGCTTGGTGGCTGTGTTTTGGTGGTTTTCCCCCAAAAACGTTGATCGCTGTCGACCCCAAGGCTTTGCTCACCGTCGGTGTCAGCGCGGCGGGATTTAAAAAATAGACTAGGGGGAAAATTCCCAAAACCATGGCCACCAACAAACACCTTGCTCATCACATATGTAGGCTTCATCGCCATCGCCGTCGCCGTCGGCGGCGGTGTCGGGCGGCGGGATTTATTTTAATCTTATTTTGATTCTTATTTCCAATATACCTCTCATTGGGCTTCTGATCGATGCTTCGTCGTCATCATCGGTGGCGGCGGGTGGCGGGATCGGCGGCGGGTATCTATATACAGACGTTTTTTCGGGAACAATGCCGCAAATTGAACGAGGGCCACCCGGCAGAGAGAGAACATGGTTGCCCAGAATAAGTCGCAGGCGGCTTCATAAGAAGTAGTTGGACATACCTGGGCATGCCACTCCACTCCCAAGACAAACGGTCAAGAACCCGGCATTTAGACATTGATGCCAGAGATATTAGGGTGGTTTAAGGCATGGACGACGGTGAGAGAGGTATAAAACAGATAAAATGACGGAATACCTTTGAAACTGAGGCTTTATACATCATATGGCCCATGCGAAATTGTAGATCCGTAGCGCAAAAGGGCCGTTTGGTATATGCGCTGCGAGGGTGAGGTACTTGGAGGCAGATCGAGTCTGTGGATTATCGTGGTGCATTGGAAGCGAGCTCGAGACGTTGCGAGCAGAATGAGCCCAAGAACTCGTGGATTGACAAAGGATTAGTGGAGAAACAGGGTAAGATGATCGCTCGGCGTTAAGAAACCAATATTCTCACCCTCCAGACGGCGGTCAGACGAAGCACAGCTTTCGATCAACGCATCATTCCGCCTCGAAATTCGACATGGATGGTCCTCAGGGGTTGCAGTCCCTCCCATAAGTCCAATGGCTCAACATTTAGTACTGTTCATCGTTATATTTGGCAAGTGTCCAGCTTCCTAGTGTGTCCAGCTTCCTAGTCAGATATAGTAGAAATTGTACCTAAGCCAAAAAGCAAGCATTGAGCTCTTGTCCGTTTGACTTTGAAGTAGGACCGTTCTAAAGTGGCTCAATGCAAGCTACCTGATGACTCAATAGAAACAGAACCCTCTTGCCACCTCGTGCCATACTTTAAGACGTGAGAGGTTATAAAATGGCCAAGTCGAGCGGTGACAGATAGGTAGGCAAGGCTAGGCGCTGGCTTAAAATGGCCAACAGACTTGTAAAATCCAGGCATCGGTACAAAATGGCTCCAGTCGAGCTGGAGAACAGACTTGTAAAATTTAGGCACCGGTACAAAATGGCCAAGTCGAGCTGAATAACAGACTTCAAGGCACCGGGTACGAAATGGCCAAGTCGAGCTGGAGAACAGACTTCAACGTGGCGACAGCTAGGAAATTTTTAGCTCTGGTCTAAAACGGCCAAATCGAGCTGAATACTAACTGTACCAACCTGTATGGAAGCAATGTAACACATAACGCTGGCGTCAAAAATGTTGCCTAATTCCCGCAGCATAACGCATAAACGATCGCCGGGTTGCTATTACTTTGAACAGATGAAATATATTCATTTTTCCTTGCAAAATGGGCTGAAAGTCATCCAAAAATCCCCAATTTTTTTGAGGATGTCATCTGCCACCTCCTGGGAACGCCATTGTCATTTTTTGGCCCAAATATACTCTCTGTCTCTGCCACTGGCACCTATTGACGACGACATCAGTGCAAAGTAGTCAGGAGAATTTTTAATATTTTCTCTGACAGGTGCTTTGTAGGCGTGAACAGTGCGCGAGATCGCTGTAATTTCAGTCGTTGTCCCCTGTGTGTGTGCTGCTTGCAGCAGGGCTTGGAGACACGAAGCCTAAGCCCAAGGATGACCCAAGTCCAAGCTGAATAACAGACTTGAACGCAGTGACAGCCAGGCAATTCTTAGCTCTGGGTATAAAATGGCTAGGTTGATTGAGCTGAATAACAGGCTTGAACGCAGGCAAGTTCAGTAAACCAGATGTGAGTGGAATAGAATATATTCGTGTAGCAGACTTGTGAATGTCTTGCCACCTCACATAGGATAGGTATCGGAATTGGTTAGGGAACAGGTGCTGCGTTCCAGAAGACTTCTCTCACCTGTGCGTGGGCCATACTTTAAGACGCGCTGTTCAGAGGTTGCGCCCTGGGAGAGCAAGGGCCAAACATATGAGAAAAACGGCCCCAGACGAGCCACGACCGGGCAAATCTGGCACCGGTAAAAAAAAAATGGCCAAGTCGAGCTGAACAACAGACTTCAATGCAGTGACAGTCAGGCAAGCCTTAGGCTCTGGTATAAAATGACCAAGTCGAGCTGGAGAACAGACTTCAACATGGCGACAGCTAGTCCATTCCATTCCTGACTTCTGTCTGCCAGCGCGATTCAGATCGGAGAGAGAAAAAGCGTGTGTGTATACATATCTATCCATCCATCCATCAAACAAAGCGCAAACTAATCAACTATCCGGAGAGAGAAAGGTGCGTGCCATATCTATCTATCCATCAAACAAAACATAATCAACCATCATGGTGGCAGAAAAGGAGAAAGCTAAGCAAAGCTAGCGGCGCCTAAGCAAATGTATCTATCTATCAGTTCAAGTCCACAACAACACCCCCCCTTCCTCGTTTGTCGCGTGGGTTAGATGCCGAAGAGAGTGGAATCGAATACGTGTAGCAGACTTTTGTGAATGTCATGCCACCTCACATTGCTTCAGGACTATCTCACGCTGCATATAGGTAAGTTCCAGAAGACTTCTCTCCCCTGTGTGCGTGTGTGTGTGTGTGCCATACTTTAAGACGGTGTTCAGAGGTTGCGCCCTGGGAGAGCAAGTGGCCAAAAGAAAAAAAAATATGATAAAATGGCCAAGAAGAGGCAAGCTCGGCCGCTGGTATGAAATGGCCAAGTCGAGCTGAATAACAACAGACTACTTCAACGTGGTGAATGCTAGGAGAT